>CM062806.1:128553257-129153257 GCA_031772625.1 Pinus tabuliformis
AAAAAACATTGAAAAATTGACTCAAGGTGACAACAAAGATATGGCGAGACAAATTGTATGATGATCTATCCAATAAGCATCAAAGACATGGAAAGAAACAATAGTAGCTGAAAAGTTTGGCCAAAAGTGATCTAGCATTGAGCTATAGTCAATTGTCGTTTTTTTTATATTAAGATTGAAGTCATTATTTTGAATAAATGAAAGTAATTTTGTTTATTTGTTTGTTTGTTTTTTTGTGTTTTTTTTAATGGCTAGTTTGTAACATGTCCATATTGAAATCACCGACAAGAAAAATTGGTTAGTTGTTGCATGTGTGCTTTAAAATGAGTTTGATGAAACTAATTATCTCTTCAATTTTTGCATTTGGTGCCATATATAGATTTGCAACTATATTGGGCTTTTTTTGTACATGGAATGTCACAATTGTTGATTCAAATTCGTATTTTGTATAAGTGATATGATTCTCAACCACAATATTTTTTATATAGTATGTGATAATTCCATGTAAACGGTATAAATGTAAGTAGTCATATTTGCTAGATAATAATGGATTCGATGGAGATGATTTTTCTTTTGTTACTTGGAAACAAAAAATGCCAATGCTCATTAGATTATAGCCTACAACGATATCTTTAAAATGCAAGGACAGATTACAAGTGTTCAGTGAACATATTATCAAATCGTCAAGTGTTTTATTTTGATATATGCCATATTCAAGCTCATACCAGGCATGATGTCTAAGTCTATTTAGCTCAATAGCAACTTTTTCATTGAGAGAAAAGTTATCATGTTCCAATTTGTTTAATAAATACAACAATTAGTATATACGAGAAAGTGCAGTATAAACAAGTCCATGTTGCCTAACTCCTTTTGGGTCAAAAGTCAATTTGTTAATTGTTAACCCTTGTAATCAATTCATAGTTCATGCACATGACAGTTGGACATGGAAATTGTTCTCTTGTAAAACCAATTTTGTTGTTTGATTCATTATTCCTACAAACTCTAGTAACAAGTGTCCACGCAAAAATGATTCCATCTTTGTATAAATGTGCCATTTTTCCTGTTGAATAGTGCCAACAATTGGATCAACAAATTTGATCCAAATTGCACCATTTTCAAATGATATTGATGCTCTAAAAATTCCTTCAGCACCATTGACCAAGCTATCCTGAATATTGTAATTTCTGCTAACTACTTCAACAGGCATATTTTATTTCAACACAATAAAAGACGACAATTGTAGTTTCATATGTTTATTGCAATTTATATTTGTTGAGTCAATTGTTCTATCATATGTATTTAGTATAATTGCTTCTTTATTGATGAGAGACAACATTCTTTCATTATGTTCATTTACATTCTTGTTTAAATAAAATAGGTATGGAAAATCTGGATTATTTGGTATTGATCTATAAAAATGCTTATTCAAGAATGCAAGATCAACACCAGTATGTGAACATGTCCTGATTTTGTTTAAGATGGATACAAATTTTCTATTGTCTTGTTGCATTACATGTTTTAGTTCATAAGTTTTCACATTTTCTTTCCAAAAATTGTAAGGAGCATTGGTTCCTTTAAGATGTGGTTGTTCAAATATCCAACAATCATGTACAAGTTGTGCTTGACATAGCTTACCACAAAATATTATGTCAAGGCTCCCAAACGGGCAAGCCTGAGTGTGCTTAATTTCGTTGAGTCGCTTGTCGATGCTATAAAGAAATCGAGACCCAATTAATGGAGATTCATCTATCAATGGAAATTTAAGTTGTTCATATTATTTACTCAATACATCGAGTATGTTAGAAGCTAATAGCACCATGTGACATGGTGAAAGTGGCAAATGTGAAGCTGAGTGGAAGTTGAGTTTTTCAGAGAATTTGTCTTGAAAAATGCCTAGGGACAAACCCTTTAGAAGGTGCAATCTATTTTATTCTTGTATCAAGATCATGGATAAGGTGGGCCTCTGGAGGTATAAGTTGAATCTAGTTCCTTCATTTTTGGACTATCGTTCTAATGATCTTGTCTACTTCGATCATAATGTTCTTTCCATTCATAGTTAATTTTTATTTGTTTGCTTTTGTATAGAGATGTGTTGCACAAGTCATGTAATGAACACATCACTTTCTTGGGTCAAATATTTTGAGACAAATAGGCACTCTTGTATTCCAAGTTTCTTTTTAGCATAATTCCTGTTATCATAGTGCCATCAATTTCTCTAGGAAATGCTCTCTGAATTCCATTTAGACTACAAGAAACATTTATCATTCTTTTTGTTAATACAATTTGTGATGTTTTGTCGCCAAGTTGTCTTGTTTGTGCAAAAGGAATATTTGGTGCCACTAACCCCTCTTACAAATATGTCATTTGTGCAATGGACATCAATTTTTTTTCATTTCGTTGAATATAAGATGCGATCCAGATGTAGGGACTTTTTTCATTAAGTATTGTATTCTTAAAAGATTTGCATATTTGTTCATTGAGTTTAATGGCTTTGAACTATGAAGCAAGTACCAAATAGAAAATAGTAGATAGTATGTCTTTGTTAATAGATTGCATGTCCTTTCCAAAGCACAATATATCACAAATGCAAAATGCATATGTAGGTGTGTCTTGGATTGATTGCAAATATGCCACAATTGCTTTATTTGACTTTGCATGTTGTTTTTGTGCTTCTTGTATTATAGCACCTTCTGCCCATATTGCATATTACAATTAATGTAAGTGAGTGTATCACTTACTATAGGCATTGGAAAAAGCAGTGGAGACTTCTTTGTTATTTTATGTCTCCATTGAAAAAGGATTATCGTCCTCATTTGATGATGTGGAATCCTTTGATACGACAACAAATTTTCCTTTTTTTTGATACTATGTTATCAATTGACAAATGTTTCAATTGACTAGATCATCTAGTAAACTAAGATTCTTTTCTAACAAGACATCTACAAGGTACAACTGAATTCGGCTTGCGGTTATCTCTTTCCAATATTCTTTCTAGCATGTGTGTTGGATTGCCAATGTCACTAATATTCTCAATATTCTGAATTTCCAAAATTGCATAGAAATGTGCATGTGTTGTAGATATTGGTATATGCATAAGGTACATGAATTTGGAGAAAATTTTTGATGAATAGAATCTCTAGGAAATATCTTTTGATTTTATATTCCAGAGATATATGTTAACACCAAGGATTTCACATATCCATTGGATTGCAAAATCTTTTCCCTCTATATGCCCATATGCATATGGCATTGATAGATTTATAATATAAGCTTGTCAATCATTGATAGATTTCTCTTTTTCAATATTTTTAATACTCAGGTGTTGTTGTAACCAATTTATAACTTTATCATCGTTGCAAAGGAAACAATTGTAAAAAGTTTGTGCAATTGTTTTTCTGATATTAGATATATCAAACCATAATGCAAATGTGCAAGTAGACTTAAACAAAGAGTCATCACAACCATTGAAATATTGTCAATAGATCATGAAACCTTGTTCAAATAAGATTTTCCCAATTGACAATGTGTCAAACTGTCCATGTGAGAATTGGTATGGGAAAATGCATGGGCCAATCATTCTACATACTAAAGTTACACTATCTAGTATGTTGTGGCACCAGTGGTTCAAAATGTCCACATGCAGGATTTTTTTTTTTTTTTTTTTTTGATCAAGTAAGAGTAGGACCTTCTATTAAACTTAGCCAAAAATACATAATTTACAAGAAGCCTCACCCGCTCTGTGAGAGTTCAACAGTTAGTCGGGCAGGCTGAACCAAACCAATCACCCAAAACCAAGAGAAACCTAAACAGGAAAGCTGGGGATAACCGCCAAACAATTAAGGCACAAGGTCATCTGGTAGTGCTGCCGTGCATCAAATGAGCCTAGAATTCCTTGGAGGGCTAGTCCATCGAATTGGAGGTCACAAAAGGCCCCAAATGACTCGCCGTGGGTCCACAATAGGTCCCGCCACAAGCCAAGCTTAAAACTGTCAAACAGACTCGACGGAAATTAAAAGCATAACACTCTAATTTTTTTTCGGGTCTGACCAACGAGCACAAACAAATCGCCACCATTGATCAACTGACTAAGATCCAACGGTCTTCGTGAATATCGGAAGGATGAGAAGCGCGAGAGTTAACCGCCTGATGAGGGCGGTTTTCTCTCTCCTCGCTCCGCTACGTGTCGCTCGAAGAGTGGAATTGGAGCCAAACTCAGAAAAACCAGAAACCATTCAGACCCCGCCTGATATACCGCTTGTGGTATTTGAAAGGTTGACTTGCATAAAAAACAAACACGTCCTTTCGCCACGTGTTTTCCTTCAATTCCATCTAGTGAGCAGTTCTTGAGCCAATCCCGTCCACCTAGATTCTCTATCAAACACCACCTAAGCCATATGAAGAAGGACACCTCATCCTGTGGAGCTATCCGAGTCAATCCTTTCATCATTCAATCAAAAGGATTCCAGACTTTGGAAAATAGCCGAACCAAGGCGGGTTAGACTGTGTGGGGTTCTCTATCCTTCGGCTGGTCTTCTGGGCCCCTTTGATCCATTCTGTTAGTCCATGGTTCCATATCTTGGGTTGCCTGACAGAGGTAGTCCTCCTGCAATTTTCCTGGGGGTAACGAATCCCAAGCATACCTAGAATCCCTTTCCCTATTTGTAACTCCTTCATTTGCCAATCGATCCGATAACATATTAGCTTTCCTTTTCACATGATCAAATCTGACAGTTTTAAGGGTTCGCAGGTGAGAATAGATGCGGTAAAACACCTGCAAAATCTTCCAGTGCTTCGACACTTTATTTGGAGAGGTTCCATTGCTAATTTTCTTAGCCGCTCTAATAATTAATTCCGAATCCGCTTCAATTATAACATTGTGTGAACTTGAATTCACCAGGATTTCCAAGCATTGCTCTAATGCCATGAGCTCAACCATGTTATTAGTGGCCTTCCCCAAGTGGCCATGGAAGATTTTCTGTATTTGTCCCTGATCATCTCTTATGGCACCCCCAAAGCCCGCTAATCCTGGGTTGCCCTTAGCTGCTCCATCAATATTAACCTTTAAGAAACCATAAGGAGGGGGCTTCCAAATGTTAACACACTTGTTTATAAGGCTCACTGCCTTTATTATTCCCAGAGGAATGATAGATTGGAGGCCCAAGTGAAGTATAATTCTCTCCTCTTGGGGCAGAGGAGGATCTTTAAGAAGGGTCCTTAGCAAGCTTCTTACTATATCTTTGAGCTGCCTTAGAATTTTCTCAATTATGTGTTTGGGCCTGCTTGTTTTGTTTTTGAAGATCCGACTGTTGCATTCTTTCCACACATTCCAGATGACAAAACTTGGAACCAAAATCTAGACTTTATTAACTATCTCATTCCCTGAGAGGCTTTTTCTCCAGTTCTTTAGAGTGTTGGATATGCTGAGACTATCCCTATCAGTTTGTCTAAAAATAGAGGCCACCCAGTCCCACACCTTTGAAGTGAAAGGACAGAGGTTGAGAAGGTGTTCAATCGTCTCCTCATGAGCGCCACATAGGTAACACTTGGAAGGACCAATGAAGCCTTTCTTAAGGAGATTCTCCCAAGTTAAGATCTTCCTTTGATGCACTAGCCAGATGAATAACTTTATTTTCATCCAATGTGGACTTTGCCAAAGTTTCTTCCAGACTTGATCAAGATTCACAAAGTTAAATCCTGTGACTTCCTGTTTAGCCTCTTTGAGGTTAAAGTTACCTTCAGTATTCTTTCCCCATCTTAATTGATCCGTTGAGGAAGAAACTAGAATCCTTCTATGCTCTAGCTCCTGGGTGAGAGCTTCTGCCTTGGTCTTCAGTGGGTTTTCATCACTGTATCCTAGATCCTTCCACTTCCTCCATTTTCCATTATTCCTTCCCTGATCCCAGAAGTCTTTTACCAAAACCATACCTTTGCTATCTGTGTCACTTTTGAGAGCTACAAGTTCATCCTTATAAAGGTTGGGTTTCCACATGCAGGATTTTGACTATGTAGAAAAATATTATATTGATAGCCATAAATGTCTAAATTGAAACGTAGATATGATTGGCCATTTGTAAATAACCAAACATTGAACGAAACTGACAATGACTTGAAGAACCATCTGATACAAAATGCATCCCCCCATAAACTAATTGTAGTTTGAGCACAAATAAAAGAAGGTGTACACAATCCTTTCAAGTACATTGCAAAATAATTAACATGATAAAGGTCTTGAATATATTCAGGTGTCAATTATGTATGCACTGAATGCAAAACAACATCATGTCCATGAGATAAGCAAAGTTGAAAGCGGTTTACAATTTCATGCCACATTTCAACTAAACTATAGCGAAAGTGAAGAAAAACAACAAATGAGGCAAATAAATAGTCACCGTGATAATAGAAGAAATGCTCTAATCTATGTAGATTGAATTTAGATAACTTGTGATCAATTTCTTGCAATTTTGATAATTTTCAACGCAAAACTATTACTTATTGCCATAAAGTATATTGAGATAATTTGACAATTTGACCAAATGTGACAATGATTTATAGCATTAAGAGAATGGATTGCATTGAATTTCAAATCAACACACATGATACTATGAAATTTTTAGACCTCATGTATTATCTAGTCTACATTGTCTTTGTGATTATCTTCTCTTCCTGTTTTTTTTTCATAATACTATGAAAATGAGTATGTAGCATTGTGATAAAAGAGTGGATGAAAATGCCATAAGGAATCATGAAGATTGCATTTTTTTTGCAATTGAAACAAAATATAAAACTACAGACTTTTATGAAATTTAAAATAATAGAAATAAAAGCATTATTACCGTTTTAACAAATTTCAAAACACAATATTTAATTTCCAAAATTCTGTAAAGAATTTTTGAGAACAACAGTAAATTTGTTTCAAAATGTATAAATCAAATAGAATCCAATTATTAGCTTGAAAAGCAAATTACAATATAGCTTTCTATAATAAACAACTCTAATTTAAGATAACAAATAAGAAACCATTACTCAATTGCGATCATAAACCTATAACTACATTAAATTGCAAACCAAGGTGGGTAGGCTAACTTTGTACCATACCATTTACTAACATTGAAATTGTTATCTACTATGGCATAAATGACAAATAACATTCTAGCCACACATGGTTGGAGTACTTGAAAATAAAAACCATCACTCAATATTAATCATAGTTCTATAACAACATTAAATTGGATATGTACTTTAGTAAATGTGTCAAATTGAAAAAAACATATTGCATCAAAATTGTCTAGAAATGCAATAATTAAAGCTTCCATAGCCAATCACCTTGGAATACAGATTCCAAGTAGATAACACAAAAAAATGACTATGAGATCTAGAGGTGCATTTAATATCTCTTGATTTTAGCATTACAATCTGTAGAAATTCTTTCTCACTTGAGACATAGTGAATCAACAAATTTAACATCTAAATCACAAAAAAAAAAAAATCTCGCATGTTGGTCTTTTACAGTCATTCACTGTTCTTTGGATTTAACCAAAGATATTTCATCCAACAACATAAACAGTTGCACCAATTAAAACTGCAACTAATCCATCTGCCACTCAAATTGCATTCAAACTACTCATTTTTTTTCCTTTTCTCTAATTTATTTGCATAATGCAATTTTTTATTATCAAACTCCTCATCTCTTATAAGTTCTTGCAACAACTTTGAAGATTTCACAACTACACATTGCATGACTCAAAATCATTCACAATTGCATAGCATTGTTCTATAACATATTCCACCCAAACTAGCAGACATCACCTGAATCGAGTATACCATCAATTCAAATAATGATTAGACATTGTACTTCAAATCAGACCAAATGTCAATTGGTCAAAAAAGTAAAATCTAAGTATCTAAAGGTATTTGAAGATCCTTATAGTTGTCTTTAAGTGTTTAGACATTAAATACTATTAAACACCACAATTACAAATAACAAAGGTTGTAACGTTCTTTAATTCCTCCTAGTTTCCATTTGTTTTTTTTTGCTTTCCACTTGTTTTGAAAAAAAAACACATAATTTCTACATAAAACAATAATATTATTCCATAATTCAAAAAATCATTTAAAAGTTTAACTTGCAATCTAGCCACAAGTAACATGTAATTTAATAGTTCATTTAAATTTTCTAAAAAATCTTTCAAGTTTTGGATATTGCTCCACTTAGATAAAACCAACACTTTTAAATTTAGAGACAATTCAAAATTGCACAAATGTCCATAACATCCTATAAATACAATCCAATAACTATAAAATAAAGAGCACATGCAAAAACAAATATTTCTCAGCTAAAAATGTCAATTATTTTATCAACTCCTAAAAATACATATTTCAAAGGCCAATCATAAACATTATGAAGGCATTAAACCAATGCATGATCTATATGCATAAAACATCTAGAAAGAATAATGTATATTAACAATTTGTATCCATGATTCCATAATTTTATTTCTCAATTCAATTTTATTTATTTTTACCAATAACATATGTTCATTGATGATCTAAAATGGATCTAGCATGGCCTCTAAGTCTAAAAGGCTTCAAATAGAGGTAAAGGCGAAAAAGGTGCTAATAGCGCAAACCGGATGTAAATCTGAGTTCGGATAAAGAAAATAGAACCAAGTCAAACTTCGGGCCAAAGAGTCAATGGCTACGTTAACAGGACATGTGGCAACCCAGGAAAGAGTCGTGGGTTTATGGCGATGTCAGCGCAACGGATGATGTGGTAGTCGGAGATTGGTTCAAACCTTCGATAATGAAGAACAGGGTCAAAGGCGGAGGATCTTCCAATCAAAGGAGATCAATGCATTTTACAACTAAACCTACAAGCAAGCGGATCCGAAAGAGTTTATGGAAAATAAGCTAAACCTTTTGAGTTCTAGAAGGAGGGCAGTAAACAGTATTTCGGGCGGGCTTCAGGCGGTAAGTGGTACTGGAAGGGCTTCACTCGATTCCATACACCAGCTGACACGTAGCCCGTCGTAGGAGAGAGAAAACCACTTTTTCGGGTGGGTAATATCTGTGCAAGTGGGCCACCCGATATGGCTATCAGCTGTTGGATTGGAGATCGTGGATCGACGGTGGAGATTGAGCGGACTGCTTGATGTTTCGTGTTTAGTGCGAACTGTCAGATTAAACGGGGAATCAACGGTTAGGATCTGATCAGAGATCACTGATTGGGGAAGCTTAAGGGCTGCGGATCAGGGAAGCAGCGACCGCCGATAAGCGATATAGTGATATTGTTGATAGTCGATGAGGTGCCGATCGGAGTGATTGGAGAGTGGGAGATCGGGGCGCAACAAAGCAAAGGGGAACAACAGACCATGCAACATTGCGATCTGCGATGGATGCGTGGACCCGAAATATTATAGATGCGGGTTGATGATCTTTGAGATTCAGATTAATCTGTTTTGCAATGTATTTCCATGTATATTGCATATTGTTTAAGTTTTCTTTGTTTTGGGGATTTTGTTACAGAGAAAGGCCGGACGGTGGGGACTGCCACACCCGCCGGTCCTTTCGTCTCCAAAACCATTTCTATTTTAAAACATCGTTGTTCCCCACCGTAAGGAAATGATGAAACAGAACGTGTCATGAAAACACGAATTAGAACGTAGAAGAAAAGGCGAAGAGACGGACAAAAGGGTCTAGCACAGAGGAATTTTTTTGGGAACCAAAGAGGATTTGGTAACCGTCCAGAGGGTCTGGAGTCGTTATTCTTGTGGACTCGAGGAGTTCGAGCCATCTCAGGGATAAATTCCATTGTTGTGTAGAGACTCAGGGGGAGCTCACACATGGTAATAATCCGAGCCAGTGAGGGGGAGCTCACACATGGTAATAATCCGAGCCAGTGAGAGGAGAACAGAGAGAAGCCACCAGAGGTTGGAGGCAGCTATTCTCTTTACAGAGAGTCAGAGCCGAGAGCCAAGATTTGAGAACCAAGAGCCGAGAGCCAGATCCGAGAGCCAAGAGCCAAGATCTAAGAGCCGAGAGCTAGAGCTGAGAGCCAAGAGCCAAGAGCCAAGAGCCGAGAGCTAAGAGCCGAGAGCCAAACAGCCAGGGATAAAGATGGCATTCTAACTCCATTGGTTCAGTTGCAAACCATTGGAGTTGAGTGTGGAACTTGTAAAATAATTCAAGCCATAATCCCAAAGAGCCTAGTCGAGTTGATTAGAGCTCAAGGAGACGTAGCCCAAGATATCAGGGTGAACTCCATATTATATTGTTGTCATTTGTGATTACTTATTGTTGCATTGCATTTACTGTTATATGTTTAAATATCAGTTTAAGCAAATGAACTCAAGCACTTGAACAGTTAAAGGCAAATAGAGCATACACCTATTTCAAGTTATTTATTCCACATTTGTCAATATAAGCATAGTTCTTGGGGATATATAAGCTTTGGAGTGGGAGAGGTTCTTGTAAGCATGACAAGAAGCCTTTAGTGCCCCATTTCATATCAGGTGGTATCAGAGCCAGGTTATACCAGAGCAGGTGGTATCATGAAGCAGATGGTATCAGATCAGAATGCTTGGTTGACTTGAAAGGTGTTTGTTTGTTTGTAAACTAGCTGTTGTTTGAGTTTGCAAAGGTGAAGGGAAAGCTACTGATAGCTAAGTCCAAGAGAGGACAAGAAGGAAGAAGGGTTGAAGGCATTCTTCTTATCCCAAAGGACCTCAAGGCAATCCTTGAAGCACAAGAGGTTTGTTGCAAAAGGTTGCTTGAATAAGCTCTTTGTTAATCTTGTTTGAAGTTCTTTTGTTCATTTTGATAATGACCACTTCTACAAGTGAGTACTCAAATTCTTCTTTCTTCACAAGATTCTTTGATGAAGACATGAAGCAAGACTTGTTCATCATGATGGATATGGTGAGAGAAATGGATGAGGATGGAAGGAAGAGCACCGAACTTTCAGCGCAGTTGAATTCCATGAAGGAAGAGAATCAATTGCTTTCTGAAAAATTGCAGGAAATGGAGAGACAACTTCATATTGCAAATATGAACCTGGAAAGGATGCATGAGTTGGAGATACAGCTCCTTGTTACCAAATAAGACTTAGTCAAGTATCAGCTTGAAGAAGAGGTAAACAATTCCAGTTTGTCTTCAATTTCCTCTAAGAATGTTTATATTGGTTCTTTTGAAAAATATACCAGAGGTATAGGTTCCAAGTTAATGTCCAAAATGTGTTATGAAGGAAAAGGATTGGGCAAATATGCACAAGGTATTGTTGAACCAATAATGGTTGAGGAAAGGCCTAAGTATTTAGGTCTTGGCTATGGACAATCTTATGGAGAAGGTTCCCAAGCTGCCATGAAGGCAATTGAAACAGTTCCTAGAAGGAGTTTCATGTCAGGTCTTCTACCTTAGAAGTGTAAAGATTGTGTTCTTGGGGAATGCAATAGTTTGAAACATACTTTGCAGGACAAAGGTGTTCATAAGCATACACTTGAACTAGAGAGTTGTGGAAACTTTGAAACCATTGAAGAAATTGATGGTGTTCCAAAGGGAGCTACTTCTTCATTCAATTCACCTCCTTAAGAAGGAAATAAAGGTGAAAGAGGAAGGTATAAATCTGGTTCTAATCATATTCCTTTTGATTATGTAAAGAATGATAAATTTCCATATAAGCATGGGAAAAGAATTGCATGTTCCTTTTGTGGTTTGGATAACCATAATGTTTCTAGATGTTGGAAGAGAATGGCCACATACAGGAAACTTTTGAAGGAAAGGAAGAAAGAACCCAAAGGTCCATTGGACAAGGCAAATCATGCTGTCAAGAAGATGCACATGCGTTGCACTTATTGCCGTAAGCAAGGACACATTCCTGAAAAGTGTTGGACTCTAAATCCAACAATGCTTCCACGAAACTTGAAGAAGGAAAAGAGAATGGAAAGAATGGAAAAGAAGTTGCCATAATTGATGAGTTTCAGGATGAAACACATGTTGATGATGATGTGCAGACAAAGGTAGCACGTTTGAAATGGATTTGTAAGAAATGGTTAGAATTCTTATCCAATTAAGGTTGCATGTCTTTTGAAAATGCATCAAATCAATAGAATGCATTTTTTTGTTAATGGAATGCAAGTTGTAGGGTTTTACCAAGAAGGTGAATGGAAAAGTTGAGTAGGAGACTCACTTTATTGCTGCAACATTATGTTCACTTCAACTTCTAAAGTACAGTGTACTTAAGCGAAAGTTGAAGGATGAAATGCATGATATGCATGAACACAGGGATGTTGGTGATTTCCTTGTATTTGAACATGTATGTGTGATTAACTTGAAGGGTTGATTGCTTTGTTTTTAAGCATGAATGTAATGTTAATATTGACTTGGAAAAAGTTGATTTGGTCTCCAAGATGGAGATAATGATGAAGTGTTTCATCTTTGAAAAAGAATCCTATAGTTCTTTTTCTACATGCTTGACTTGAAGGGCCAATTGTTTTAAAGGCATGTTTTGTTGGCTTGTTATCTAGCCAATCATTTGTATGCAGATGTAAAGAAATGGAGGTGTTCACAAGATGTGAAATCTATTCCATTTGATGAAGCAAGAGTTTAGGCCATCTAGTTGTTGTTTGTAATTATATTGTTGTTAACAGTTGTTGTAATTATTTGAGATCACTGATCGGGGAAGCTTAAGGGCTGCGGATCAGGGAAGCAATGACCGCCAATAAGCGATATAGCGATAATGCCGATAGCCGATGAGGCGCCGATCAGAGTGATTGTAAATCGGGAGATAGGGGCACGAGAAAGCAAAGGGGAACAACATACCATGCACCATTGCGATTTGCGATGGATGCGTGGACCCGAAATATTATAGATGCGGGTTGATGATCTTTGAGATCTGGATTAATATGTTTTGCAATGTATTTCCGTGTATATTGCATATTGTTTAAGTTTGCTTTGTTTTGGGATTTTGTTACGGAGAAAGGCCAGACGGTGGGGACTTCCGCGCCTGTTGGTCCTTTCGTCTCCAAAATTGTTTCTATTTTAAAACATTATTGTTCCTCACCATAAGGAAATGATGAAACAGAGCGTGTCATGAAAACACGAATTAGAACACAAAAGAGAAGGCGAAGATATGGACAAAAGGGTCCAGCATAGAGGAAGGCGTTTTGGGAACCAAAGAGGATTTGGTAACCGTCCAGGGGGTCTGGAGGCGTTATTCTTGTGGACTCAAGGAGTTCGAGGCATCTCATGGATAAATTCCATTGTTGTCTAGAGACTCAGGGGGAGCTCACGCACGGTAATAATCCGAGCCAGTGAGAGGAGAATAGAGAGAAGCCACCAGAGGTTGGAGGCAGTTATTCTCCTTATAGAGAGCCAGAGCTGAGAGCCAAGAGCTGAGAGCCAAGAGCCAAGAGCTGAGAACCAAGAGCCGAAAGCCAGAGCCGAGAGCCAAGAGCTGAGAGCCAGGAGCCGAGAGCTAAGAGTCGAGAGCCGGAGCCGAGAGCCAAGAGCCAAGAGCCAAGAGTCGAGAGCTAAGAGGTGAGAGCTAAGAGCCGAGAGCCGAGAGCTGAGAGCCATAGAGCCAAACATCCAGGGATTAGGATGGCATTCTAAGCCCATTGGTTCAGTTGTAAACCATTGGAGTTGAGTGTGGAACTTGTAAAAGAATTCAAGCCATAATCCCAAAGACCCTAGTCGAGTTGATTAGAGCTCAAGTAGACATAGCCCAAGATATCAAGGTGAACTCCATATTATATTGTTGTCGATTGTGATTGCTTATTGCTGCATTGCATTTACTATTATATGTTTAAATATCAGTTTAAGCAAATGAACTCAAGCACTTAAACAGTTAAAGGCAAACAAAGCATACTCCTATTCCAAGTTATTTATTTCGCATTTGTCAATATAAGCATAGTTATTGGGGATATATAAGCTTTGGAGTGGGAGAGGTTCTTGTAAGCATGACAAGAAGTGTTTAGTGCCCCATTTCAGATCAATTGAATATCAAACAATGCAAGTAATATCTAGCAATGCATCATGACTTACAAAAAATCACTAATAAAAAAAATAACATGTTTATAAGTTTATATATCTATCTATCTATATATCTATATATATATATATATATATATATATATATATATATATATATATATATATATATATATAATATAAGACAATGCATTTATTAACTATTAAATTATTGCAATTTTCATGTTTATTTACATGTTGTTAAATCCAATATAAATGATAGAGCATAACAATGATATCCAAAAATACTGACATCCATGGAATTTAAAATAGGCAAATATAAAACAACTTAATACTCTATATATTTTTATATAAAAACAATAAAGTTTGCTAATAAAACATTTTAGCATTATGTAAACAATTAAAAGAATACAACATTATTGAAATATATATATACATGAAATCTCTCTCTCTCTCTCTCTCTATATATATATATATGAAAACTATCATAAATATAGTTAATTTTAAATTTAATTAATTACTTAATATTCCAAATACTTAATTTACGAAATATATGAATAAATTTAAATAATATTTAAATTCACATTCATATGATTTTAAGCAAAATCCCCTCTACTTTATAATTAGTCAAAATAATCATAATACTCACTCAAACTTTAATTCATTTTGCAACCATATACAATTTTAAGTAAAACCAATAAAACTTAAAAATTTAGTCATTTGCCACAATTAAAAGTAATTAAGACCCAAAAAAAGAAAAAGAAAAAGAAAAACATGCTCAATAAACAAAGTAAAAAAGATCTTGATATAAAATGTATTATAGAACAAAAGTTAGATATACTACAAAGTTGCAATTTAGATATAAATTGATAAAACTGTATTTTATATAAATAATTTCTAAACTTAAACCAAAATTGATGTAGAATGCTTCCATGCAGTATTGTAGATTGAGTCGACTTGGTCGGGGATTGTTAATAATCAGGAGTGTCTAGAGACACCATTCGAACGACAAATACGACTTCCAACCTCATAGACAGAGTCGTCTTTCCACTTGCCTTTAGTAGGGACCACAAAAATACGTACATATAGTTGAGTGTGTTTACAAGGATGCCAATTGGTCATGGAAATTTGTCATAGCACCATCTAAAATACAATGCTGACCTCCAATTTCATAGCCAACTCGACCACCGACTTTCTTGTGGCAGGGCCCACAAAAGAAACGTATATCTATAATTGGCTTCTTGAAAATTTATCATTTTATATTATTTGATAAAATTAATTTAAACAATTTTTTTTAATCAATAAAAACATAAATTGAATAAATTATACTTATAAGATAAATTGTTTAAAAGATGTGAACCAGTTCAAACTACAATGTCTACCGCTGATCTCATAGTCGTGATCAACATCCTACTTGCTTCTACAAAGGCCCACAAAACGAACATACGTGTCTATAATATATTATTTTGTTTTTTCACATAACATATTATTTAATATAAAATGATAAATTTGTAATATATATATATATATATATATATCTTAGAATCCATTCTCTAAAATTGTAATTTAAATAAATAATTTTCAAATTTAAAACAACATTGACTTAGAATGTTTCCATGCAGTATTGTAGATAGAGCCAATTTGGTCGAGGACTATCAACAGTCGGGAGTGTCTAGAGAGACCATTCAAACCACAAGTTTGACTTCTGACCTCATAGTCAGACCCATCTTTCGACTTGATTTCAGTAGGGACCATAAAAGAAATATGTACATATAGTTGGGAGTGTTTACAAAGAGGCCAATTAGTGGCACAATGTCATAGCATTATTCAAAACACCATGATGACCTCCGATCTCATAGCCACCCTGACGATTGACTTTCTTCTGGCAGGCGCACAAAAGAAACATATATGTATATCTGGCCTCTTTATAATTTCATATTACATATTATTTGATAAAATTATATATATATATATATATATATATATATATATATATATATATATATATATATATACATACATACACACACACACACTTATAAAATAAAATGTTTAAAAGATTGCAACTAGTTATCCCATTCTCTAAAGTAAAAAATGAAATATTGAAGTTAGCGCCGAATTGGCCAGGGAGTGTCACTAGTCGGGAATGTCTAGAGAGACCATTCAAACCACAGTGCCGACCTCAGATCTCATAGTCGGGGCTGACGACCGACTTGCTTTCAATAGGAGCCACAAAAGAAAGATGTGAATATAGTTACGTGTAAGCTTATAGTCAGCCCATCCTCCTACATGCTTCCAGAAAAGGCCACAGAAAAAAACATGCGTCTCTATAGTTTATTATTTTGTTTTTTCTCATAACATATTATTTAATAAATGTAATTTAAAATACTTTATTATTTTATCAATAAAAAAATAAACTCAACAAATTATTTTTATAAGACATTTAACATTCAATTTATAACATATCAACTCATGATAAACTTCATCATAAACCTCATGTAAGTCGTTTATAAGAAATAATAATAATAACAACAATGAACCTAGATTTTGAGTCGAATTGGCCGGGGAGTGTGAGTAGTCGGGAGTGTCTAAAGAGACCATTCAAACAACAAGGGAGTGTCTAGAGATACCATTCAAACAACAATTCCGACCTTTGATCTCATAGTGGTAGTTGACCTTCGATTTGCTTTCAGTAGGAGCCACAAAAGAAATATATGCATATAATTACACGTGTTTCTAACAACCACCTCCTACCTCATACTCGGTACGACCTCCGACTTACTTCTATGAAGCCCCACAAAACTAAAATATGTGTTGATAATTTATTATTTTTTCTTTTTACATAATATATTATTTAATAAGTGTAGTTTAAAATACCACATTTTTTTTATCAACAAATAAACAAATTCAAAAAAATATTTTTATAAGACATTTACTTAAAGCAATTTTATAGAAAGATTATTATTTCTTGTATCTAAAATCCAAAAACTACCTACAAATTAAAAGAAAATTAGGCTTATAATGCTTAAAAGATACGAACCCGCTAGCCTTTGCCTAAAGAATAAAACAATCTGAGTATGGTTCATAAATTAAAAAACCGAAAACAACTAAACTTAAACGTCAGTTGTAACTTCAAGGCTGCTCGAACCTTAGCCTTTGCCAAGCTGGCTTGGAGCTCGACCTTTTCCTTATGATTCTTCTCCAAAGAGACACCGACTTCACGACCATGAAATTGGTCCCGACCACAACTATGGGTTTCCTCTAACTCCAAAGAAAATGAAAAAACTAAAATGGAGACAAATGCCCCTATAAACACTCACATACATGAGTATGGAACATGAAAAGCATACAAAAAACTCGCATACACGAGTCCGGTAAAAACACAAACATATGTGAACTTCTGACATCACAAAGCATCACGGCCAACTGAGGTCAGAGTTATCTTCTTCCCGAACTAGTTGTTTATGCTAATAGAACTCCGACCCCCCAACTATCTAAAACAACACGATGTGCAGTCAGAGCTGCCACCTTGCTCATGAGCCTTATGAAAATGAAAATATCCCTATACTCTCGACTTCACAAGTTTCAAAGTAAATTCCGAGAAATCTTCATCGTAACCGCTACAGAAAATCATGGAATCGAAGTCGACAAACAATTTAAAACCAAAACATATGGAATCGGGTTTGACACCTTGCCCATAGGACTTTCGCAAATGCAAAAATGGGCTGACCTGCGACCTAGCTTTGGTTAGTCAATACTGGTTTATTCCTACAACATTGCATCCAAACCATCAAAACTTGAGCTGACAATGTATTTAACACTTTTGACCCATTAAACCAGACTTTTCCGATAGAGAGAAATAAAAAAACTTACTAGGTTTCTGTCGCTAGAATCCAACAATTTGCTTACCCAAACAACTCTTATGCTCTAAATTCTAAAGTCTCACCTACAAATTCTGTGAAACAATGAACCATTAGAACTCCAAATTATGCACCATGACCATTAAACCAGAAAATAATGTTCATTCATTCACCTACCAAATCATCGTCGAGGAAGTTGGAAAACCTACGTCCTACCACATAGCCAATTGTCTTCAGTGTTTCGAAACGTACTTCTCGTAGCCAAAAAAAAAAAAAACTCACCTAGTAACAAGGAAAACATGACAATGAGAAGTAATGAAAGAAACAACAAATCCAACCTCAATGAGTGCCACAACACCAAGAAAAAAATAATACAACCACTTTGAACAACAAAATATCTAAATACGCTTCTCGATGATTCATCAACCATAATAATAAATTCTCCACCAACACTCTTAAAATGAAATTAACACCACCCGAACTCAAAGCAACCAAAGTTAACTCCCAGTTGTACGAAGGATCGCCCTTCCATGTACGTACATTGTCAAATCCGATCTACCGTGCATGACAGGGTGACGTCGATGCTGGAATTCTAGAGTTGAGGATGCGGCAACGCGTTGAAGTCACACAAAAATTTCAGCCAAAAGCCTAATGTTATCTATGGAGATTTGAAAATTTGCACTAGTACAGACAAACTAATAGCTTTGAATTGATCATAGCTATCAATGTGTAAGCAATGACATAATAATCAAATATATTATTTGTCAAAAGTTTAGATCTAAAAAAAATAAAAAATTAAACTATTACAATAGCAAATAAAGAACAAAATTTGCATAAAAAAGTTGTATCTTTATTACTAGAAAAACATTCACTAGCCTCTTTAAGGGAGAACTTCCAATAGAGCAAATTCCCAACTATAAATAACTTCACATAAAGCCTTATTTTACATTTCTTTATCCTTATATTTAGTGAGAGAAATTTCTAATTTAAATTAGTAAGAGTTTCTATAAATATTAAATTTAAATTGCTTGAAAATATGATAATTTTAGCAATAAATTAAATTTTATAAAAATAGAATTTTTTAAAATTATATTAAATATAAATTAATTGTGCCCAGAGAGGCTCTACAACTCAGTATGGAAGAGCCTACAATTTAACATGGGAGAGATGTTGTCACATAATGTTACATTTAAAAATAGTAAAATAATAATTTAAATTAACAAATTAAAAATATTAATAACAAAAATATTAATATTAGCCATAATTAGAATGCTTCAATTTACACCTTAATCTTATATAACTTTATATAGAGATATAAATCACTGAAAGTAAAAAATAATAATCTAACTTTTATTATGAGGAAGAAATGTAATAAGTAAAAAAATATAATTTACTTTTTATTACAAAAAAAATGTAATTCTTTTACATGACAATATAGTATTATTATCCGTGCCATAAACTCTTATATTACAATGGGTAAATGACTCACTTTTATTAATTTAGTTAAATATCTCATTTATTTTTTAATTTACCAAAATATAATTATAAAAAATATATAATTTTTTTTTTACTGCAATAATTTTATTTAAAATTATCTCACTTGATTATCTCACTTGATTAGCTAAAAACTTTTCTATATTATTGAATATGGATTTTCACACATCAACATTACATGTATCACATCACAAGTTAAATAATAATAATGTCCCAAAAAAAATAGATCAATCATTGGCTCATCCATTCGTGATATGGTAGACTACGTATCCTCTGCTGGCTGTCAAGGCACACCAATAATAACGCACATCGTATTATGCTTGCTAATGCTAATGCTTTTGCTCTAGCATGTCAGCACCCCCCCCTAGACAAATAGAAGTTGTGGATTTGAATGCCTTATTATGGAGGCCATTGAGGACACAAGACCGGAAAATAGATAATCGTAGTGCCAAGCGAGGGTACGAACAATTCCCATAATTATAACACATTGGAATCTAGGCCTACACGTCACTGTAGGCATTATGGGGTTAGCCACATAAATGATTTACTAATTTATCCGTTTTACATGTTTTGACTTATCACCATAACCATTTTTTCTAGGTAAATACTTTGGTGCTTGGTATATTTATTTAAAAAATGATGGGATGGGTATATTTTTTAGAAACGAATGAATATGGTGGTTATGTTTTTTTTACAAATGAGTGATTTACATCGCAAGCAATTATTAATAATTTATGAGTGTCATAAATAGAGTTGTAAACATCCATTCCATTCGTATCCATTACATTCGAGACTCGAGACAGGACTGTGGTAATGATGTAATGTACCGAAGTAAAAGGCCTAAAAGAACATGAAGCTTGAAAAAAAAACCAATTTATTATACATTTAAGATTTAAAACTTAAATAAAAGAGATTTATATTTAAGGATTAAAATAATTTTAAATAAATGTTTTGAAAACGTTTTTTTTTAAGTATATCTGAATTCAGTTAAGATACATTGATTTATTTCTATTTTTTATTAAATTTTTATTTGATTTCAGTAAAAAAAAACATTATATTCATAAAAATAGAATGATGAACAAGGATAAATGTGTATGAATTTATATTTTAACAAACAAAATCAGTATTGTTTATGTATGCAAATAATTCATAATTATAATTAACAAAATATTTCAATTTATCAATTAAAAAAACTAAATTGATGGCATTCTAAACTTTAACAGTAACTTAAATTCAATATTTTTATTTTAGTTTAGCTATCTTAAACAAAGAGGCATGGACTACCTACTATGTAACACTTGTTGATATTACAGTATGTATAATTCAAAGTTCCATTTACGTGTGATATTTAAAACAAAAATATATTTATAACAAAAAATATTTTACTCACGACCATAAGTAAAATATTTCAATGTCTATATTAAATAACATAATTTTATAGATACTTTATATGGAAAAAAATAAAGTAATTTATATTGAAATATTTCTTATATCTTCACTTTAGTGAGAAAGATTGAGAGAATTCTTATTCTATTAATAGTTGCTTTGTAATTCAATGTGCGACAAAAATTTGTAAATTTTTTAATATTTAATATGGATTTTATATGTAATATTTTAGAAAATATTAATAATAAAAAATAATTAAATATATACATACAAGAAAAAATTAGAAGGGGGCCTACATATTTTAACATTTTAATGTGGAGAATATGAATTATAAATAAAAATATTTCAATGCCAACTACATATATATTGTACTGATTCATCTTAACTTAGGATGTTAGAGGGATCAAATCTCTTTTCACTCTAAAGATGTTTGCATCTCAAGAATTTTATCCCTCTGGACACTTGGTAGATCTAGAGTTAAGATGGACACTTGGTAGATCCAGAGTTAAGATGGATCTAGGCTGCAGGCTATAAAAAATTGTGACTTAAGTTTTTTAAATTTAACAATAGATTGAATTTTATAAACCAATATTGAATTATTAATAATATTTTATATTAAAATTTGAATGAGTTAACCCCTTATTTGTGGGACAAGGGACCCACCTTCGCGCAACTATTTGTGTAACAACCCCGAATTAAAACATGCAATTAATTAGATCAATTATGTGATTTACAATCAACACACCTCTATTCAGCTAATTAGCAAAGAATTTTTGAGAAATAGGAGCAAAAACAACTTACCTCTACCAATGATATTCCTTACTTGTAATTTCGGAGTTGAACTCTATTTGAATTTCGCTAACCGCAACAAAATTTTGGGGACAACTCTCCACCCAACCGTAGGCTCAGCTGCATATAATCTTTTTGCAACTGGCCACCCCCGAGCTCTCAATCAACATACTACTGTTAGGGAATCCTTTGTCTCACAACACTTTTCTCCCAAGAGAATGGATGATGGAATGATTTCTCATCTTCCTCATCGTCTATTAAATAAACCAAACATTGGAAATGGGGCCGCATGCACACATTCCATGTGCCAACATGCAACTTTTGTTTTTTATTTTAAGTTTTACTTAATTTAAATTTTCTCTTAATTTATTTCTTTCTTATTGTATTCCTTTTTACTTCTTGATAACTTTACTTATTTTTACTATTTTTATATTTTTCTTAGTTAACTCTTTTTTATTTTATTTTACTTTTTGTTAACATTACTTATTGTTACTTTTTTATAGTTTACTTTTATATATACTTATTTAGAACTCTAGTATTGTAATTTACTATTTGTTATTATTATATTTCTTCATTATTTTTTATCTATTTACTATTATTATTTTTGTTTTATTATTTATTTGCTTATATTTTAATATATTATTATTATTATTATTATGGGAAATTACATACTCCCCTCTTTAAGGAACTTCATCTCGAAGTTAAACTGAATATTTTAACATTTTATTTATTTAAATATTTATTACTTCATGTTTTCCCTACACTCTCTGATGAACTAGTATAACCAGCAGGCATCAAAAGTTTTCACAACACCCGAGAAATCTCAAGGAATCTATGCCCTTTTTCCCACTTTCGGAACTAGGCATAAGCCTCATCGATCTATATCCTAGCCCTAGGCTCGTGCCTGACTCAGACCTCATCTGCGCCAAGACAGGCATCCGGTACAGTACTCAATGACTCTGGGCATCTCGCAAGGCTAACCCACTCCCTCCACAACTACTAAGGTGCACAACTACAGGCATCAAAGTCCTTACACCCCCACCATACTTCGGCACCCCAATCCAATACCAGACATCTAGCCTACAATATCAGGCACTTGGCCCCCTCAAGATGGTCCCATAGCCCTTCAAGAGCTATCCATCAAGTGTTATACAAGACAAAGGAACCACTAGCATATGTAGTGTTGATTGAGTATGTCCCCAACCCATATGGTGTTACATATTCTCCCTCGCAGTTATGGGCTCCCACGAGATCATCAAATAATTGGCCCTCTCGGCCCATTTGTGGATTCCCTGTTAATCACAACATCTCAACATGCATCCAATGCATTAGTTATAATCATAATATCATAGAAAATAATCCACATGTCAATTCTTGCATGTCATCATCATAACACCATTGTTAATCACCACATTTTGAATAGTAAAGAACTACATGCTCTTGCATATCATAAAATATTCATGCGATTATTACACGCTTCGCATCATAAAACACCCTCATAAGTTATAACATCAACATATTTGCATTAAATATATATCATGACATCACATAATAAATTAACCACATGTCAATGTACAACATATAACATCATGATCCCTATGCATATCGTATTCATCACGACCACACAACACCATTATCGTAGCAACGAAATAAATATGTGCATCATTATCCTTATATCATCATATCATGAAACATAATTTATATGAGAATCACCTCAATAATACACTATAAGCATAATCATCGTCATAAAAGGCTTTTTACATCCAAAATCAATCAATGAGATCAATTCCTAATTGACACAATGTCAAAAGCTCCCATATTATCAATAATATTAAACAAATATCAACAACGTCTAGCGAATTTTCCCTAAATCAACTATAAACCCAAACTATTAATATTAACAACATTATTAGCTATATCAAAAATTCCAATTAAAATCCTAACTCAAAAACAAAACAAAAAAATTCAACAAAATGTATTATTGAATGAGTAAATATATTTTATTTTCCCTACCTTCATATTAATAATAATAAATTCCCTCTAAAAACAAAACCAAAATCTCTTCGTCTGAATCTATTTCAAATCATCATGTGTATGAGTTTAAAATCACGAGAAACAACCTTAATAAAATATTTAGTAAATTATTTCATTAAATAAAATGATTCTTTTATATATTGATTTAAATATTAAACAAATACAACTTTGAGTTGAATAATATTGATTTCATTAACCATAATTATATTTATTCATTTTTTTATATAAATATATAACTCTGGTTTACATTACCTAGTTTTTTTTTTTCCTTTGTAATTCTCATTTTCTCACTGTGATTTAATTTCATTAAGTAATAATATGGCAGCCATACACTCAATTGGATCACAACAATATAGTGTGTGCCATTGTATTTAAACTCGTAACACATGCTAAATCACTGAATTCAGTGTAACATATCTATTGATAAGTTTAAGAATAATGCACATGCTAAATAATTGAATTTCGCATAATATTTTTTTTCCAGCACGAAAAAGGCATGAATTTCGCATAATATTTATTAATAAGTTTAATAATAACTACAATTTATCAATTTGTAGACATAGATTATTGAGTATCTCGACTGGAAGTGAAACCAATTGTTACTTAATAAAATATTAATTCACGCATCAAAATATAATATATAATTATATTAATTGGATTACGCTATAGTTAATTAAGCTTGCAAAGCTATGATACTTTTTGTGATTAGAGGCATGGGTAAATAAAGCATTACATTGCATTGAAAAAAATAAATAAAAAAGAAATCCAAAGTTTTAGATTATAATTTTTCTTGATAATTGTTTATCAAGTTTCTAAATTATATTGTAGATTTTCCACATTTTTGAGACTTTTAATATTTTTTTATAGGGAAAATAAATAATAATAATGTTTAATTTTTACAACATAATTATTATGTATAAGTATTTGATGTTTATTTTATACAAAGGTAACAAATTATATAGCTTCTCAATTGCTTTTAAAATATATGAAATAAACCTTGGATAAGGAGCATCTCTAGATAGGGTTCTTACTTTGAATGAAGTGATTTCCATAAAAATAAGTATGGTTTTCTCGTGTAAAGAAAACTTAATAAAAAAAAAGATCTATGTGATGTTATTGATGTTATTTTCTATGATACTATGATGTTATTTCTAATACATGAAATAGATTAATGGTCACTTTCTAAGAGTTGGATTGAACACAAAATATAAAATTTAGATATTAGATCAAATTTTTTTGGTGATTTCTACATTAAAATGCCTATAGGCCCTAAGGGTTGAGCCTAAGATCTAATACCATATGTAACAACCTCGAATTAAAACATGCAACTAATTAGATCAATTATGTGATTTACAATCGACACATCTCTATTCAACTAATTAGCATAGAATTTTGAGAAATATGAGCAAAGACAACTTACCTATAGCGATGCTACTCCTTACTTGTAATTTCGGAGTTGAACGCTATTTGAATCTCACTAACCGCAACAAAGTTTTGGGGACGACTCTCCACCCAATCATAGGCTCAGCTGCATATAATCTTTCTACAACTTGCCATCTCCGAGCCCTCAATCAACATACTACTGCCAAGGAATCCTTTGTCTCACAACACTTTTATCCCAAGAGAATGGATGATGGAATGATCTCTTATCTTCCTCATCGTTTATTAAATAGACCAAACATTGGAAAGGGGACTGCATGCACATATTCCATGTATCAACATACAACTTTTATTTTTTTATTTTGAGTTTTTCTTAAGTTAAATTTTTTCTTAATTTATTTATTTCTTATTTTATTCCTTTTTAGTTCTTGATAACTTTACTTATTTTTACTATTTTTATAGTTCTCTTAGTTAACTCTTTCTTATTTTATTTTACTTTTTGTTAACATTACTTTTTGTTACTATTTTATAGTTTACTTTTATATATACTTATTTAGAACTCTAGTATTGTTATTTACTATTTATTTGTTATTATTATATTTCTTCATTATTTATTATCTATTTACTATTATTATCTTTTTATTATTATTATTATTTAGTTGCTTATATTTTAATTTATTATTATTATTATTATAATAATTAGGGGACATTACAATTTGACTGCTAATTCTATGAAGACATACATACTCTACCCCCCTCTGGTTTTGAACCTGTGACCTCTTAGGAGGAAACACATGCTCTTAATAATTAGGCTTACTCTTAACTATTAAGAACTAACTAAATTATTTTACCTTTAATTATTTTTTCCTTGTTAGTATTGAAATATTTTACTATTAAGTTGGATTGAATATCAATGAATTTTCTAAGCAAAAAAAAATATTTATCGTAATTTTACAATCATAGTTTCAACCATACTAAATTTTGTAATTTATAAAAATGTCTTTGCATTTTTTTAAAGTAAGTTGTTTTGCATGCAATTTCATATATAAAAGTTTGATATGGTTCACCAATACATAATCTATAATAAATGTTATTTCATAAAAATAAGCATCATGATGATAACCATCTAACAGTCATAAACATCATCTAAGATACACATTTGAATTCACTACCATCATCTAATTATATACACCTCTAGCACATATAAACATCATTAGTGAGTACAAAAAGTTAATAATCTAACAGGGCATCATCATTGTGGTCACATCTAACAAAGCAAAAAAATTGTTATCTAACATCATCACCACATACATCCTCAAATTAATATAAATCTCATGTCAAATAACTGCTATCACATACACATCTATATGGAAGCACATTAATTGAACATATCTAACATGACTTGATAATATACACATCAACACCAACATATAAATTAAGTACATAAACATGAACAAAAAAAGTACACCACCCTCGCTTTCTTAGGATGCAATAAAAAAAAGAAGCAAAAAGGAATTTATTTATTTATTTATTTTTTAAGATGCAATCTATTTTACGAGTATATATCAGGACATAAACCGGTGGGGTGAGTTGTTTGTGGGTGGGCCCCTTCCTATCTTAGGAGAAGAAACATTATCTTCATGTACCATATTTGGCTCAGGATTACCCATTCAAAATATCCCAGGGTTCCCTGGATTTGGAAGCTATCACTTGGTAGGTTTCCATAACAAGGCTCAATTCGATCAAGTCCGTAGCATCTACCAATTCCGCCATATCCCCTTCTCGAAGAACAAGATCATACCTTGATCTAATCCTATTATGTAATATCCATCAACATTATTAATTGGATATTTTCTCAATATTGGGTGGGAGAAATATCCTCCCCTACTCCCCTTCTCTCCCCTTCTCTCGCCATCTCTATCTCTAACCCAATCGAATATGACAGGGAATCATTATATTATTTCTCCATTTGAAATGTAATGTTATTATCCTCCCCTAGTCAATTTGGAAGAGTGAGTAAAACAATCAATATCAATTGACCCTTACTTCTCCTTTCTTTCCCTTGAAGGAATCTACATTCAAACAATGTTTAATCGTATTCTGGATTGCGTCATTGAATATGATTTGTGCTATAATTGTTAGGATTCCAAAGGAATCTATGGATCTCACACCAATGAAATGGGGAGTGATATTACATCGAGCATGCTTAGCTCATAGGTTAGAGCATCACACCTGTAATGCGATGGTCGACCCTGATAGCTGGCTCTTTTCCGTTCCTCTCATTTCCATAATCCACAAAGTTTTGTTAGGATCAAGATGGAATGAAGAATACTCTTATGATCGTTCGTTGGGTCCATCATGCCATGATCATTTACTCCCAACTAGGAACGGGATGAATGAAATGATTGGAGCTATTAGGATCTATAACAAATTGGAGAAAGATCTTCGTTTTCCATATAAAAGAATTCCAGTAATACTCATATGGGTTATATTATTCTTTCTTCTTTCTAGCACTATTTGATAATTGAATAAGGAGTTTCTATGTCCCATTATCGGGGACCTCGTTTAAAAATAATATGTCGTCTAAAAACTTTACTAGGGCTCACTAGTAAAAGACCCAAAAACATAAAGGATTCTATGAATCGGTCTTCTTCCAGGAAAATATCTCAATATTGTATCCGGCTAGAAGAAAAATAGAAATTACGTTTTCATTACGGACTAACGGAGTGACAATTGATGAAATATGTTCGTATTGCTAGAAGAGCCGAAGGCTCAACGGGTCAGGTCCTATTGCAATTACTTGAAATGCGTTTGGATAATATTCTTTTTCGATTGGGTATGGCTCCCACCATTCCTGGAGCTAGACAATTAGTGAATCATGGACATATCTGGGTCAATGACCATATGGTAGATATACCAAGTTACCCTTACAAACCTCAAGATGTGACTACTATAAGAGATCAACAAAGATTGAGAGCTATCATTAAGAAGAATATAGATCTGTTCTAGATGGATAGATTGCCAAATCATTTGACTTTTCATTCCTTACAATATAAAGGATTCATCAATCAAATAATAGATAGTAAATGGATCAATTTGAAGATTAATGAATTGTTGGTCATAGAGTATTATTCCCGTCAAGCTTGAATTGAGAATGAAATGAAAGAGAGGGGTGGGTTGGTTTTTGGGCATCTAGAAATTATGTTCTTCTGCCTTTTTTTTCCCTTCCCCGAAGGAGACATTTTATAATCCTTTCGTACATTACTTTTTATCTGTGATACTTTTTTTTTTTTTTTTTCTCTTAAAATAGTCTTGACTCTTCCCATACCACGAACCAATGTTTGCTCTATTTTCTCTATTACAAATAGAGGTAGGGTGATCCTGGAATTAGGAAATAGTCCTATTGGGATTCAATAGATTGGAAAAACAATGGATGAGAAGAAAATAGTAGGGTGAAGATACGGAAAGAGAGGGATTTGAACCCTCAGTAAGCAAAATCCTACATAGCAGTTCCAATGCTATGCCTTGAACCGCTCGACCATATTTCCTATGAGATATCTTGGTTCTAATTAATAAAATGAGTCAATAGAAACTTCCTTATGAATTCTTTTTGTTCGGGTACAAATAGTTCAATCTTTCGGAAATAAATAGATAATAAATAAGGTAATGATTCAATCCCTCCCCAGAAAGACAAAAGGACATTTTCTCCAACTTCTTCCTATTTTAGGAAATCCTCAATCATCCTTGTTAATCTGACGTATTTGGATCGCCTAATCAATAACTTTAGACAAATTAACTGATCCATTCCATATTATGATCATATATAGATCTGTAGTGATCATCTTATCAATTGTATAAGAATTAATTCTTTGGCAATGATCCTGTGTCATGATGACTATATTTTCCCGATATTCTTTTATCTATATGGATAAAGCACACAATTACTGGGTAGGCATTTCATCCTCATTATGCAATGCTCGATCATTTAACTCTTTCTTTGTTCAGATCATAATCGAACTGGACTTCCCAAGTTTACCCAATCTAGTATTCTTTCAATACGAGCCTTTTTCCATTATTATTCATATTACTAATGAACAATTATTCAAATTATTCCCTATCTATTCCCATTTTAAAGAATAAATTGGAATAGATTGGAATAGATAGAATGAGAACATATTTACTATTGTAAGGAAATTCATTTTATGGTATTGTGCACCCGAAAAAAATTTCGTTCATGGAATCATTTGCGTAAGGGAATGAAAGAAATTATCAAATCTGTAATTGACTATGCCTAGATCTCAGATAAATGACAATTTTATTGGTAATACCTTCACAATTGTAGCAGATACCTTATTGCGAATAATCTTGATGGCTTCGGGGGAGAAAGAAGCATTTACCTATTACAGAGATGGTGTGATTTGATATTTTTCCGTTCTTCTTTTTTGGGGAAAGAAAAGGTAAGGTATTCGGGAATAAAAATTGGGTAAAATAAAACTTACGCTCAGTGAAGGTGAGTTTTGGAGATAGAACAATTCCTTCTGTCGTGCATCCCCGGTCAATGCACCTTTAGATGCTTTCATCTCCTGAGGATTTTAGTATCGAGCGAAATGTTACACCTATGCAATAGGCCTTGCTTGTATAGTTGAACCTATTTGATAGGCACACATGAGGGGAGAAAGCACTACGTATGGAAATCGACAACACAAATGCTTTGTTATAGCCCATATGCATTACCCTTTTCTGAAGGGCAGTGAGAATGGTTCGGACAACAAACATCCATCTTGTTTGTACTTCGAATACCCTTATAATGGAACCGTCGGAGATTGTTGAAGTGATTAATCCCTAGAGAATATAGGGAGTTAAGAACAAAGAAATTGTTATAGGTTCCATTCCTAGTACTAATATCCCTGGTATTTGGAAAAGGATCTTTGCAAGAAGGATGGATAGAGATTCATTGGAAATACACTAGCCCCTGTTAATTCATAAAATTGGGTTAGAATCTTTTTTTTTTCTTTCAATTCCACAGATTACTCCCCATATTACCTATTGTAAAGAAAGGAGGAGCTGTATGAGGTGGCAATCTCATGTATGGTTTTGAAGCGGAGATCATTTCAATGGAATGAACGACCGTAACGAATGTCAGCTTAATCGGAAGGGGAATATGCAGAAGCTTTACAAAATTATTATGAAGCTATGCAATTGGAAACTGATCCTTATGATCAAAGTTATATACTATATAATATAGGTCTTGTGCATAAAAGTAATGGGGAACATACAAAGGCTTTCGAATATTATTTCCAAGAATTAGAATGGAACCCATCTTTACCACAAGCTCTTAATAATACGGCCTTGATCTATCATTATGTGCAACTATTTGTACCATAGAATAACTTAGTTAATAACTACTACGAGTAAGGAAAAAAGAAAAGGATTTCTACATATGCACCGTCCCAAGTAACGATTTTTATCAACTGTAGGGAAAAAAGCATCTCTCATAGGAGCTCGAATATGAATAGATAGAGCCTAAATATGCCATGGGTAATAAATCAATTGATGATGGAAGAACCATAAAGATCAATTATTGAAAGAAGGTCCGGGCTGATACGATCAAATCTTCTCATTGACAAGAATCAAGAATCAACTTATGTAATAGAGTTGATCTACTAAGCTATTGAGTAGCGGTGTAGCATTAGATCCTAAAGATGTGGAGTACTCCAGCTAGAGAGTACTCTCCAAAAATTCTATACGGAACTGAGATAGTTACCTTCCAAAAAGACTTTGATTTGGACAATCAATCTGAAGTATAGAAAGAGATATACTTCATCTTTTTGAGGGTAGGAGAAAATATAGAGCTTGATCATTGAATTGATTGGAAGTGAAATCAGAAACTCATGTCATTGACTTTTTTGGTCCTTTGGTTAATATGAACTCCCAATGAATCATCTCCAATTCTTTGGAAATTTTGGTAGAGGACTAAATAATAGTGGATTGAGCCGTATGAAGTAGGAAACTAAGTTGACCTATCCTGACCAAGGAGAACAAGCCATTCGACAGGGAGATCCTGAAACTGCAGAGGCTTGGTTCGATCATGCTGCTGAGTATTGGGAACAAGCTATAGCACTTGCTCTAGGCAATTACATTGAAGCACAAAATTGGTTAAAGATTGCAGGACGCTTTGGAGAATGAGAGTTTCTATTATTGGGAATTCGTTTTCATTATTGAATATCTGACCCGAAATCAATGGGATTTTTCTAGAATATTCCCAAAAGTTAGATTCTATTTCGTCGACATCTTATACGAATATATTTACAATATAAAAAGAATACCTTTTTTGATTTTGTATTGTTGATGGATCTTCTTAATAGGGGTAAAATCCATCTGGATATGTTTTTCATTAATGATCCACGAACAACGATTTATAATGGATGGCCTTTTATATGGGACATACAGAGGAGTATATATATATATATATTGTAGGTTTTAACCCCGTATAGAAATTAACTGCATACGAATTCTAAAACACATAAAATAAACAATGCGAGAGCATAACACATAAAACACATATACACAGAGATTTTCCTCTTGATCCCAAAACCGGGACTACTAGCTTGATTTTTCATTATATTCCTTTCAATGTTATAATACATTTTTTACATGCCGAAGCAGCCAATACCATGGACCGAAAACCATTGCGTCCAAAAAACATGTGCGAAAATCATGCACAAAACCATAGGTGGGTCCGCCCAACCTAACATAGGGTCCAAAACCAAAATTTTCTGGGGCGCTGCCCCGGACCCCATAAAGTGGGATTACGGGTACACCTCAAACCCCCTGTGTCCCCTCCCCCGCTACGCAATCGGCGCAACGAAGGGGGGGCTCCGCCCCCCCTCTAACCCCCTGGTTAACTACGTGGGCTAGTCGTGGAAAGAATATAACACAACCCAACATTCTCCCATTTGTTGTTTTCTTTCCACAGGGGGCCACAAGAGAGTTTAGTCATTTATCCAGCCCTGCAATTCCCATTGTTTCTCTACACCAAGAGAACTTCTCAGAGCTCACATATTTTGTCAATGCATCTAACAATGTAAACTTTGAAACGAGAACCCATACTGTTCCCTGTTTTGTAGAGATAGCAAAAAAGTGATCCGATTTTGAAAAGGGGTTATGCAGAACACACATGTTTTTTAAAGCTTAGTTTTTGGCACTATAAATTTTTTTATGTACATTGCGTTTTATAATGGAAGTGTTTTTTATGCTGATTTAAAAACGTGGTAATTCTATGCCAGGCCCTTTTTTTAAAAGGCTTTTTTCCTTTTTTATTATTTTATTATTTTTATTTTTTAATTTTCTAATGCATGAAATGTAAATAATTATTTTGTAAATTTAATAATTTTTGAAGTGGTCTTTTTCTTCAAAATTTTATTTTATTTATTTATTTATTTATTTTTTAGTGAGGTTTTTATTGTTTCGTACATTTAAAGAAAAAGGTTGATATTTTGAATTTTCGATATTCTACATATTTATACATCGTTAATTAATTTTTCAATCCACAAGAAATAATTGTTTCTAAAAACCAATATTTTTTAACAATGGACATAAAAATAACCAATTTTTTACATAAATATAATTAAAAAAGTACACGTTTTGATAATTTTTTGCTACAATTGACATGCAAAAATCACAATTTTTATACAAAAATTCTAACTAAAAATAGTTAAATAATATTTTTTTAATGAATTTCATGTCAAAATAATAATAATAATCACCTCTTTTTTTTTCAAAAAATAATGCTTAACTTAAAAATCAATGCGAAAATCACATATTACAAATATTGAATGCATAACAACCTTAATTGAGTGTATATTCTTCTCATAAAATGTCAAAGTCAAAACAGTGCAAGTATAACTACTTAATAGTTACAAAAAATGAACTTGATTTCCAAGCATAACTTAAATTTAATCAACAATGTCACATAATCCAAACTCTTCGTCCTCTATAGTTTCATCATTGTCTTCTTCCACAATATTTTTTGCTTCCTTTTGCTCATTTTCGTCTTCTAATGGATCTTTGTTGTCCGTGAATCTCCCAATGTATGTCTTTCTAAACATCCCATGTAATGGTGGTTGAGGTTCCTTTGCCTTTTTTGCCACACGTGATTTACTAAAGTCCCCTTTCTTCAACTCAATTTCTTCCTTTTTGAAGGCAGCATGCTAGTGTTGTACCTAATTATCAAGCACAAAATAAATAATGAAGTAAATTAGTACAATGACATATTAATTAAAAAAATAACATATTGAAATTCAATTCTATATAATAAAACTTACCTGAGACAGAAAATAAATCCAGAACCCAATCTTCTTCATTTGAACATATGTCTATAAGATAGTTAATCAATAATTGTGGTTTTTGATAAATGTTAACTATCTCTCCTTTTGCTTCTTTGTCTTCATATGTTAGTTTTCTCACAACAACATCATAAGTAAGTATTTGGCTATGACTCTTTCTGTCCACCCGATTAAAAATCATAGACATATGGCTATCATCTTTTGCCCAGCTATCAATATGAATGAACTCACAATCATTTATAAATACTTGATCGTCACGGTTAAGAAGATTTGGCTTTTGCTTGTAACATGAAATAGTAAAAGTTCAATCAACTTGTACATAAATGAATTTTTCAACATTAATCAAATATACATTTTAAACGTCTTACCATGTAAGCTACATCCTTGAATTTGTTTTCCCTTTGAAGCTTGACAATATCATTGCCAATTGTGTGTCTGAATGAAATGTCACAAATCTCCATAATGGTGATGACGTGACTTCTACAAATCCCGCAACCACTTTACTAAGAGCTTGATAAGTATAAGGGTCACTATCATAGTCAATATTTGGAATATTGAAACCATGGGGAATATCTGCAATAACTAGGGCATACTCCCTTTTAGGTATGAGTTTAGCAATGTCTTCACAGTCGCCTTGTATTACTTGATATTGAACAGTGTCTAGCCCATTCCAAATGAAATGAGTAAGAGTTGGATCAAGTTCAACATTCTTAACACGTTGCTTCGTCAGTATTTCGGTCTTTATTTTTCAATAAAGGTTCTGAAGCTAGTTGGCGCTCTATTATCATCCTTCTTCATCTTTTATAAAATAAACAAATATATGTGTAAGTTATAAATTAAAAATAGTACACAAATAAATAAAAATGAATGTGTAAATCAAGATACATTTTTAAATGCCGGATAAAAAGCTTTTAATGTTGATGTAGAACTTGAATCTGGATAGTTGCATACAACATCATCCCAACTATCTTCATTCAACAATCTAACCATTTGTTCTTGAATTTTCATGTAAACTTTGTGACTGCATAGATAAAGTAACAAAAAGTCAATATAATGATATGTATAACAAATACTACCAAGAACAACATGTTTTATTTAAAAGAAAATTATAATATAGAAATAAATAAAAATAATTCAGCAAACTTACTTTTGAAATTCCTCAGACATTTCCTCCAATGATAATTCCCCTGACTTCACACGAGATAATATTATTTTGACAATTTTTTCATTTTTCACTCCTTGCATTGCTCTCCAAGGTGTGATAGTCATATCTTCTGGAAGCTGCTTCAATGCAGGACCTAATTTACTGCCGCCACATATCAATGGCTTAGACTTTTAGACCTTCTGGTTTTTAATGGCAATGTTTTCCCATATGCTAAAAATCTCATCAATCAACTTCCAAACATCTCCAGTTCTAAATGCCAATTGGAAAATGTTATCAACACCTTTGAATATATCACTAGGAAGGTTGCGTTTTCCACCTTTTGAATTGGGTTTCTCTTCAATTTGATAGCCTATTTCCATACAACATTCCCTTCGGAAATTTGCAGTAACATTTATCCTATCCCCACCACTTTTTTCTTGAAATTCACTATGAATAAATCTAACCCTTTGGATGAAAGTCATAGACATCCTATATTCATTATTTGAATTATGATCCCATGCCACTAACTTTGATTCTGTATCTTATAAACCAGCATAAATGATACATTTCATTGTTTCAAAACGTGGGTTATTGGGATATTTCTCCATCAATTGTCTTTGAGCTTCTACAGAATGGTTCCCCCAAGCACATAATAATTGTATTCAAACCATTTTGACTTATCAAATGCTTCTTTGTTGGGAACTTGAACTGGATCAACAAGAAGCACATAATTAACTACATGAACATATGGATTATACCTCATCAATGTCTTCAAGTTGTGAACATGCAGATGGTGTGGTTTTCTGACTTGATATTGACATTGTCCTTCACTTGCCTTATAGGTTTGTCTGACATTAAGTTGAAATGTATGACCACCATCAACTAAGTTTTTCTTTGTCAAATTCTGTCGAATGGCATTTTGTTTTGTTTTGATAATGCCATCCTCTAAATTAGCTCCTGGTGTAACGATTTCTCTGCTTTCTTTTGAAGTTTCAATAGGTTCTTGACTACTGGTAATGCCTACTTCAAAATCTTCAACTTTACTTTCTTCGTCATAACATTCTCAACAGATTTATTCTTGGGCATTATTACTTTTGGTATTTTATGGCTCTTCTCAGTTCCAATGTCATCTTCAGTAACGGAAACATATGCTTCACTGTCAGTTTCAACTTCATCGCCCTCAAAAGTAACTTGTCTACCCTTGCTAGATTTATCTATTAGAGGACTTTTTTTTTTTTTTTTTCTGATTCTTTAGATGTAGTTTTGTAGCATCATCAATTACTACATTTTTTTTGTTTTCCATATCTTCTTCTGACACTAAGTAAAAAATGCTGACAACTTTTATGATATCATGCTCTATGAAATGAATGCATCCCAACCTAATTGAACAACTTTCAACAAAATTCTGCCAAACAAAATATCATATGTCAATAAAAGCAAAATTAAAAAAATATAGCAAGACACTTTCAAGAAAGCAAAATACAAATATAAATAACAATACTTACGATGTTTTGTTTCATCTCATTTACGATTTGTTTACACAACTTTGTAGATACTTCTTTCGTGTCATACAATGAATATGTTAGTCGATATTTAATCCTTTCATGTGACTTGGGAGCTTTTGTAAGTATGTAAACAACTTCAGTGTCCGGTACCGAACACATATCTATGAATCTTCCCAGCAGCACAAAAATTCCATTTATACCTGTATATCAATATATAGATATATGTTCACATTTTGGCTTTCTCTTTCTTTCACATACCAGATTTTTGATGGGAATTTCACCTCTTTTGAATTCTTCTAGTTTGAAATCATCTTTTTATCATTTGAGGCACTTGAAAGATTTGTAGCCATGAGCTCAGGTGGAGTTTGTTCACCAATGTTTTTTGAACATGCACCTTTAAGTGTCATTGGTACAGACATATTCACAGAAATCTTCTTTGATGCCATTTCCCTGAAAAATAGAAACACATAAATCAGTAAATAATGAAAACATATTAACTTAAATCCACAACGAAAATATATCATAACTTTTTAATTTGTATAATCAGATAATTGAAATTAAAAAAATATTAACACTAAGAAATGGCAGAAGCCCATTGACACCACCCCGTCCATCAGCGGAGTGGCGGGCGATTTCTCCACCCCCTACCCCCCACGCCCCCTACCCCTCTTCCCCCTCAACCAACCCATTCCACGCCACGCCACCCCACCCCGCAATCGGACGGCCATCCAACCCCACCCTTACCCCCCTTCCACCCCTCCCCCCTACACCCACGCCATCCCACCCTCCAAACACTTCCCCCCCCATGCCCCCCTCCACCCCCTACCCCCTGACCCCCAACCCCCACGCCACTCCATCCCCTTCCCCACCCCCCAACCCCCTACAGCCTACCCCCCCTTCCCCCCCCAACAGAGCCACCCCACCCCGCAATCGAACGACACCCCAGCCCACCCTTACTCCCCTTCCACCATTCCCCCTACCCCCCTCGCCCTCGCCCCCAACCAAACCACCCCTCCCCGCAATCGGATGGGCACCCCACACCACCCCACCCCACCTCACCCTTACCCCCCTTCCCCCAACCCCCCCTCCTCCCCGCCGCCCTAACCCCCCCCTCCTCCCCTACCCCCTCAACCCCCCTGCCCCTACCCCCTCTCTCTCGGCCCTCCCTCATACCCTCATAAGTCACCCCTTACCCCCCGCTTTCCCCTGACGCTCCCTCTCACCCCCCTTCCTCCCTACCCTACCCCCCTCTCCTCCTCTCCCTCGGCCCTCCCTCACCCCTCCCTTCCCCACCCCCCCCTCACCTCTCCCTTCCCCTCCAACCCCCTACCCCTCAACACCCCCACCCTATCTCGCCTACCCGGCCCCCTACCCCCCTCGACCCCTTCAATCCACCCCCCTACCCCCTACCTGGCCCTCACCCGCACTCCACCCCTTCCCCCCTACCCCCCTACCCGACCCCCCCTCCCTACTCCCCTACCTAGTCCCCCAACCCCACCCCATTACCCTACCCAACCCCCCCACCTGGCCCCCTTACCCCCCTCGACACCCCCACTGCACCCCCCTACCTGGCCCTACACCCCACCTCCTTACCCCCCTCGGCACCCCCCTTGACCCCCCTACCTTCCCCCTACCTGGACCCTACCGCCCCCGCCCCCCCTCCCCCCTGCCCTCGGCCCCTCCACCTCGCCCCTCCCTACCCCCCTCCCTCCACCTTCCCCCTCCCTACCCCTCTCCCTCCACCTCCCCCCTCGGTCCCACCCCCGTCCACCCCGTGCCACCTTGGCGGGCGGGATTCGGACGGCCACGCCGGGCGGGCCGATGGGGTGGCGCGGGGTGGGGCGCCGCCACCCACCCCGCGCCACCTCGGCGGCTCGCCCGCCTGCTTGGGTGGCCGGTCGAGGAGGTGGAGGGCGGGAGGCGGGGGTGGGGGAGGGGGAAGGGAGGGGTGGCGAGTGGAGGAGGGGGAGGGCGGGGGGCCGAGGGGGGAGGGAGGAGGGGCGGGTGGGGGAGGAGGGGTCGAGGGGGGAGGGAGGGGGAGGGAGGAGGGGTGGGTGGGGGAGGGGGAGGGAGGAAGGAGGGGCGGGTGGCGGAGGGGGGAGAGGTCTAGGGGGAAGGGAGGGGGAGGAAGGAGGGGTGGGTGAGGGGGTGGGAGGAGGAGGGGGAGGGCGAGGAAGTAGGGTTGGGTAAGGGCCGGTTGGCAGTGTCGGGTAGAGGGGTAGGGTGGGCAGAACGAGGGGGGAGGGGCTTGGGTGAGGGCGAGGGAGGAGGGCCGGTAGAGGGGTAGGGTAGGGGGACGAGGGGGGAGGGGGGGGGGCGGCTGGGCGAGGGAGGAGCACTGGGTCGGGGCGCTGGGTAGAGGGGTGGGGCGGGGGGGAACGAGGGGGAAGGGGGAGGGGTGAGGGCCAGGTAGGGGGGGTGGAGAGGGGGGCGGGGTAGAGGGGTAGGGGGGTAAGGTATGGGGTGGCGAGGGGTAGGGGGGACAAGTAGGGAGGTGGGGTGGGATAGGGGTTGAGGGGCAGGGGTGGGGGGTTGAGGGGCAGGGGGAGGGGTGGGGGGTGGAGTGGGATGGGGTTTGGGGGTGAGGGGAGGCCATGGGTGGTAGAGGGGGTGGGCTGTGGAGTAGGGGGGTAGGGAGGTGCAGTGAGACGGGGGTTGAGGGGCAGGAAGTGAGGGGGGGTTGAGGGGCAGGAAGTGAGGGGAAACAGGTGGGGAGGGGGTTAGGCATGGGGTAGGGGGGAGGACGTGGGGGGCAGGGGGTAGGGGGAAGGGGTTGGTGAGTTTGGGGAGGGGAACTTTCCATTGAGTCCAAATTCTATGGACTATGACAGTAGCACTGAAGAAGGGGAAGATGAAGAATATCCTCCAAGTCAGTATTTGAAAAGCATAGTTGATCATAGTGTGGATAACATTCCTCTTAATGATGATGAAAATCCTTATACAAATGATGATCCAATGATGGAGATGTTGCCAAGAAATATTGTATCGAGGAGTAGGAGCAGACCTTTTCATATCAATGCAAGATGTTCTAGTTATACAAGGGGTAGAGCAGAATATCTGACGAGAAGAAGTTCTATTAGCGCACTCATTTCAAGTGAATGTTGCCAAAAAGATTTCATGAAACAAATGGATTTCAAATTTGCATTAGAGAGCAGGAAGAGATATTTGTCTATGAATCTTCCCAGCAGCACAAAAATTCCATTTATACCTGTATATCAATATATAGATATATGTTCACATTTTGGCTTTCTCTTTCTTTCACATACCAGATTCTTGATGGGAATTTCACCTCTTTTGAATTCTTCTAGTTTGAAATCATCTTCTTATCATTTGAGGCACTTGAAAGATTTGTAGCCATGAGCTCAGGTGGAGTTTGTTCACCAATGTTTTTTGAAGATGCACCTTTAAGTGTCTTTGGTCCAGACATATTCACAGAAATCTTCTTTGATGCCATTTTCCTGAAAAATAGAAACACATAAATCAGTAAATAATGAAAACATATTAACTTAAATCCACAACGAAAATATATCATAAATTTTTAATTTGTATAATCAGATAATTGAAATTAAAAAAATATTAACACTAAGAAATGGCAGAAGCCCATTGACACCACCCCGTCCATCCGCGGAGTGGCGGGCGATTTCCCCACCCCCTACCCCCCACGCCCCCCCCTACCCCTCTTCCCCCTCAACCAACCCATGCCACGCCACGCCACCCACCCCGCAATCGGACGGCCATCCAACCCCACCCTTACCCCCCTTCCACCCCTCCCCCCTACCCCCACGCCACCCCACCCCCCAACCACTTCCCCCCCCATGCCCCCCTCCACCCCCTACCCCCCGGCCCCCAACCCCCACGCCACTCCACCCCCTTCCCCACCCCCCAACCCCCTACAGCCTACCCCCCCTTCCCCCCCCCAACCGAGCCACCCCACCCCGCAATCGAACGGCACCCCAGCCCACCCTTACTCCCCTTCCACCATTCCCCCTACCCCCTTGCCCTCGCCCCCAACCAAACCACCCCTCCCTGCAATTAGATGGGCACCCCACCCCACCCCACCCCACCCCACCCTTACCCCCCTTCCCCCAACCCCCCTCCTCCCCGCCACCCTAACCATGGAAAATTTTAGGGGCTAATGTTCGCCCAGTGGGCTAATTTTCCATGATTTTCCACAAAAAAGATTCGCCAATTCCCAATTTTATAAAAGAAGATTCGCCCAAATTTTAGAATATAAAATTATTTTACCTTAAAAATCGCCAACATTTTAGAGAGACTATATATAAAATAATTATAAATTTGATTAATTTTACAAATATATCAATAAACATTTATAATTTGCATATTAGGGATTAGTGAGATTCGCCAATGTTTTAAACTTCAAGAAAATTTTCCATCCTTAAAATTTTCCTTGACCCTAACCCCCCCCTCCTGCACTACCCCCCCTCCTCCCCTACCCCCTCAACCCCCCTGCCCCTACCCCCTCTCTCTCGGCCCTCCCTCATACCCTCATAACTCACCCCTTACCCCCCGCTTTCCCTCGACGCTCCCTCTCACCCCCCTTCCTCCCTACCCTACCCCCCTCTCCTCCTCTCCCTCGGCCCTCCCTCACCCCTCCCTTCCCCACCCCCCCCTCACCCCTCCCTTCCCCCCCAACCCCCTACCCCTCAACACCCCCACCCTATCCCGCCTACCCGGCCCCCTACCCCCCTCGGCCCCTTCAATCCACCACCCTACCCCCTCGGCCCCTTCAATCCACCCCCCTACCCCCTACCCGGCCCTCACCTGCACTCCACCCCTTCCCCCCTACCCCCCCACTCCACCCCCTACCCCCCTACCCGACCCCCCCTCCCTACTCCCCTACCTAGTCCCCCAACCCCACCCCCTTACCCTACCCGACCCCCCCTCCCTACTCCCCTACCTAGTCCCCCAACCCCACCCCCTTACCCTACCCAACCCCCCCACCTGGCCCACTTACCCCCCTCGACACCCCCACTGCACCCCCCTACCTGGCCCTACACCCCACCTCCTTACCCCCCTCGGCACCCCCCCTACCTTCCCCCTACCCGGACCCTACCGCCCCCGCCCCCCCTCCCCCCTGCCCTCGGCCCCTCCACCTTCCCCTCCCTACCCCCCTCCCTCCCCCTCCCCCCTCGGTCCCACCCCCGTCCACCCCGTGCCACCCTGGCGGGTGGGATTTGGACGGCCACCCCGGGCGGGCCGGTGGGGTGGCACGGGGTGGGGTGCCGCCACCCACCCCGCGCCACCTCGGCAGCCCGCCCGCCTGCTTGGGTGGCCGGTCGAGGAGGTGGAGGGCGGGAGGTGGGGGCGGGGGAGGGGGAAGGGAGGGGTGGCGAGTGGAGGAGGGGGAGGGCGGGGGGCCGAGGGGGGAGGGAGGAGGGGCGGGTGGGGGAGGAGGGGTCGAGGGGGGAGGGAGGAGGGGCGGGTGAGGGAGGGGGAGGGAGGAAGGAGGGGGAGGGAGGAAGGAGGGGGGAGAGGTCTAGGGGGAAGGGAGGGGAGGAAGGAGGGGTGGGTGAGGGAGTGGGAGGAGGAGGGGGAGGGTGAGGAAGGAGGGTTGGGTAGGGGCCGGTTGGCGGTGTCGGGTAGAGGGGTGGGGTGGGTGGAACGAGGGGGGAGGGGGAGGGGCTTGGGTGAGGGTGAGGGAGGAGGGCCAGTAGAGGGGTAGGGTAGGGGGACGAGGGGGGAGGGGGGGCGGCTGGGCGAGGGAGGAGCACCGGGTCGGGGCGCTGGGTAGAGGGGTGGGGCGGGGGGGAACGAGGGGGAAGGGGGAGGGGTGAGGGCTGGGTAGGGGGGGTGGAGAGGGGGGTGGGGTAGAGGGGTAGGGGGGGTGAGGTGTGGGGTGGCGAGGGGTAGGGGGGACAAGTAGGGAGGTGGGGTGGGATAGGGGTTGAGGGGCAGGGGGAGGGGTGGGGGGTGGAGAGGGATGGGGGTTGGGGGGTGAGGGGTGAGGGGAGGCCATGGGTGGTAGAGGGGGTGGGCCATGGAGTAGGGGGGTAGGGAGGTGCAGTGAGATGGGGGTTGAGGGGCAGGCAGTGAGGGGGGGTTGAGGGGAGTAGAGGGGAAACGGGTGGGGAGGGGGTTAGGCGTGGGGTAGGGGGGAGGACATGGGGGGCAGGGGGTAGGGGGAAGGGGTTGGTGAGTTTGGGGAGGGGAACTTTCCATTGAGTCCAAATTCTATGGACTATGACAGTAGCACTGAAGAAGGGGAAGATGAAGAATATCCTCCAAGTCAGTATTTGGAAAGCATAGTTGATCATAGTGTGGATAACATTCCTCTTAATGATGATGAAAATCCTTATACAAATGATGATCCAATGATGGAGATGTTGCCAAGAAATATTGTATCGAGGAGTAGGAGCAGACCTTTTCGTATCAATGCAAGATGTTCTAGTTATACAAGGGGTAGAGCAGAATATCTGACGAGAAGAAGTTCTATTAGCGCACTCATTTCAAGCGAATGTTGCCAAAAAGATTGCATGAAACATATGGATTTCAAATTTGCATTAGAGAGCAGGAAGAGATATTTGTCAATGAATAAAAGCATGCAAAATTCATATTGAGTTGGGTGCATGCAATATACATTGTTAGGTTATGATGATCATATAAGACTTTATTTATCTGTAGAAAAGATTTCAAAATGTTTCATTCGATTGGGAATTTTCGTCTCTCGAGAATTCAAGAAAATTTGGAAAAGGATCCCACATTTTATTCTGAAGTACGTCATAAAAGACAGTTTGGGCCATTATCAAATACTGAAATTTCATGGATGAAAGATTTCTTTTCAAAGCATGGAGAGTGTATGCCAAATAGAGATATAAGACATATTCCAGATAATTTTTCAAGACGCGAAATCTACAACTTATACAAAGAATATGCAGAAGGTGCTGAGGGACATGGCCGGTTTATTACATATCAATGTTTTGTGAAGGTATGGAAGAAAGAATTCAACAATGTCCGTATTCCTAAGAAGACAAGAATGGGGATTTGCAGTACATGTGCTTCTCTTAAATAAAAAAGGGACAAATTTGAAGGGTCAGAAAGAGGTAGGCATTCATAACTTTAACTTTTAAAATTGTATATTCATCAAGTATGAAAACATATTTCTTAATGGCTTTCTTTTATGTTGTGTAGATTCAATTGTCAAAGAAATTCAGGAGCATCGCGAACAACAAGCAAATGAAAGGAAAAAGTTGTACAAGCATCGAAAGAAGTGTTATGATAATCTGAATAAATATTTGGGTTTGAAAATTGATGGTATGGACTAAAAGAAAACACTTTTACCACATTTTGTTCGCACACCCAAAAATTTACAGGAGGAAAATTTATTCAGTATCACTTGGTCGGTTGTATGGTCTTCAATGGGAAAATGTTGCCAAAGGTGTACTTCACAACTCCAAATATTCATAATGATGCAAATCTGACCATAACCATAATTCATGATGTGCTTTCTCATTGGTCTGGTAATCTTCCTGGAGTTTTGTATCTACAATTGGACAACACTTGCCGTGAAAGCAAAAATCAGGTTGTTTTTGGATATCTAAACATGCTTGTTGAATTGAGAATTTTTTAGAAGGTAAAGGTTGGTTTCCTTCTTGTTGGGCACACTCATGACCATATTGATCAGATGTTCAGTCATTTTTCAGTCACATTGAGGAGGAAGGAAGCTGGGAGCTTGCCATCATTAATTGAATGTATTAAGAAATCATACATGCCAGAGCCTACTTTTGATGTGTTGGAAGAAACTGTTGACATGCGAAGGTTTATTATGGGGTCATATGGTGAGGGGAAATGCATTGAACAACTTAATAACATTAGCTTCCAACATCAATTGCGTGTCAAAAAAATTGATGGGAAAACACTAATATGGGGCAAGAAGTATTCAACCACTGCAGAATGGGCATAGTCATCAGGTTTGCAATTTTTGAAGTTCATTCCAAATCATCCAATATTTGCATCAAAAATATTGTTATTACAATAAGTTGGTGAAGTTCATAATGCACGCAAACAAAATAGAGATATAAGTTATTTTGATTGCCTACAAGAAATTAAAAAATGTATTAGATATACATATGAGTACTTTGACATTGTTGATTTAGTTTGGTGTGAGTCATTTTTCAATAATCAAAGTGATATCATTTCAACAAGAACAAATGAAGATATACCTTTGAAAAATCCATTTATTTGGCCACAAAATGTGTCGAATGCACATGAGGAAATAAACATTGTTGAACAACAACAATCTCAAGGTATTATCAATTCTTCACACGCAGAGGAAAGAGAGATGTATATTGGTTCCATAAGATCTCGTGCACAACGTGAAACCATGGAAGACCTTTACAGGGGTTCAGTACAGGATATTAAGGAGGGTTGCATGATCGCAGTGCTAGCAGATGGAGATCCCAATGGCTATCCATTCTGGGTTGCTAAAGTTATAAAGGTATTTACAGAAAATGAGGATGTTACAAGTGTTGAAGTACATTGGTATGCCACAAATACACACCCATTCAATGGTGTGTATAGGCCAGAGATGGTAGTTGACAAAAAAAATGGCGGAAAGAGAAAAGGAAAGGGTACGAACATAAATCGTCGCTGCACAGACATATTGAAATTTGAGGATGTTGACATACTTGTTTATGACTTCAATTTAACAAAGATAGGAACTCTTCGCTTAAAGACGATAGAGATTCTGAAAAGGTTGTTACCAGAAGGAACAGTGTTGAGATGGGACTCTACTGAAACTAGTCGTAGATCTAGAAGAATTTTGAAACCTGAAATGATGGGCATGAATGTGGACTTAGATGGGGCACTAGTTTATGAAAGGGAAGAATATGGAACATCTTCGTCAACATCCAATCACTCATTTGAAGATGTGAATTCTGATGGTGTGCAAGAAAATATGGGTGATTTTGAATAATTGTTTAAGACAATTTATCTAACTGATGTATGCATTATATCTTGAAATAAAATTTTTGATTTCCATATTGTGTTAAATGAGAAGTTATGAGTCATTTTTATGTTGTTGGATCATTTTACTAGTAGTTTTTAAAATTTTGAAGATTGACCCTAAGAAAAAAATCATCGTTCTAGTATAATCACTTTTTCGTTTTCAAGCTATATTTTGCACAAAAATTTTGTTTTCACTGCCATTTTTAAAACATGTTCAAAATTGTCCCTAAAAAAAAAAACCATCATTCCAATATACACATTTTTCATTTTTAGCACCGTTTTTGATGTTTTTTTGACGTTTTTTGGCCAGAGTTCCCCTTTTGAGTTTATAGTTCCCGTTTCAAAGTTTACATTGTTATTTGCAGTATTCTTCAAAGTGTCCACCTTTACCAGAAACACTTTTTTGTCTTCTATCATATCCATCACAAAGTGATACTGAACATCAATGTCTTTTGTCTTTGAATGATATTCAGGGTTCTTTTCCCAGAAAATTGCACTTTGGCTGTCACAGTCTATCCTTATAGCTTCCTGTACTAACCCCATACTTGAGCACAATCTATGCAACCAATCTGCTTCCTTGCTTGCATGAGTGGCTGCCATGTAGTCTGCCTCTATAGTTGATAGTGCCACTACAGATTGTTTCTTACTCATCCAATTGTCTGCACCTCCAAATAGGTTAAACACATACCCACTTGTAGATCTTCTCTGATCCAGATCTCCAGCCCAGTCTGCATCAACAAATCCATGAATATCCAACACTCTGTCCAATCCTCGTCTTCCTTGGTAACACAAACCATAATCACTAGTGCCACGCAAATACCTGAAAACCCGCTTCACTACTGTGCAGTGCTCCTTCCCTGGTTTTGACATAAACCTGCTCAATGCTCCCACTGTATGTGCAATGTCTAGTCTAGTACAGACCATTGCATACATCAGGCTATCGACTACACTTGCATATGGAACATGGTACATGTCCTCTTCCTCTTCTTATGCCTTGGGACATTGTTCATCAGATAACTTCACATCTACAGGAATAGGAACCTTCATCGGTTTACTATCCTGCATATTAAACCTCTGCAGTATTGTCTCGACATACTTCCTCTTGTTTAACCAGAGCTTCCTCTTTGTCTAATCTCTTTTAATTTCCATGCCCAAAATATAGCTTGCAGCACCAAGATCTTTCATGTCGAATTTGGAGGACAATTAGGTATTCAAATCCTGGATAATTTGTCATTTCCAACCATCAACATATCATCCACGCTCACCAATTAATTTAAAATACACACAGTGATCTGCGTTGCTTCTGGTGAAGCCAAGTCCCCGTATAAATGTATCAAATTTATGATACCACATCCTTGGTGACTATTTTAACCCATACAAAGACTTCTTTAATTCGCATACCAGTTCTTTCTTACCCTTCACCGCAATGCCTTCAGGTTGCTTCATGTAGATCTCCTCTTCTAGATCCCCATGAAGAAATGTTGTCTTCACATCCATCTGTTCTACCTCATAATCAAAAGCAGCAACAACAGATAATAGCAATCTAATAGAAGCTACCTTGGCAACAGGAGAAAAAATATCACCAAAATCAATTCCTGGCACCTGGGAATAACCTTTTGCTACCAACCGAGCTTTGTATTTCTCCACTTTTCCTTCTACATTTGTCTTCTTTTTGAACACCCATTTGCTGCCAATGGGTTTCCTTCCAGCCGGAAACTCCACCAGATCCCAAGCCTCATTTTTGTGCAAAGATGCCATTTCATCAACCATGGCCTCTTTCCAGAGTTTTCCATCCTCTGAATCCACTGCTTCCTTCACAGTTCTAGGATCATCATCAATAACAGACAAAGAAAAATTTGAACAGAAAGCAGATGGAATATACCTTTCTGGTTGCCTTTGTTAGCGTTCGAATTTGCCTCAAGCTAAGGAAGGCAAAACTCGAGGCCACATCAAACCACGCTCAGCCTCGTAGCTAGCCCTACGAGGACAGGAGAGGGCTCTCTCCGGGTCTATCTCGGCAAAAGGTAATCAAAGGGGTTGATATGACCAATAAAGAATACTGATCTTAGGCTAGATATTAAGTGCAGAGGTTTTAAGATGATTTTTTGGGATTTTTGTTGAATCAAAGGGAAAAGCAAATTTGGGTGCGGGGATGAGACACAGTTTCTGCAGAGGTCTGATTGGAGCAAGGTAGGCAATTGTTTTGATGCTTTTAAAGCGATGGGGTGAATAGATCAGACAGGTGAGGAGCTAAGGAGAGCAATCAAGCGCAAGGGTTCTCCTTAAACTGATGAAAACATGGAAAATTAAACAAATTTAAAGGCAGAGCATAACAAATTTATGGATTCTACCTTAACACTTCATTTGTTCAATTGCAGAAGATGAGAGATGGAAAAATGATACACATAACAAACTTACAAGTACTGAAAGAAGCACACCATCAAGACATAAAGCCACAAGAATTCCAAATAGTGCTGCAAATCCCTGGTCTTCCCTTTGCCAAAATGCTGAAGTAAAATGTACAATAAAGTCTCAAAGCCTCTTCCCAAAGAGTCCAACCATGAAAATGACTAAGAAAATACATAATATAGGCAAGCTAACACATTCCCTTGCCTCTAGGGGTCGATCTCATCATCCTAGGAGCTGTTTCAACCAATTCTAAACAAAGTACTATAATCTAGGCAGTCAAAACAACTTGCCTCTATAAGCTAGGAAACCAATTCATTCATTAAATGTTTGCTATTTTATGAATGAATCATCTAGAATAGGTAAATAAGTGTCAAGTCAACATAAAATTACATCAATTACATCAAGGAGGGTGAAAAATCCCATCACAAGTCAAAACTGGTCAAAGCTGGGCGAATTCCTGAGCTGGAAGGTGCAAAATGTGCAAAACATCCTGATGCGTAGCGCGCCTGAGCCCTACGCGTAGCGCGCCTTTCCACCCACTTTTGGGGCACTTCCCAGCATCCAAATTGGGCTCAGGTGGGCTTGTTGGAAAGGTCTGGATGTCTTCTTTCCAACCCAAGTGGAATTTTTCAATTTGGTGCCCATTTGCCCCTCCAAAAATGCATTCTCCCAAGACTGCTTCCTGTGTGTCCAAAAAGGGGCAGTGAGGTCATTTTTTGCATGTTTTTTGACCTTTTGGGGACCCAAAACTTGATGAAATGCCTTGGAAGTGGCTGAGCAGATGTATTTCATCATGAAAAATCCAAAAATGCAAACCTTTCTTGAATTGGACCTCCCCACCTTCAGGGTAGCTCGTCGCGCGCTACCTTGACTATGCTATTGGGGCAGTCCTCACTCAACACGGGCATCCAGTGGCATATCACAGTGAAACACTTTCAGACACAGTCCAGAAGTATCCCACTTATGAAGAAGAGATGTATTCCATTGTGTAGTCCTGCTGACAATGGAAGCATTACATTTTGGGGAAGGAAACGGTCATCCACACAGACCATCGACCCCTGCAGTTCATACAGACCTAAGGGAAATTGCAGAATGATCGCCATCAGAAGTGGTCCACATACCTGCAACAATTCCATTTGAATATCAAGTATAAGAAGGGTAGCACCAATAATGTTGCAAATTGCCTCAGTCGACCACCGATCATGGCGTTAACAACTGTGCTCAACTCTTGTGGGCACGAGACTTCTGATTGGCCACTTCTCTACAAAAGTGACCAAGAACTCGGCCACACATACCAGACACTCTTGGAGGGTCAGCATGTTCCTGATTTTCACCTCCAGGATGCCCTGTTATGCCACCTAGATCACCTTTGTGTTCCTTCAAGTGAGCGTGCCAAGATGATTTGGGAAGCACACTACAGTCGAGTTGTTGGGCATTTCGAGGTCGAGAAAATAGTGGCAGTACTGTAGAAGTATTTCTATTGGCCGAATCTTCGATAGGATGTCGAGAAGTACATCAGATCATGCACTGCTTGCGCCATTGCCAAACCGACCATCAAGAAGCAAGGTCTCTATACCCCGTTGCCTACCCCTAGTCGACCTTGGGAATCCATCTCCATGGATTACATGTCAGGCCTTCCTTCCACTAAGCATGGAAATGACTGTGTTTTTGTGGTCGTCGACAGGTTCTAAAAGATGGCTATTATGGCTGCCTGCAAGAAGAATATCACAGCAGAAGCCACTGATAAACTCTTCTTTGAATGAGTGTGCGTACACTTTGGGATCCCACAGTCTATCATATCAGACCGGAATTGCAGGTTTCTCAGTACATTTTGGTCCAGTCTCTGGTTGATGCTCGACACCAAACTCACTAAGTCCACAACCTTCCATCCTCAAACTGATGGCCAAACCGAGGTTGTCAACAGGATGATCGTACACATTCTGCACATGTACAACTCAAAGCATCCACACAGATGGGACGAGAGCCTCCCCTATGTTCAACACAGCTACAACCGGGCTCCCCACGACTCGACTAGCCACAACCCTTTTCAGGTGGGCTTGGGATTCTAGCCACTATGTCCCATTGATGTGGCCATGCCATTTATAGCTATTCACGCAGATTCGGCTCATGTCCAATCCGAAACAGATAAGGCAAACAACTTCATTGAGCACATCCAACATATTCGCCAGCAGGTCCATGACATTCTGGAGAAATCAAATGCCAAGTACAAGCAGTGACATGATCAACATCGGGTGCCACACAAGTTTCAGGTGGGTGACAAAGTCTGGTTGCATTTGTAAAAGGAACGCCTTACCGGAGCCTATCGGAAACTCAGATCACTCCTATATGGTCCTTACACCATTACCAAGGCTGTGGGAGACAATGCATTTGATCTCAACATTCCCCCATTCCTTGGCCTGCACCCAGTGTTCAATGTGGACCGCCTTCTTCCATACTTTCCACCATTACTAGACACATCCGACATTGTAGAACAACTCACACCCACAGAGTTAAATCCAGATTGCATGGAACAAGCTGCAGCTGATTAGATCATGGACGCACAGATCAAGCACACTCACTAGCAGAATATCCAATTGTATTGAGTTGTCAAAGCAGGCCAACTCCTTCACCAGGGCAAGTGGCTCACCAGGGACCAAGTTCAACAGAAGTTGCCCCATCTCATGGAGGAACTCAACGCAATGGAGACCATTGCTTCCTAAGGGGGGAGGAATGATCTAGGTGGATATTGGTGGCCACCTGCCAAATCCACTTGGACCACCATCATTGTTTCTTTCAACTTTTCAATTTCCTTAATTGTAGCCCAGTTTACTATTTTTAGTAGTTTTTCGGTTCCTGAACTTCTGGAGCCGTTTTGAGGCCCTAAACGACGTTCTTTGGGAAAAATGGGAGCAACATGGGTCCACAGACCTATGTTACTCTTCCCAAAGTTGTATTTCTCGAATAGAACTTTCTAACGAGATAATGTGCATGTCAAACGGAGATCGTATGCCAAAGTTACGACCTCGGGAAGTTGAGGTACCAATTTACCCAAACGGGGCCCACAGTTTGGCGTTCCATCTTCTAGGGTTAGGTTTTAGAATGTTAAGGGTTTTCCATTGTTTCTCAACAATAAATAGGCCTTCGAGCCTCATTGTAACACAGTTCAGAGGCATATGGCCACCACATCTCTTCTCAGAGATAAGCTACCATCGCCCTAAGCTGGTTTATTTCCAACTCTGTTTGTAAGCATATTTTAGTATTTTACATTAATGAAATGAAGTATTATTTCCACTGAATCTCTGTGTTTATGGTTATCTCTGTAATTTGTTGCATTCCTGTTTAAATCCGGATCATGAATACCTTCGTCCAGGAGAATATTTTTTGTGTAGAAAGTCTCAGATTCAGGATCTTCTGCTGCACAGATCTCCTAGGAAACAAAATCATAGGCACGTAAGTTTAGAGCTAGACCAACTACTCCAAAGGCACTCATCCGTGAACTGGTCACTGGCACAAATAACATGAAGAAATGTAACCAACGTTTATTGGAAAATCAACCCCAAAAATCTGGGACCAGAAGTGGTTAGCAGTGACCATGGAATAAGTCTCTTGACTTAAGTCGGGTTAAAAGCAAAAAACGTATTTGCACTATCACCATCTTCAAATAAAGTATTTTCCATAGTAGCACCATGAATAACACATAGAAGAGAAGCACCCAATACTCCGACAACTCCCATCATATGAAATGGATTCAAGGTCCAATTATGAAAACCTTGAAAGAAGAGGATAAAACGGAAAATAGCTGCTACACCAAAACTAGGTGCGAAAACCCAACCAGACTGGCCCAATGGATAGATCAAAAATACAGAAACAAAGACAAAAAATGGAGCAGAGAATGCAATTGCATTATAAGGTCGCAATTGCACAGATGAGCAAGTTCAAATTGACATAACATGAAACCTATTAGACCGAAAGCACCATGAAGAGTAACGAAGGTCCATAGACCACCTAATTGACACCAACGAGTAAAATCTCCTTGTGCTTCAGGACCCCATAATAGAAGCAAAGAATGTGTTAAAATATTAGCAAGAGTAGAAACTGCGACAGTTAGGAAATTACAACCTTCCAGATAGGAACTTGCTAATTTGTGAGTATATCATGAAGTCACAAAGGTTGTACCCGTGAACCATCCACCTAAGGCAAAATAGGGACAAGGAAAGAGAAATAGACTAGACAAACCCACAAAAATGAAATGGTCTCTGCATAGCCAGTCATCCATAGTATCAAATAAAGTTTTTTCTTGTTTAGAAGACTTTACAAGGGCTATAGTCATAACGATCCTCCTATTTCACTATTTCGACCATTTCCGAGCACTCTATATGATCAAAAGGTATATGCTGAATTGGGAACAATTTTTCATCCATCATCCTTTCAAAAAAAATAGGGTTTCGAAGATTCGTTGTTGGAAAAAATATTTGAAACTAGACCAAACCGATTTGATATAGGTAAATGCATGATTGCTCGATCCCGAGTTTTCAGAGTTCCTATCTGATCCTCAAATCACTTATTAAGTAACATCGATGGAACAATTTCAGCGGAGAGAAGTGCACTTTCTCCCTTCCATTGATTAGATTCTATTCACAATATCTATTCCATTCAATATTTTTTATTCATTATCGTCTTGAACCTTTTGCAATGAAAAAAATATTGAAAAGGAGTATTTCTATTCTCTCTCATCCATCTCTACGTATACTACATCGTTCCGATACAAATGAGTCTACGGGCAGGAACGAGTCGATTTTTTCATAAATCATAGAGCTAAATGAAATGACTCCAAAGTTCTTCTCCTTCTATAGAATTAAGTTCTCTTTCTGCCCAGGGAAGGGAGAAGAGATCATAAAAACCGATCTGACGAAACATTCAATCAACAACTAAATAGGGAGTTCAATCAACTAAATAAGATCGATTAATTTTGGATAGGAAAGGTCCACTTTCCAAATCTCCATCAAATTTCAATACCAGAGTAGCTGATATATTCATAAACCAATGGGTTAGGTTCACTTACTTCTCCTCCATTTTTTCCAATTCTTTTGAATATTGGTAATTTGAAATTACCAGGTATCCATAATACCTCTGATATGTTCAAAATTTACAAAGATCGAGTAAACTATATATTGATCCTATAGTAGCAGGATGAAGAAGACTATTATTGAGAAAAATATAGTGGTCCTCCCCCCAGATTAGTTGTTCAATTCGACTTAATGATCTATAGTATATATGTATGTATGTATGTATGTATGTATGTGTGTGTATATATATATAAGCAAGTCAAATAACTACATCAAGTCAAATAAATGCAATCAAATATTCAACAAAACAGACGGTCAACTACTACATGATCAACATATGTCAAACTCAGTTGAGGTGGATTAAGAGGAGGTGGTTGGTCTGCAGTAGAAGACGATGAATGGTCAACTACGTATGTGCCCTTAACGCAGTTTGAAGAACTCTGAGATGGAGGAGGAGGTGGCGGGTTTGCTTTGTCAAGAGAAACATAAGGCACATCTTCTAGCTTTGACATCACATAATCAAGCGAATGAAGAGGAGTTGTACTACTAGAAGTATCACTGACACCTTGATGACCATGATCCAATAGGGTGGTATGAATAGAAACATTATGATCCCCACCCTCATTGTCATGATCACGATCATCATCCTAATCATCATCGTCACCTTGATCATCATCATCGCCACCCTCATTTGATTTATCTGTCGATGCATGATGTTGGCATGCATCCCTCATCGCTATCAGTACCGTACTAGATCTGATGATATGTCACATAAGAGGCATCATCTCGTGTAAACAATCCCTATACAAAACCATGAACATAGGATCCATGATGATATCTCGAGCCCTCGCAGGGTAGACTCTCACATAAAAAAACTCTGGCCAATCTGTCACAGTGATCCATCTGAACTCGCAGACCAGCCCTACAGAACCAGACACCCAAGCCCCCCTAAGGATGTGCCTAAACCTCTTAGTCCTCGCCCATCTCCTCATCTCCTTCGACATCCGATGGGGGAGGAGGCATGTCCCCATCAAATGTGTCGATGTCTAAAAAATATATAGTATAGAAAAATAAGTAGATAATTTCATTAAACAAATTAATAAAACAAGTTAAAGAACATGATAGAATAAATAATATTCTAATTCATTAAAATAATAAAATTAAACTAAATTAATTTAAAGAAAACATTAATATTACATCTATCATCTGGAGTCTCAGTTGTTGTGAAGAGGATGCTAGGACACTCTCTCCAATCAATCCCTACGTACATAAATGCCAATGTGACAAACACATTGTCATCCTCATTGACTAGTAGCGCCAGCTCTTTGGGAGAAATACTTGCCGATACTCTGGCAGGCCCCTCTTGGGCATCATTTGCCCCCACATGCACATTTGGACCTCAATGATCGACCTAGGAGGGTGACGGTCAAATGTAGGCCTCGTCTCTAGAAACCTCTCAAAAAATAAACAAAAAATCTTGGAAGTGAAAGGGAAGGTCTCCCTCCCATGTCTCAATGCATGACATCTATCTAAAGCCATGCAAAACTACCTCAAAAAATGGTAGACCATCTAATGCAATGTGGAACCTAAATCAAAGAATCAACATAATACAAAAGAGGGCAACTAATGTGTTGCCCATCACTACTAAAGTGTGCAATGGTGGTGACTAATAATAAGAGGCACCTAACCTCCTCTGCAACAAAAGAAGAAATCTGTAGTTGTCCACCATCGACTTGAAAATTTTATGGACAGACAACATGAGGCTCGACATATCTCTGAGTGTATGCAAACTGAATCTCAACTACAATACCATGGGAGACATCAGGGAACTAGGGAAAATCCTCCCCACTCTTAGATAGTCTAGTCATAAAGTATATGTCCTCCTCAGTGGGCCTTTACCATGCCCTAGGACCAACATGAAAAGCCTGCTCCTAGGCATTCCATTAGCAGATCAGATGCGCCAATAAGATAGAGTGTGTGTTTAGGGATGTAGCCACCTCATAGTACTTGAGGAGGCCTACATTCCTCAAGAGCGCTTGGGTCACTGCAATAATAGGGTGAGGTTATAAATTGCTCTCCCTCTCTCTGACCTGCCATGTTCTGACCATATTGTATGGGTTTGCCTGCTGCTCCTACTCCTGTTGTTGCTCCCTCTGCTAACATCTCTGCTACATGATTGACATATAAAATACATTAGCCTCATACATAAAATACATTTTTTTATTAAATGAAAAATGTTTTTTTATAAATATGGAAAGGTAACTTTAAATTTAAAAAAATATCATCGGTGCACTCAAAAAACACTGAAAATAAAAGATTAGAGATTTAAATAACCAAAAAATGCACACCTTGTTACTATATCATTTAACCATGGACTAAATTATATTCTCATTCTTTAGTAAAAAGCCCCGTCTCACTCAGTTTTAGATGGCTAGGGTTACTAATGCTTATTGCAAACCCTAAATTTGGAGAAGGGTCGATTTTCTTTCCTATTCAAATAAAGTTCACCGGTTGACTCCAATACTCTGGAAGTTTGTTTCATAATTTGTGAACCCTAATCTTGTTTCAACTAACAAGGTACCTCTGGCTCATGGATTAAAACACTTATTTAGAGAATAGAAGAGAAAATGTAGCTTTCACCCTAGTGTCCTCCAATAGGTACAAGTTCGACTTCAAATCTCTTAAGCGTGAAAAAAGAGTCAAGTCTATTTGCTTTATTATATGCTCATTCCTCATAGACCAAACAAGATATCAAAGTTGACACAATAGTCCAGATCCTCTATAATTTCTAGAGTGACTAGGGTTTTATAGATATTCCAAAGTCTCAAGTAGTTATAAATCAAGTGCCAACACTAGATAAACATGTTAGAATCAACTTGTTAGAGATCCTGAAAGTCTTGTTAAAGCTTCTTGAAACCGTAAGTTATTCCTCGATAGTTAAAGTTAAAGGTTTCTGGACAAAAGTCTCATATAATAATAGAGGAAAAAAATATTTTCCAATCTTGACTCACTCAACAATAACTCAGATGTTCCTCACAATATCTCAAATCTATGTTAACATCAATGGCATTGGGAAACCTCTTATCTTTAAAGAAAAAAATATCTTTTGCATTCAAAATAGGGTATTGCTACAACCTAACAAATATTTGATCCTGTAGTTAAGATAAATACAATATTTGAAGAGAGAATCGTGCCTCTAGTTTAAAACCTTCTAGATATATACACTCATGCAACAGGGGTGTGTCGCTACTCTGCAAAAAACCAAAATTGTAAAATTGTTGTCTCATCACTTTTTGATTTGAAGGTTAATTTCTGTATCCAAACCTTGAACCTCCTTCAACTTCCTTTTAAGTTTCCAATGCTTAATATTTAAATAAGCATGGTTCATCCTCCACCTTTTGATTTTTTCTTTCAATTTCTCCATTTCCTTTGACAATTCTTCATTCCTAGCTATCAATGTGGAGTTCTGAGATTTAAGAAAACATTCCAACACCTTTGTCTCTTGAATTTCTTCCTTCAAGGCCCGAATCTCCTTTCTCTGCTTAAATTGCTCCAACAAAGACTAGAGTGACTTTGATTCATCATTCCCTTTAGAAAAATAATCCTTATGAGTATTAGTGGGTTCATTCATAGCCACAATTGCATCTACCAACATAAATATTTTCTTTTTTTAGATGCAATCCATGTGTCAAAAACATATTGTTTTATCACTTACTATTTGTTTCACCCCTGTTTCCATAGGAACTTATTTTTTAGAGTTCTATATTTATGCCACCTTATGAGCTTTCTCACTTACTTCTGGTACATATTCTTAATTGAGGCCTTCATATAAAAAAGAGACTTGAGGGATGATGTCTGATGAGGGGATTTCAAAAACAACTTCTGGCTCACAAGTTCGACGATTTGTATTTGATACATTGAGTTTTTATAGGGGAAGAAGGGGTATGCCTTGTTTTGATCATCCCTCATGTTACTCTGCGGGTCGGTTATGACACCTATACAATAGATGGCTTATACCCTTTTTCAAACCCTGTTCATACTGCTCAAGAAATTATTGTCCTTTTATCACTTCAACTTTCCTATCATGAGTAGATTTAGACCCTAAACCCCTGTTGTTTTACCAAACCTTCAGTCACTTATCCTTAAAGATTAATATTCTGTTTAAAATTACTAGTTTTATGGAGTTCAAGAAAGTCATCCGAGTTGAAACCACTTGGGCTCAACTCCTCAAAAACTAATATTTGAAGAGTGTATGGAACCCTACGTGGAAAGTTTTCTTATCCATATTTTCAGCTAAGTATCACAACCCACCATCAAGAGATCCACGGAAGAAGCTTGGGCTATTTAGCTGACCAAATGTGTAAATAAATAGTAGATAATCTATAATATTTAAAAAATGTTATGTTAGTGATCTAAAATGAGATCTAAGACAATTATTAAGTAATTACAGACTCATGTGCATGGACATGCTTATGTTACTTTGTGCAATGGACTGATAAGATTGTGAAATACATAGGCAATGAAGCAGTAAAGAAGCATAATAGACAACACACAAAAACACAACAGTTTAATAAGGAGTTCACCCAATACTCCTGGGCTACGTCTCCTGGCCCAGCCTTCAGTGGTGACCTCTCTATTATGTCTTCAAAACTAGAGTCTTACAAAAGTATGAGCTCAATTTGAGTCTCAACACACAATAGTTACAACAGCAAGAGTTTTGCTTGAACCCCTCAAGCCTCTCTGAGTACAGACTCTCTCTATCACTCTCTGTCTCTATCTTTGCTCTGTCTCAGCATTTCCTCCAATACTGTTGGTCTTTGATTTTGTCAGTCTATGGCTTTAAAGCCAATATGAAATGTTTGTTCATTTCTCTTTCTCGGGCTCTCTGTCTTCCCGACCTCTGTCCGCTCAGATCCCCCTCTGAGCATTAGAAATCATTGCTAAATGCTTTCAGGGATGGTGGCCACCTGTTCTGTAATGGAATGGGTCATCGATGCCTTCGAAATCCCAAAAATGGTCGTTTTCTATTTACACAGAGAAACGCTGCAAAACATAGAAAAATCTGCCAAAACACTATTCATCGGACTTCAAATATTATAAATCCACCTTATAACTCCTATCGGGTTCGCCTGTATACCGACATCGCATCTCCATTGTTGATCTAAGAGATCCAGATCCAACGGCTGTGGTTCACTTAGGGCGGCCCTTTTGTACAAGGGTTAACCACTCGATAAGGGTGGTTTTCTCTCTCCTCAGCCTAGACACGTGGCAACCATTGTATGGGATTGGGTGGAGCTTGGCTCAAACCATTTACCGCCTTTGGCTCTCTCTAAATCCTGCCTGTTTTGTGATTTCCCTTTATATTTGAAAATACATAAAAATATGAAAATCCCCCTTATATCGGACTTGAAATAACATATAATAGCATTAAGAAACCCTTTCGGGTCCGGTTCATCGCATCGGCGTTTTATCCTTTTGTATTTCGTTTATTTACAAAAATTGCGATTTATATTGAAAAAGTCCTTTTACTGGACTTGAAATTATATCAAATCTCATTTATAATGTTAACGGGTCCAGTTGTCGCAAGACATATTTATATCGGACCCGCTCCATTATAATGTGCCGACGCAATATTGTGATGCAACTTGAGATGTCGATCTACGCGCTTGATCAATGGTCCTCGTTGACCCCGCTAATCGTTGTTGCGTATTCCTTGTGGTCTCTACCGATAGCCTCCCTTTACCACCCCTAATTGCGATTCGCTGATCGAATCTGGACCGTTAATCGACCAGATCTGACAACTCTGATTCAAAGTTGCTTTGACCACTAATAAGCCTATTTTTCAATGTTTTCTCTGTGTTTTTGCCTCCTGATAGTGTTATCCCCCTTCTTTAAAGGTTTTTCTTAGGCGATAGTTTTGAATGCTTAGAATATTTTGAAGACTTAGAGGGTTTTCTAAGATCCATTTGGATCACGCCTTCCCACTGAAAAGGCTTTTCAACCACCAAAAGTTGGTTTTTAAGCATCAATCAAGTGAGGATATAGCTTCCTCACTTTCCCAATCTCTATCCATCTTGCACTGCATGGTTTTGAACCTTTGAGTCCGTTTCTGAGGTACTCAACATCCCCTCTACACATAGTTCTCACCTTCCTGTCCAGAACTGTAGCTTCCTAGAATTCATTGAGATATTCATGCAATAGATCGTCAATAGAAGGCAACTGAATTTGCTCTTCGGGATCTTCAATCAAAGAAGGTTCAAATAGTCTCAAGTTTTCCGCATTAACTACTGAACATGTGCATGTAAGCTGACAAATCAAGGCGAAAAGCGTTCTCACCAATTTTCTCAAGTGTCTTGAAAGGCCCATACCTTATTGGCTTCAGCTTCTTACCTTCACCTTGCATTCTGTCTTTGCAGATGTACAGCTAGACTTAATCACCAACTTGGAAGTTATGCTCAATTCGATGCTTATCATGCCTTGCCTTGTACTTGGCCTGGCTTCTCTCCAGCTGTTCCTGCACTGCCTGGTGAATTTCTTGGCTCTGTTAAATGAACTTGGTTGCTTTGTCCACATCACTGTGTCCATCAACTGCTATGTCTTTACTAAAGATAAAATCCAAGGGAGACCTTGGTGTAAAACCAAAACAAGTCTCAAAAGGATATCTTTGTGTAGAAGAGTGCTTAGCACGGTTGTAAGCATGTTGCACATAACACAAATGTTTATCCAAAAGCTTGGGATGCTTGCTGCAATAACCCCTGAGCAACTGGATCACTGTCCTGTTGACCACCTCTGTTTGGCCATTTGTTTGTGGATAAAAGGTTGTGCTCTTCTTCAGTCTGGTGTCCATCAACTCCCATATAGTTGACCAAAACTTCCCAACAAATCGGGAATCTTGATCAGATACAATAGAAGTGGGTAATCCAAAATGAACCCATACATGCTGAAAGAACAACTTTCTAGTTGTAATATTCTTGTTATAAGGTATTAAAAACACATTTTTCTGAACCTGTCCACAATAACATATAAGTAGTCATGACCTTTTCTAGATTATGGCAGTCCCCCAACAAAGTCCGTGGAAACACTTTCCCAAGGATGAGAAGGAACTGGAAGCAGAGTGTACAAGCCTAGTTTTCTATTACTGGGCTTGCTCTTAGCACACATGGTACATCCTTTAATATATCTAGAAACTGTTTCATGCATTCTTGGCCAATAACAAAACCTTTATAGTTGTGCAACAGTTTTACTTACACCAAAATGACCTGATATTAGAGAAGTGTGTACTTCTCGGATTATGTTAACTCTTTCAGTTTGAGGAATGCATAACTTTCCCAAATGATATAAGATTTTATCCTTAACATGATAATCCGATTCTTATACTTGTTTGCCACGACTTAAAGTTGCTTATACATCTTTAAAATCTACATGTTCAGCATATTGTTCAATGTAGCTTTCATGCAATACTGAGTTATGCTTAAGTATAGTAGATGCATTTATGATTGGTTTGGACAACATATATGCAACTTTATTGTGTTCTTATATATGATGACTAGATGAAATTGCTGTAGAAAACAAATCCACCTGTAGTGTCTTGATTGCTGCAATTTAGTTTGTGAGTGCAAATATTGAAGTGGTTGATGATCAGTATGTATAATTGTTTCTTTGCCCAATAGGTAATGTTTCCACTTTTTCACACTCTGCACTAATGCATACAATTCTTTATCATATGTGGGATAATTAACTACTGCAGAATTAAATGTCTCAGAATGATAACATATGGGTTTACTGTGTTGCATCAACACTGCTCCCATGGCATAGCCATTGACATCTATTTCAATCTCAAATTTTCATTAAAGATCTAGCAATGCTAGTACTGGTGCTTTACTAATTTTTTCTTTCAAGGTGTCGAAGGCTTTCTGCTGTTTGCCTCCCCCCTGAACACCTTGTTCAATCCTGTCAAAGCATGTAAGGGAGTTGCAATCAAGGAAAAGTTGGCAATAAACTTTCTCCAATATTGTGCTGCTCCTAGGAAGCTCCTAACTTCTATCGCAGATTTGGGTTTAGGCCAGTTCACAATGACTTCAACTTTAGAGGGATCTATCTTCAATTCACCACCCCCTACAATATGACCCAAAAAATTCAAAGATGCTTTGCCAAATTCACATTTTGATAATTTAACATAGAGATTTTCTCTTTTCAAAGCATCTAGAGTTTGCTTTACATGCTTCAAATGTTCTTCCCATGTTTTACTGAAAACAAGAATGTCATCTAAATATACAATTACAAAATCATCAATAAAAGGTCAGAGTACATCATTCATAACTCTCATGAAAGTGGCAGGAGCATTAGTTAAGCCAAAAGGCATAACTAGCCATTCATACAACCCTTGCTTTGTTTTGAAAGCAATCTTCCATGCATCTTGCTCTGCAACTCTGACCTGATGGTAGCCACTATGTAAGTCCAACTTGGAAAAGTAAACAACTTCTTTCAGTGCTCTGTAATCAATGCACATCCTCCACAAACCATCTTTCTTTCTCACCAACATGATTGGAGATCTGCATGGTGATGTGCTTGTCCTTATAAAGCCTTTCTCGAGCAGCTCCTGTACCTGCTTCTTGATCTCTGCATTATCTAAAGCGGATAACCTGTACATTCCGATGTTAGGCAATGGAGCATCTTGTTGCAAATGAATATCATGTACAATTTCCCTTTTGGGTGGCAGGCCTTTAGGTTATTGAAATAGGATATCATATTTTGAAACAACTTTTTCTAAATCAACTTTCTGTTTAGCATCACAGCCCTCAAATATATTGGTTTTACCAGGGTTATTTTCCTTTACAACCATTAGTAAAAATTGCTTGCATGAATTTACAATTATTTTCATCTGCCTTGAATTTATGAGATTTATAATTATTTTTGAGTTGATGAGCACTTACAATATATTCTATTCCATCTTTTGTGAGTTGATACTTATTTTCAGCTCTATAGAAAATGTCTTTTCTATCATACAAGTAAGGACTTCCTAAAAAAATACCACATATGTCCAAGGGAACTATATCTAACTCAAAATCATCTACAAAAGTTGACCCAAAAGCAAAGCTAAGTTTACATTGTCTAGTCACTTGTAGCTTTGATTTATCACATACCCAACCTAATGGATATGGCTTCTTGTGAGGTGTTGTTAGTAGTCCCAACTTCTTTACAATTGCTTTAGAAATCAAGTTTACTTGTGAACCATTATCAAATAAAGTATCAATCTTTTGGTGCTTGGAAATAACTCTAATATGAAAAAGGTCATGTCTTTTCCTCTCATTTTCTTCATTATCAATAGATTGTGCAGAATTACTAGTAGATGCTTCAGAATTTTTACCTTTTATACCTATAGCTGTGACTGTTGTTTCATCACCTGAGTCTGACCCCAAATCCTTCTGAATAGCAGCAACAATGTTCTTCTTCTTGCCATCTAACTTCTTGGATTTCAGCTCCGGATGCAAAGACCAACAGTGTTCATCATCGTGTCCACCCTTCTTGCAGTGAGTGCATGAAGGTTTGTCTTTCTGTACAGTGTTTGTCTTCCTCTCTGTCCATTTCTACTTCCTCTTTTCCTTGTTCTTGGTTTCAGTGGGTTTTGATGATCCCCCAATCTCTGGATTCACATTCTTGCCTCTAGCCTCTAGATGTGTAGCCTAAACGGATACCTCATCTATGCTAGTGGGGTTTAACATGAGAATGGTGTGCCTCAGATAGCTATGTAGACCACCTATATACTTCAACAAAGTTTCAGGTGAGCCTAGAGAAATGACTAGGATTAAATCTCTTTTTCTAAATTCCTGGGTATAGCTTTGTATGTTGAAAAGTGTGCAACAAGAAATGCTTGTTGAGAATGAAACAAGATGATGGAGCTTAGTGGAAAGGAGTCACCTTCACTAAGTGGGCCCATAGGCAAATTATGGCACAAATTCTATTTTTGGATCACAGCAGGAGTGATCACAACAGGAGTGATCAGAGTCTATTTTTAGACTGCTAGTCAAAAATAGAAAAGTCAAATATTATTGTCTCATAATAATATTTAGACTATAAACTTTATCTTATCCTCTTGGAGCACTTCATTTTGAGCTACAGATGTGGCACATGCATATGTCAGAAGGAAATACACTTTCTTTATGATTCAGTTGAGCTATTGCATGCAGGAGATTAGTTAGAACTCATGTGGTTGAGTTCTGTGGAGTTGGATGAGCAGTTAATGGAGTTGTGTTCAGTTTGACTTGGTTAAACTAGTTGTACTTAGTCTAAATGATCAATAGACTAAGTGTTGAGTGGTGTGAATTAGTTATTAATTAATTCACTAATTATTAACTCATAATGCAACTGAAAAATACATCAGTTAATTCAGTGCATGTACAGTTCAGTGGAGACAGGTGTTAGAGGTTGAGATTGCTATCAGTTGTGCATGAGATTCTGCACATGCATGGATTGAGTAATGCCAATGAAGATTACGTAGTGTTGGGTCCAATACCAAGAAATATAGCTTGTGCTCACGTGATTCCCAGTGTGGGTGATTCTCTTGAGGTAAAAAACAAGTTTGGTTCAACCATTCTCATTCATTCTCTTGCAGGATTGTGCAGTGGAGGCAGGAAAGCAGCGGGGGAGATTTGGAGATCAGATCTGAGCTCTATTGTGTGTAACAGGTGGAGATAGTATTGAGATACTTGTGAGGAGTATTGTACTATGTTTGTTACATGTTCTCAATCAATATAATATACAGATAGTTGGGGTTTTTAGCTAGATGCTTTCCTCGGGAAAATACTGTGTTGATATGTGCGATTGATGCTTCTATGTGCGCATGTTATTGTTTCTGCTTCTGTAAATTGATGATCAACATAGAGGAGGTTATGTATTATGCATGTATTCCGCAATATTGTATAATCGGGATAATCTTTGTGAATATGTGTCATATTATTCAAAATTTCTACATTGTACACTTTTCCCCTTTAACTGGTGAAGAGTTTGCCATCTCATCATCACTTGCTGCATATAAGCTAGTGGGCAGAGCTGTTTTTTAATGGCAGAAACAAATTTACTCCAGGTAGAAAGAATTTTACCATGCTTATTCAAATCAGCTTGTGTCCTGCCTTCCCACCACACTAGGGCAGTTCCTCCAAGGCGAAGGCTGGCCAGCTGAATCTTTCTCCTTTCTAAATCGATGTTCTACACCTTGCAATATACATTGCAATATACATCAATCTATCTAATCTAGTTATCTAGCTTTTCTGCATTAATTCTCCATCATATATTTGCAAATCAAATTTTACATCTAATTTAATCAAAGGGCTGGAAGGAGGTGTTGTTAGAGGAGGATCTTTCCATTTCCCTTTGCCTTCTGAATGGCCATCTAGAAGAGGTTCTTCTATTCCTTTGTCTTGTTTGGAGGTTGAAATATCTTCACCTCAACCTTTCTTAAATTCTCGATACATCTCTTCTACCATGGCTCTCATGGTCATGAAACTGTCCATGATTTCAAGGGAATTTCTTCTGCCATTTTCCTCCTAGGATAGGCTCTTCCTATTTCTGGGTTAGTCTCAACCAGTTCTCCTTCTCCTAATTTGAGCTTTGACCTAGTTAGCATTCAACAATCTAGCACAAGCTTGTCTAACCTTAGCAAACCTAAAGCTCTGATACCACTTGATCTGAAATGAGATCTAAGACAATTATTAAGGTATTGCAGACTCATGTGCATGGATATGCCTATGTTACTTTGTGCAATGGATCGATAAGATTGTGAAATACATGTTGAGATTGCAACAAGATGATGGAGCTTAGTGAAAAGAGTCACCTTCACTAAGTGGGCCCGCAGGCAAATTATGGCGTAAGTTCTATTTTTGGATCCCAGCATGGATGATCACAACAGGAGTGACCACAGCAGGGATGATCACAGCAGGAGTGACCACAACAGGAGTGATCACAGTAGGAGTGACCACAGCAGGAGTAATCACAGCAGGAGTGATCAAAGTCTATTTTTAGACTGGCTGTCCAAAATAGAAAAGTCAAATATTACTGTCTCATAATAATATTTGGACTATAAACTTGATCTTATTCTCTTGGAGCACTTCAGTTTGAGCTACAGATGTGGCCCATGCAACTGTCAGAAGGAAGTACGCTTTTCTTATGAGTCAGTTGAGTTGTTGCATGCATGACTTCAGTTATAACTCAATCAGTTGAGTTTGGTGGAGTTGATTGTGGAGTTGATGGAGTTGTGTTCAGTTTGACTTAGTTAAACTAGTTGTAGTTAGTCTAACTGCAAATAGACTAATGATGAGTCGTTAAACTAATTATTAACTCATAATACAACTATAGAATACATCAGTTAACTCAGTTGCATGTCAGTGCATGTTCAATTCAACAGGGACAGGTGTTAGAGAATCAGATTGCTATCAGTTGTGACTATAGTTGTGCATCAGATCTTGCACAATCAGGGTATTGATTATGCCAATGAGTTTGCTCATGTATTTGCCCAGTATTATAGCCTCTGCTCACGTCTAACACAGTGTGAGTGATTCTTTGGAGGTGAAATACGAGTTTGGTAAACCATTCTCATTCATTCTTGAGTAGGTATTGAGCAGTGGAGGCAGGCAAGCAGTGGAATAGATTTGGAGATCAGATCTTAGCTGTATTGTGTGTAACAGGTGGAGCTGGTACTAGATTGCTTGTGATAAGCATTGTACTTTGTAATGTTACATGGTCTCAATCATTAATATACATATAGTTGGGGTTTTTAGCGAGATGCTTTCCCCGGGTTACATACTGTGTTAATGTGTGAATGCTCTTGATGTTTTATTGTTATTGATGCTGCTATATTGATGATCAACATAGAGGAGATTATGTATTGTGTATGTATTCCGCAATAGTACATGATCAGGATAATCTCTATTGAATATGTGTTAAATTATTCAAAATTTCTACATGGTATCAAGCTAGATGATTTGTAGAAAAAATTTCTACATGGTATCGGATCAGTTGATCATCAGATCTACTATTCAGGAAGTGTTTACATTCTATTTCTTTAGGCAGAGTTTGTAATCGGGCCAGGTAGCCTCTGGATTCATCCTTCCTTTGGAAGGTGAGATATCTGGTGAATGCCCATACAGTCAATCTCTGTACGAGAAATATTGTGTTCTCACAAATCTTAGATCCGAGGTGGTTGAGTTGGTTGCTGGTGGAATTCGAATTTGCAGCAGTGTTTTCTTGGTGGCAACACAACAATGTCTTTCAATGGATTGCGATTGGAGTATGCTCTTGAGGCAACTCAAACTATATTGCATGGAAGGATAGGATGGAGGCATTATTGGATGATAACGGGTTGAAGGAGTTCATAGATACAGATGTCCCAAAGCCTACTGATGCTACTCAAGCTGATGCTTGGCAAAAGAAGACCGCAAAATGTCGAAGGATTCTGTTGGAGGGCGTGAAGGATCACATTGTGTCCAGCCTCCATGGAAAGGCTACTCCATATTTGATGTGGAAATCATTAACATAATTATTCTAAAGCAAGAGCGATCAGAGGAAGCTGACGCTCAAAGATAAACTCAGAAACATCAAATGCGAGAAGGGTGACAGTATTCCCAAGTATCTCACGAAGTTCACTCAGTGTCGAGATGAGCTGGGAAGTGTGGGGGTTACTGTCGATGATGAGGACTTGGTGAGCTTGGCTCTCCTTGGTCTTCCGAAGAGTTGGCATTCCTATCAGGACTCTATCAATGGTCAGGGGAAATTGCCAGGATGGGAAAGACTATGGTCAGATCTTGTGCAGGAGGAGATCAGGCGGAGTACTAGGGATGGATCTTCGTCAAAGGGAGCTGATGAAGAGAAGTGCGCTTTGGATGCCAAAGCAAAGAAAGGGAAGAGCAAGAAAGCTTCTCAGTCTGGTACGAAAGGCAAGAAGCAGGATATGTCCAAGGTGAAGTGTTTTCACTGTCACCAGCATGGACACTATGCCACTAATTGTCCGCAGAAGAAGAAGAACAAGCAGGCTGCTGGATCTTCAGCAGGAGAGGCTCTAGCCTCACAGTTTGAGCTTGATTTTTCATTGATCGCATGCTTGGTTTCAAGTGTGATGGGATCAGTGTGGTTCTTGGATAGTGGTGCGTCTTTTCACATGACGGGAGATAGAGATTTGTTCTCTGATCTGGAGGACAAAGATCTTGGAGTGCACATCGAGATGGGCGATGATGGTAGATACAGTGCGACCGGTATCGGTACCATTTCCTTTGAGAGGGAGTCTGGTAAACCCTTCGTATTGAAGGAAGTCATGCATGTTCCAGGATTGAAGAAGAATCTTATCTCAGTGGCGATGTTGGAAGACAAGGGGTATGATGTTGTTTTCAGCGAGGGAAAGGCTTTCCTGCGCAGCAAGACAACTGGTGAGACCTGGAAGATAGGGGTTTGAGTGAGGAACCTTTATCAGTTGCATGTAGATGGATGCACAGCAATGGCAGGCAAGGCAAAAGGATTGGTGAGCCGAGATGATGGCAAGTTGTGGCACAGGAGATTGGGTCACCTTCACCATGGAGCCTTGAAGATACTGCAGCAGATCACTACAGGGCTTCCTAAAGGCACACTTGCGCAGTCAGATCAGTGCAAGGGGTGTACTTTGGGGAAGTTTGTGAAAGCCACCTTTCACGAGAAGGATAATCGCACCACGACGATCCTTGAGAGAATTCACATAGACATGTGTGGACCTTTCTTAGTTGCTTCGACAAAAAAACAAAGGTATTATGTGATTTTTGTTGATGATTTCTCTCATAAGTGCTGGATATTCTTCATGAAGAAGAAGAGCGAGACATATTCAAAGTTCTGTGAATTCAAAGCACTGGTCGAGAAGGAGTCGGGGAAGAAGGTGAAGGCTCTTAGGAGCGATAATGGTGGTGAATACATCTCGGACGAGTTCAAGGAATTCTGCAAGGCAGAAGGGATTCAAAGAGAGCTCATAGCTCCCCATAACCCACAACAGAACGGGGTAGATGAGTGGAAGAACAGAACGATTGTGGGTGCTGCACGGGCAATGTTGCATGATCAGGGCCTACCCCTTTACTTGTGGGCGAAAGCATGCAATACACCAGTTTATGTGCAGAACTGTTGTCCTCATAGGATACTTGGCATGAGTACACCCGAGGAGGCTTATTCTGGTAAGAAGCCTGATCTTTCTCATTTGAGGATTTTTGGTGCTAATGTTTACATGCATGTGACGAAGGATGCCAGGAAGAAGTTGGAGCTGACCACAGAGGTTGGGATGTTTGTGGGGTATACAGATACGTCCCACAACTATCGTGTGTATTTTCCAGATAGTGGTAAAACTGTCATGTGACGGGATATAAAATTTCAGGAGGAGAAAGCCATGAAGTGTTCGCTTGAGAGGGAGCTACACTTGCATGCAGATGAGGAGCTATTAGTTCCTATGGATGAGCTTCAGGATGTGGATCAGCCACAGGACAAGGTTCATGGAGTGGAAGAGACCACTCATGCAGCACCAACCATCAGAGGGCGAAAGCGCTTGACAGAAGCTGAGCGACTGGATCAAGATGCAGAGAAAGTTGTAGGACCACCTACAGCTCAACGCAGGTAGAGACAGTCACCTGATCGGTACACTGGATACATGGATCTTATGAGCAAGTGTGTTGTGACTGAGCCATCCTCTTTCGAGGAAGCTGTGGAGGATCCCGCATGGGTAGACGCCATGGTGGAAGAATATGATTCTATTGTCAGAAACAGTGCATGGGAGATTGTTCCTAGACCGGAAGGGAAATCAGTGGTGGGTTCGAGATGGATCTACAAAGTTAAGTAGGCAGCTGACGGGAGTGTAGAGAAGTACAAGGCAAGATTTGTTGCCCGAGGCTTTTCACAGATAGAGGGGATTGATTATGAGGAGACCTTTGCACATGTGGTAAGGTATTCTTCCATACGGACGATTCTTGCTCTCTCAGCGCAGATGGGATGGCACATTCATCAGATGGATGTGAAGACTGCGTTCCTCAACGGAGTCATTGAGGAGGAGGTGTACATTGAGCAGCCTGAAGGCTTTGAGGTCTTCAGCAGCGAGTCGCATGTGTGCAGGCTCAAGAGAATGCTGTATGGGTTGAAACAAGCACCACGTGCTTGGTACACACGGATAGACAGCTATTTCACAGGACTTGGATTCTCCAAGAGCGAGGCGGATCCTAACCTATACCAGATTGTGATGGAGGGTAAGTTGCTTATCATTGTACTGTATGTTGATGATTTGATTCTAACGGGTGATGAGCTGTTGATACTGTCATGCAAGAAGGATCTTGCTACAGAGTTTGAGATGAAGGACTTGGGCCTCCTTCACTATTTCCTAGGATTGGAAATATGGCAGCGCAGTGGTGGACTGTTTGTTTCTCAAGGAAAGTATGCTCGGGAGATACTGGAGAAGTTCAACATGCATGGCTGCAAGCCTGTTGATACTCCTCTTCCTGGAGGTTGGAGGAAGGAGGATGCCACTTCGGGAGAAGAAGTGGATGCCACTGTTTATCGACAGTTGGTGGGGTCGCTGATGTATTTGGTCAATACACGACCTGATATATGCTATGCAGTTAACCAGCTTTCACAAGCTATGCTTAAGCCTACCAAGCTCTTCTGGAAGGCAGGCAAGCATGTATTGTGCTACTTGAGAGGCACATCGGGATATGGATCTTGGTACAGACAGGAGGATGCAGATTGGGCAGGGAGCTTAAGAGGCCGAGTATATGGCAGCAAGGACATCAGGTACCATCATATCAGAGATTGTGTGCAGCGGAGGATCATGTTGCTTTCATACATTCCAACGGAGGATCAAGATGCTGGTATTCTGATGAAGGCTCTCACCAGGAGCAAATTCGAGTACCACCGAGGCAGGATAGGGGTTGCTGATAATCCATATCTTGTCGAGAGGGAGTGTTGAGATTGCAACAAGATGATGGAGCTTAGTGAAAAAAGTCGCCTTCACTAAGTGGGCCCGCAGGAAAATTATGGCGTAAGTTCTATTTTTGGATCCGAGCAGGGATGATCACAGCAGGAGTGACCACAGCAGGGATGATCACAGCAGGAGTGACCACAGTAGGAGTGATCATAGTAGGAGTGACCACAGCAGGAGTGATCACAACAGGAGTGATCATAGTCTATTTTTAGACTGGCCGTCCAAAATAGAAAAGTCAAATATTATTGTCTCATAATAATATTTGGGCTATAAACTTGATCTTATTCTCTTGGAGCACTTCAGTTTGAGCTATAGCTGTGGCCCATGCAACTGTCAGAAGGAAGTACACTTTTCTTATGAGTCAGTTGAGTTGTTGCATGCATGACTTCAGTTAGAACTCAATCAGTTGAGTTTGGTGGAGTTGTGTTCAGTTTGACTTAGTTAAACTAGTTGTAGTTAGTCTAACTGCAAATAGACTAATGATGAGTTGTTAAACTAATTATTAACTCATAATACAACTATAGAATATATCATTTAACTCAGTTACATGTCAGTGCATGTTCAGTTCAACAGGTACATGTGTTAGAGAATCAGATTGCTATCAGTTGTGACTATATTTGTGCATTAGATCTTGCACAATCAAGGGATTGAGTATGCCAATGAGTTTGCTCATGTATTTGCCTAGTATTATAGCCTCTGCTCACGTCTAACACAGTGTGAGTGATTCTTTGGAGGTGAAATACGAGTTTGGTAAACCATTCTCATTCATTCTTGAGTAGGTATTGAGCAGTGGAGGCAGGCAAGCAGTGGAATAGATTTGGAGATCAGATCTTAGCTGTATTGTGTGTAACAGGTGGAGCTGGTATTGGATTGATTGTGATAAGCATTATACTTTGTAATGTTACATGGTCTCAATAATTAATATACAGATAGTTGGGGTTTTTAGCGAGATGCTTTCCCCGGGTTACATACTGTGTTAATGTGTGAATGATCTTGATGTTTTATTGTTATTGATGCTGCTATATTGATGATCAACATAGAGGAGATTATGTATTGTGTATGTATTCCGCAATAGTACATGATTAGGATAATCTCTGTTGAATATGTGTTAAATTATTCAAAATTTCTACAATACATAGACAATGAAGCAGTAAAGAAGCATAATAGACAACACACAAAAACACAACAGTTTAACAAGGATTTCACCCAAAACTCCTAGCCTACGTCTCCAGGTCCAGCCTTCAGTGGTGACCTCTTTATTATGTCTTCAAAAAGAGAGTTTTACAAAAGTATGAGCTCAATTTCAGTCTCAACACACAACAGTTACAACAACAAGAGTTTTGCTTGAACCCCTCAAGCCTCTCTGAGTACACAGACTCTCTCTATCACTCTTTGTCTCTGTCTTTGCTCTGTCTCATCACTGCGTCCAATACTACCTGTCTTTGTTTCTGTCAGTCTACGGCTTTAAAGCCAATTTGCGTTGTCTGTTCATTTCTCCTTCTTAGGCTCTTTGGCTTCCCGACCTCTGTCCGCTTAGATCCCCCTCTAAGCGTTAGCAATCATTGCTAAACGCTTTCAGGGATGGTGGCCACCTGTTCTGTAATGGGATGGGTCATCGTTGCCTTTGAAATCCCAAAAACGATCGTTTTCTGTTTACACAGAGAAACGTTGTAAAACACAAAAAAATCCACCAAAACACTGTTCATCGGACTTCAAATATTATAAATCAGCCTTATAATTCCTATCGAGTCTACCTATATACCAACATCACATCTCCACCGTTGTTCTAGGAGATCCAAATCCAATGCTGTGGTTCATTTCAGGTGGCCCTTTTGTATGGGGGTTAACCGTCCGATAAGGGTTGTTTTCACTCTCCTCAGCCTAGACACGTGGCAACCATTGTATGGGATCGGGCGGAGCCTAGCCCAAACCATTTACCACCTTTGGCTCTCCTGAAATCTTGCCTGTTTTGTGATTTCCATTTATATTTGAAAATACATAAAAATATGAAAATCCTGCTTATATCAAACTTGAAATAACATACAATAGCATTAAGAAACCCTTTTGGTTCTGGTTCATCACATCGACGCTTTATCCTTTGTATTTCTTTTATTTACGAAAATCGTGATTTACATTGAAAATTCCCTTTTACAGGACTTGAAATTATATCAAATCTCGTTTATAATGTTATTTGGTCTAGCTGTTGCAAGCCATATGTGTATCGGCCCCGCTCTATTGTGATGTGCTAACGCGATATTGCGATGCAACTTGGGCCATCGATTTTCATGCTTGATCGACGGTCCTCGTTGACCCCGCTGATTGCTGTTGCGTATTCCTTGTGGTCTCTGCCGATAGCCTCCCTTTGCCACCACCAATGCGATTCACCGATCGGATCTGGATCGTTGATTGGCCAGATCCAACGGCTCCGATTCAAAGTTTCTTTGCCCGCCGATAAGCCTATTTTTCAATGTTTTCTCTGTGTTTTTGCCTCCTGATAGTGTTATCCACCTTCTTTAAATTTTTTTCTTTGGTGCAGTTTTGAATGCTTAGAAGATTTTAAAGACTTAGAGGGTTTTCTAGGATCCATTTGGATCAGTCTGCCAAGATTAAATAAATGATAGGTTAATTAAAAAGTAATTAAGTAGAGTTGTAGTAATAATTAGAAAATGAAATAGTTTCATTAATTAATTATTACAACATTTTTAATAAATAAGATAATAAAACTAAATAAGAAAATGTAATGTAATTGATGTAGTTAATAAAATATCAATACATATTAATTAGGGATATCATAATAATTAGATAAAGATTAAAACATATTAATTAGAGATATAATAACAATTAGATAAATATTAAAACATATTTATTAAATATATAATAATAATTATTATTATATCTTTTTTTTCCCAAAGGAAAAATCGTAATTCCCATTAATATAATGAAAATTACATGTTGTAGATGTGAAAGGAATATCAAAAAGTATGCTAAAAAAACATTCAAGCATACTAGCCTTACCTCGTACCTAAGATAAAAATCTCACAAAAAAACAACACTACTATAATCTCTCATCCTTCCTTTTCTCCACTTTCCGCCAACCTTCAGAGTTTGGAGTGGAGTATACAATAGCCATTTGATGATCTTCTACATTTACAATTATTTCTTTATCAGAGTCTGAACTCTTTGATCCATGGAATATTTTGGTGCCACTTGCTTCTTTTTCCTGAGAAATATTCACATTCTACTGCTGGCGAACTGGAGATGTCAGTACTTTGGCCGGAATTAATGAATCTACTTGCTCAACTCTCCTTATCTCTATGATTTTTTGGGAGTTCTTTTCAACATTCTCTGTAGAATCCTGGGGTTCTTCTTCCTCCTCCTCATATACCCGTGTACCTGTGAATTTCTATCCTTTTGGCTTTAGGACTTGTCCCTTTTTTCTGTTAAGGTCTTTCTTTTCCTAAGGACACAAATTTTGAAGATGTCCAGTTTGAAGACAAATTCGACATCTAAATGTCGTATTTTCAAAGTCTAGAGTCTGGGATCACTGCACATTATTATGAATCAGAATAATATGATCAGGTAAACCTTTACTAAGGTCTACCTCTACACAAATCCTGGCAAAGGTGAATATTCCATTTGTAAGTCTATCCACATCCACCTTTAGGAATTTCCCCAAAGAGTTGTTAATTCCTTCTAGCACTTTGTGATGCCAAAAATATAAAGGAATATTATGTAATCTGACCCACAATGGAATTTGCATCAAAATACCTCCATTGCCTAGAACAATGGTCCCTCTTTTAAGATGGATCCATATCTTTTGTTGTATCAAATTTCACATTAAAAATCACCTAGAGCATAGCTGCATGCCATAGTTTTTAGTCCAAGAGGAATATATCCATTGATGTAAATCCTTCGTCTTGGGCTAGAAACCATTAAATCTGCATATTACTGCTTTTGAATGGAACTCAGAGTAGAGCTCATTGACCTTTGGTAGATTTATTGTCAATGCCGACACCTGGTTCATCTGTTCCACAATATAGGGATCAGGGATATTTGGGGGGAGATTTGATTTTTTTTGTGGATCAGATCTTCCTTTAACCACATCTTTGAAAGAAAATAGACCTTTGGAGCTAGATCCAGGACATCCTCCAAGTAATCTCATATTAAGGATAATAGTTGAATCTCGTTCAATTCCATAATCCTGCAACTTGTTGTCCTCTTGCAATGATTTCCCTGTGTAAATCAAGCTTTGGAGGATTGCAGGAATACCCATCAAATTTTGTATCTTCTGCTTGAGAGTTTGGATCCAATCTCTAACCCATACTTTCATAGGAGTTGATTTCCCATCCAGGGATTTAACAAAAATATGGATAAAATCTTCCATAGGTAGATCTGGGTTCCGACCATCAAGGTCCCCCTTCACTTTTGATGCCATTTTCCAATGCATAATTGGTGAAGGGATCCGTAAGGACTTATACATATCTATAATTAATGGATTTAGATTTGGTATTTGAGGAATCCTTTCTACATGGTTTTCCTCCAAATTTAGGCCAGAGTAGAGGATATCAGGATGAGGGGCACAAATTTAATCTTGACAACCTTTTTTGGAAAATTTTCTCTCGTATGAACAACTCTGAATTCTCTACGAACAAATCCACAATGGGAAGATGTAGATCTACAATTGGAGGACTGGATCCACATGAAGTTGTGATCAGATCCACTATGGGAAAGTGTAGATCTACGATTACATGATTGAATCTGCATGAAGTTGCCATGTAAGAAATCAGATATGCCAATGCCTTCAGAAACCAATCAACCTCAATGAGTCCAAAATAAAGAATCATCGCCCCTTCATCGAGGAGACAAGCTCACTCATTTGACTAGAGACATCCCTGTCGACGATGGTCACAAATCAAAACCTAATATGTGTGGTAACCTTACTCCTTTTCGATTTATTATAATGGGGAGCCCAGACACTAGGAAGATCTAAATATTTTCACCTTCGCTTATCCTTTGGTATCAAAGGCACCCAGGGACGAAAATTCATTCCTTCCTCCACAAAGAAAACCTTGATCTCCCATCTTGCATAAGATGATATGATACTAGATACTACAGCTATGATCCATGACCTACCCTTGATGAATAGATTGGGTTTATGACTCAGGAGAGTGATAGATACAAACCCGTAACTAGCCCTATGTCGAAAATGCAACAAGAAAATCTATTTTTGACTTTTCCTTGGTCAAACTAGCTTAAAATTTGAATTTTTAATTCAACAAAATACTTGGAGGTAGTTAATTGAGGTGAAATGGAATTTTTCACTTAGTTAACTCAGTAAATTCGAGTTGGGGAAGCTTGATTTCAGTTCTACATGATTGATTTCTAATTGGTAGCAATCTATCTCAGTTAATTTGAGTTATTGTTAGTTTAACTAGTTCTAATTGTGAGAAGAACTAGTGGAGGTCAAGTTGTGGAATTGGAAATTCAACCACACTTAGTGATCAACTAATTAACTGATCAATCATCCCAAGAAAATTATTGCATGTAGAGAATTCAAGTTACCTAGTCGAGATGGAGATTCCAAGGCAGTGTACTATCAGTTGTAGCATATTCCAATGTGTACACTTGGTGCATGCAGTTAGATACTTACTTAAGACTATTGCGCAATTCTAGAGTTTGAAATTCCTAAAAATAGGGTAAATTTCCCAAGGGAACAATGGGAGGAAATAATATCTTTGGAAGGCTTGAAATTGGCTAAGTGTTGGCTAGAGTTAGTCAATCAGGCATAGGGATAGACTATACACTTGCAGGGTGTGCTCAAGCCTGAGCAAGAATGTTTATTTCTTATCTATTCTCTGATTAATGCAATATAGATAATAAGGGGTTTTGGGCAGTTTCTTTTCCCTAGATAAATCTATATGCATGTGTGATGTTTCCTTGTACATGTTTATGATTCTTGTTCTAGATGGTGAATTAACTTCCACGGATCAGTAGAGTAGCTTCAAGTCTTGTGATTTAGCAAATTTCATGAGAAGTTTTGAATCTAAACATTAATTTCTACATGGTATTGGATTTGGAGTCACTGTAGAGAAGAGATTTCAAAGTTTTCATTGTAGGAGGTTTGAATTTGAAGATCAATGTTGTAGGTTTTCTTCAGGACTGAGAAGATGGCTTTCAATGGAATCAAGCTTGAGTATGCCTTGGAAGGCACCATAAAATTTGTTGCATGGAAGGACTGCATGGAGGCAGTATTGGATGATAATAGGATGCTAGAATACATCAATATAGATGTAGCAAAACCCTAAGCATCTGATGCCCAAAATCTTTCTCAATGGAAGAAAGATGTGGCCAAAGCGAGGAGAGTCATATCAAAGGGAGTAAGGGATCATATGATCTTGAATCTCCATGGAAAAGAGACTTTGTTTGCAATGTGGAAAACACTAACAAATTTCTTCGAGAATAATAGTGACTACACGAATCTGGCACTGAGGTACAAGCTTCGAAGTATCAAGATGCAGAAGAATGACACAATTCCGCAGTATTTGAGTAGGTTTACATAGTGTCGTGATGAACTTGGCAGGGTCAGTGTTAATGTCCCTGAAGAAGACTTGGTATCTCTAGCCCTTTTGGGCCTTCCCAATAGCTGGCATAATTATCAAGATTCAGTAAATGGTAGGGAGAAACTACCAAGTTGGGAGCACTTATGGTCCGACCTGGTGCAAGAAGAAATAAGGCGGAATACCAGACACGTGACTTCATCCAAGGGCAAGGATGTGGAAAAATTTTCTTTGGATAGAAAGGCAAAGAAAGGGAAAGGGAAGAAATCACAATCCAAAGAAGAATCTAGTGAAGGGGGGAGGAAGAAAGACTTGTCTAGAATCAAGTGCTTTCACTGTCATGAATTCAAGAACTATGCAACGAAGTGTCCACACAAGAAGGAAAGTAAGAAGACCACATGATGAGCAGTGGGTAAAGCCTTGGATTCACAGTTTGAGCTTTATTTTACTCTCATTGCATGCATGGCCATTACAGTGATGGAAAGTGTGTGGTATCTCGACAATGGTGCCTTGTTCCATATGTCGGGAACATATATGTTTTCAATGATTTGGAGGAGAAGGATCTCCAGATGCACATTTAGATGGGAGATGATGGAAGATACAACACAACTGGGATTTGTACCATCACATTTTAGAGGGAATCAGGATCCCCCCTTAGGCTCAAGGATGTGATGTTTGTACCAGTCTAAAGAATAATCTTGTCTCCATTGTAGTTTTGGAAGATCGTGGATACAATGTGATCTTCAGGAAAGGAAACACATTCTTGAGACACATAGCCACGGGACATGTGAATTATATTGGGGTACAGGTAAAGAACCTCTACAAGCTAGATGTGGAGGCTTGTACTGCATTAAGCATAAAGGCGGAGAAGGTGTATAGCCACAAAGTCGATGAATTTTGGCATAGAAGTCTTGGCCATTTGCATCATCACGCTTTGAATATCATGCAACATATAACCATAGGAATCCCCAAAGGATCATTAGAGTAGCAGGACACATGCAAAGGGTGTACCTTGGGGAAGTACATAAAAGCCACTTTCCATGATTGGGACAGCAGAGCACATGTAGTCCTTGTGATGCTTGTGGCCTTTCTCGATAGCCTCCAATGCCGGGAAAAATTATTTTGTTATCTTTATTGATGACTATTAGCAGAAGTGTTGGATCTTCTTCACGTGGAAGAAGGATGATACTTTCTCCAAGTTCTTAGAGTTCATGGTGGTGGTGGAGAAAGAAATGTGAAAGAAGGTGAAGTCTCTCAAGAGCGATAATGGAGTTGAGTATGTGTCAAATGAGTTTAAAATTTTATGGGCAAAAGAAGGCATTCGACGGGGGTTGACAACACCCCACAACCCACAACATAATTGGGTGGCTTAGAAGAAGAAACAAAGGAATGTGGGAGAAACATGGGCGATGTGGCATGACCAAAGCCTACATCTACACTTGTTGGATGAAGCATGAAACAAAAAAACCTATTTTCAAAACAAGAGTCCTCATTGGATTCTTGGCATGATCACATCAGAGGAGGCTTTATCAGGGAGGAAGTTGTATGTGTTGCACTTCAGGATCTTTGGATCCTCTATCTATTGCCATGTCTCCAAATATTCAAGGAAGAAGTTAGAGGCAACACAATAGTTGGGGGTATTTGTGGGTTACATAGAAAGGCACTTAGAACATAGGCACTAAGCCTTTGAATGGGTCATTCTCAACCTACCTTCCAGATGCTCGCATAAAATAGTACTTCTGGCTCCAAACTCTGCACCGGCTGTGTGATATCCTACCTTTTAATGGTGTATGGATTTTAGCTGGAGGATTCTTCTTGTTCTGGTATTGTGGTATATGTAAGGCAGTGGAAGACGAAGGATGGATATGGTGTCGCCCATGTTCTGCAACACGAATTGAATGTAAGAGGAAACATCAAACCATATTAGATTAATAAACAAATGGATATATCACGAGATCTGCCTAAAGGATCGTAGATAAAAAATCAAATCATTGAGTGGAAAAACTATTTGTATGAGGGTCTAGAACTGGGAGTGGGTACAAACTCTGAAACAAAAGATTCAAGAGAAAATGGGTATCCCAACAAAACTGCAAAACCTGATATATGCAGGGAAATCAATGCAAGAGGACTTCAAGGTGCAGGATTATGGCATTGGCCCTAATGCGACCATCATCCTTAACTTGAGACTTCTTGGAGGATGCCCTAGATCTAACTCAAAAGGCCCAGTTTCATTCAAAGATACAGTTAAAGGGAAGACGAAGCAACAAAAGCAACCAGAGCAGTCCACCGCCCTTCTTGGTCCGTATATCATGGAGTAGATTACCTAGGTACCAACGTTGACAGTCAACCTGATTGAGGTAAACGAGATTTATTCAGATTTCCATTCAAGAGCAAATATATGTAGATTTAATGGCTTCTAGCCCAAATCAGAGGTGTTACACCAATGGATAGACTCTACATGGATAGAAAAATGTGACATACATCTATGTTCTAGGGTTTTTTTCATTGTAAAGTTTTAAACAACAAAAGATAAGGATGATAAATTAAACGAGGGACCATGTTTTTGGGGCAATGTAGGTCTATTCATGATTCCTTGGTTTCCGACTTTTGATGCAAATACGATGGTGGTTTCAAAAATGTCAGTATGGGTCAACTTACATAATCTACCATTGTATTTATGGCACGATAAAGTATTATAAGGGATTGGGAATTCATTGGGGAGATTCTTAAAGGTGGATGCAGAATGAGTTTCAAAAGGCATTTTCACCTTTGCTAGAATATGCGTAGAGGTAGACCTTAGTAAAGGTTTACCTGATCACATCTTGTTGCTTCACAACAATCTGCAGTGGTCACAACCCCTTGACTATGAGAACATGACCTTTCAATGCCGCACATGTTTTCAAACTGGTCATCTTCAAAGTGCTTGTCCTCAAGTCAAAAAAGACCCCAAAAGGAAAAAGAGACAACCTCAAAAACCAAAAGGTTGGCAGTTTTCAGAAAATTAGGAAGCAAAAATAGAAGGAGTGGAAACTACAAAAAATACCTCAAACATAAATGATCAGAATTCTCAGGACACTCCACAGAAGGAAGAGGCTGAGAACAACTCTGCTTTAGTTCTAATACCTTCAATTCAACAGAAGCAGATTACTTTTGAAAAAGAAGTAATTGGTACCAAACAAACTCATGTATTAGAAAGTTCAGACTCAGAAAAAGAAGTCCCAGTAAATGTAAAAGAAACTCAAATGACTATTGTATCATCCACACCCAACTCTAGTGGTTGGCGGAAAGTGGAGAAAAAGAAAGGTATAAAAGAGTAGTATAGTATAACTCTTCAATGAGTTTTTATTGATCTTGGATACCAAGATTTTTTGTTTTTATGCATTTTATTTTTAGCATCTACAATATGTAATTTTGTTCAAAATGAATAAAATTACGATTTTTCCTTGGGAAAAAAAAAATCGAAGCACACATGATGAAAACAATATCAGATAACTCACTTCTACTGATAAGAAAGAAATTAATCAAAGATTTACCAAAACCTCTCATAGCGCCTCCCTGGAAATGACGCCAAAATGTCGAGTATAGTTTTAATGTAATAAATGATTCAACATTTATTGTCAATCAAAACTCGTAAGCTTAGAGGCACAACACTGGAAAATACCAAAAATATTCTAAGAACCCTGCAAGAACCACCCTTGACTTGAATATATGCTTTAAAGGCAATTCATAAACCCCCAATTCAATCCCTGCACTAAACTTAACAATTCTTATCAAAAACCCTGTAAACACATGGAAATTTATTAATAAGAATCCTAAACTACAAATCAACCTTCAAACTGGAAAACGACTCCCGAAATTTACCGTGCAAACCAATCAAGAGACTCTCTTTCCATTCTAATATTCTTAAGCATCTGCACTCAATCCAAAAGAAAATCTTATGAAATCAAACATAACTTCTCAATCTCAAAATAAATACCTTATCAAATTTTTTTCTCTTAATCTTTTTATTTTCTTCCAACTCTATGTGCAAACAAGGAAATTAAAACCACTACACTCGAAATATAAAAGGTGTAATGCAAATATGCGTTTAAATCAAGGACATATCAACAAAAAAATCATATTCTATGTGCACACAAAATACATTAATCAAACACGTAGGTATTGTGTCCACTAGACAAATAAACTTCATTCAACGGTTGTTATGGAAATCTCTTCAAATCAAACTTTAAAAGTAGTAGCCTAATTCATGCATAATAAATGTAGATAATGAACTTCCCCAAGTCAAACCAATAATTTTTATAAAAAAAGATTACAAATATTGATCTTATTTGTTCAGTACTAGTATCTGAAATATGGGTGCAAGATCTCAATAGGGTTCACTCTATCAATATTCAAATGTATGAATCGTTTACAAATCCCCAAGATAAAGTATTAGAGATTTAAATAACTAAAACATGCACACCCTATTACTATATCAGTTAACCATGGACCAAATGATATTCTCGTTCTTGAGTAAAAACCCGGTCTCACTCAGGTTCAAATGGCTAGGGTTACTAATGCTTATTTCAAACCCTGAATTTGTATATGGGTTGATTATCTTTCTCGCTCAAATAAAGTTGATTGATAAACTCCAATACTATGGATTTTTTTTTTCTTAGTTTCTAAACCCTAATCTCATTTCAAGCAATAAGGTACTTACGACTCACAGATTAAAACACTTATTTAGAGAACATATGAGAAAATGTAGCTTTCACCCTAGTGTCCTAAAGTTGGTACAATTTCAACTTGAAATCTCTTAAGCATGAAAAAGAGTCAAGTTTGTTTTCTATGTTCTATGCTCAATCCTCATAGACCAAACACGATATCGAATTTGACACAATAGTCTAGATCCTCTGCAAGTTTTGGAGTGACTAGGGTTTTATTGATATTCACAAGTCTCAAGTAGTTATACATAATGTGTCAACACTAGTTAAACATACTAGGATTTCCAACTCGTTAATGATCCTGAAATTCTTGTTAAAGCTTCTTGAAACCCTAAGTTATTCCTTGATAGTTAATGTTAAAGGATTCTGGATATAATGCTCATTTAACACCAAGGGAAAAAAATATTTTTGAATCTTGACTCACGAAAAAATAACTCAGATGTGCCTCATAATATCTCAGGCCCGTGTTAACATCAACACCATTGGGTAACCTGTTGTCACTAAAGAAACAAATCACTTCTGCGTTCAAAATATGGTAATACTACAACCTAAAAAATCTTCGATCATGCAGTTAAGATAAATACAATATTTGAAAAGAGGATCATGCCTCTAGTTTAAACCTTCCAGATCTAAACACTCATTCAACCACTCATGAAAGGAACCAAAAATTCATAAGGAAAACAATGTTCAAAAGATGCATTCACTAATTCATCAAATCAACAAAAGGAACATGCTATTAACACATTGTTTCTACAATTTAATACAAAGAACAAGGCAGATCTACATCACATTGGAACTACACCACTAGAGGGATGACGAGCTAGTCTAGTGGGCCCTACCAGTCTATCTTCCACCCTCATTTAAAGATTAAATTTACATAGTTGAAATGATCATTAAACATGAAAGAAATTGAAATAAAAACCTAACATAGAAGCTTTTGTATTAGATCAAAACAATCTTTACATCAGGAGATAAAACCAATGTTCATTTGAGGAGTGACACCTTCATACTAACAACACCTTGTTAAAAAGGTACATTAACCTAGTTTGAAACCAGGGCATATCTTATATACATATTACAATACAAAAATAGATTTGAATGAGCCAATCTATTACGGTCAAGTTAACAAACAAATCACAACTTATTTTTGTCAATAGAGGCTCGATAGAATCAAAATAGAATAATAAGATCTGGTAGTGAAGACTCTGCTTTAGCAAACGATCCCTACGTTCTTGGCCTGTTGTTGATAGTGAAAGAGAGAAGCATTCCTTGACCAATGCATAACTCCAAGGTAATCTTGACTGATACTTGTACTGCCAACTACCATTCACCTTCGTCGCAAACTTTGAATAAATGAAGTGTTCCATGCTTTTCATGGATTGAGTGTAGGAACCCCAAAGAATTCCTTTCTTGCTCCCAATATAGGAGCTACACAAAGTGTAGGAACTGCATAGACCTGGGTTAATGGCTTGTTATGATCATAATACCTTATAAAATGCATGCAAAAAAGAGAATTTGACTTAAAATAATAATTACCTATAAACTCATTTAGTTGTTTGTAATTGAACATGAGTTGCTATGATTATATAAAATAAATAACAGAAATGTTAGGGAAAAAGGCCAAAATTTGGTGAACAAGGGAGCATAAAAGGGTAAAAATATAATATTTTCTGATCTTGATAGGGATTGGATGTCGTGTCACCTTGTCTATGTCTATTGTCTATGATTTTGAGTTTTATATGAGTATACCTCATTGTTTCATGGTTTTGGGGAGTGAAACGACAGTCAAGGGTATTTTGTCCTTTGTTGTCTCTTAAGCTAACATAGTTGAGTTTGGAACACATGTCTTCCATTATGGGGATGAAATAATTGGGTTATGTCCAGGTCTTGAAGTGGGATCATCCAGTCTCTTCTCTTGTTATGTAGCAGGTCGCCAGATCTTTAGTGGATGCTCTAGGTGTGTCACTAGCTTCATAACTATGCCTCTAAGACAAAGATTGCGCTGCAGAACGGGGTAGGTGGAAGTGCCCCACACAGGAAAAGAAGGGAAATAATGTTTACCCATAATTTGGCTTCCACCTACTTCAATGTTGTTCTTACAGAGACGAGAAAGGAAATCCAGAAATTTGAGACTCAAGTAGGGATTGAGCATTAATCCCATTATGATTTAGAAATCTTGGAGGACATGTTGAAACGGGTTCTTGACCTTGGACACACTAGCAACAGGAAGAAACAAAACCTAAATTTGATCATGTCGCACTGACAAATGAAAAATTTGTTGGGTTTGGTTCTTAAGGACAAGAAATTGGAGAGATACGATGTCTTTTGCACCTTGAAATATGTAAAAAAAAACTCAAAAATCAAAGGTTTTGTCCAGACAAGATCGATTCTCGCCTAGCACACATGGAGGGTCACATTGAGTTTAAGTCTAAAAATATATATTTAATGGATCCTCCAGGTTCAATTGCGAGAGTTTTGGCCACACTTTACTCTTCTGAGAATGAATAGAGCCTTAGATGTATGACTATGTAGTCTCATGACTTTGGGGTTTGTCTCTGGGTTGATCAACAGGGTCCTAGTTCGTTTGATGATGTTATTAGCCTTTGACCATTTAATTGCTGATCCTGGATGTGTTATTGTGGCTGCCTATGTCTTGGATTTATTGTGTGCGATCTTTTGTTTGACAAGTCTGGGTGTCTGTTATGTTGCGTGGTTATGGGTAAATGTTGGTAATGGTTAATAGCTTTATAAAAATTTTTGGGGTTTATTTCTGTATGGGCTTGTATGTCCTGGTCCTGTTTTGTGTTGTATTATGAGTAAATCCAAATCCTTAGAGAGAAATCTGCAAAACAATGTATATCTGATATCTAAATGTTGATTAATATAAAGCAACAATTTAATAAATAAATAAATAAATAAATAAATAAATATATATATATATATATATATATATATATATATATATATATATATATATATTAAAAACAAAAAAAATATTTAAAAACAATGAAAAATGGTCCTGTTTTGTGTTGTATTATGAGTAAATCCAAATCCTTAGAGAGAAATCTGCAAAACAATGTATATCTGATATCTAAATGTTGATTAATATAAAGCAACAATTTAATAAATAAATAAATAAATAAATAAATAAATAAATAAATAAATAAATAAATAAATAAATAAATATATATATATATATATATATATATATATATATATATATATATATATATATATATATATATATATATATATATATATATTAAAAACAAAAAAAATATTTAAAAACAATGAAAAATGGAAAATATAATTTTAAAATATTGAGAAGAAAACAAATACTAAAAAAGGAAATAAAATTCTCTCTTTCGGTCTCTCTCTTTGTACATGCACACGCACACACACCTTGTTTGCCTTCCCCAAACAGCTCTATGGTCATGGAGGGCGATGTTAGAAATCGCCCCTGCCCCTGCCTTGCTCTACATGTTGGTATTATGACAAATGTGTTGTTATTGATGACAACCTACTTAATAAAGATGTCAACATAATAATAGCAGTAGAAGTATTCAGGCTAGTAAAGATGTGACAAAAAGCTTGGACAAAGTAATATCAGTTTGGAGACATAGGAATGATAAATATGATGTTTTAATAAGTATATGCGGGTCCTATGAATAGAGGCCGCATACATACGTAGGTATGGTGAAGAAAAGTCACGTGTAGTTTTCGCACCATAGTATTGTAAATACCATGGGTCTTTACCATGGTATTGGCCCATAGTAATGAGCATGACAACATATATTTGATTATGTCAAAGAATACCATCAACATAACTACAGAATTGGCCTAAGGTATTGGATAAGATCTAATCTATATAAGGAGATGGAGATCAAAGTGCTATGTATGCATGATATAGGTTATTGATGAATTGTTTGATCTGAAATAAGTGTGAACCTGAGAGTGTGATGATGGATCAAATCTTATAGATCTGAAATGACTACACATAGAATATTTTGCTTATGGGGTGATAGATTTGTGATATTGATGTTATGATGTGTGTATTTTACAGTGTGTACTGAGTTTTGGGCTTTGAGTGATGTTCTGTTGTGTAATGAAGGTATGATTAAGTAGTTACAGATATATACGCAGTTTTTCTTGAAAAAGATCACGTACATACGCAAATCTACTTCTTAGTAGTCACGTATCAATTCTGGAGTATGGAAAAATCTGTACGCGATTATTCTCTTTGAAAGGCACTTACATACACAGAAGCGCCTTATAAGGGTCACATAAATATGCTAGGGTTGTACTGTAAATGATGTCTGATCAATATTGTTGTGTCTGCTTCTATCTATCGATGCAGTCTTTCATGATGATCTATGTTTGGCAGTGCCGATTGAGGTTGAATTGATTATGTTATAAAATGTTGAACATTAATGATGCTGCCATGAGATGATATGTATTTGGTTCAGAGACATGTGACAAGTTCAGTATGTGTTTCTGTTGAAAATGGCAACAAGAAATGCTAAAAAAAGAAGTGATAAAAATAGCACTGCTAAAAATAGCAGTTTGAGTAGCAGTGCTGGATTGGGCAATAGGGAATGAAAAATGGAAGTGCTAAAAATAGCATTCTATTTTTAGCAGTTCGGGATGGATTCCTATTTTAGTTAGTCCCTGGACTAAAAATAGGAAGTAAAATTTGAACTTGAACTTAACAGTTGTTTGAAAATAAATTAATTATTTCACCATGAGTTAATTAGTTATGAAAAGTCAAGCATGAAGTCTATGTGAGGACATGCAACAGTTTCTCTATTAATTGAGGAATTTATCCATCAGTTAAAGAGATAAGGATGAGTTCTAATTTGAGTTGTAATTAGTTGGCTCAGTTAACTGAGTCAAGTCCAGTTAGATTGATTTAAATAGGCTGTTTAAATTAATGTGAGTTCAGTTAGTTAATGCATGCTTGCATATAACTGCTGCACTTCAAATAACTGAATATTCTCTCATGAATAACTCATGCATGTCAGTTCAGACAGAGACCCAGTTGAGATCAAAGAAGAGACATTGTACTATCAGTTGGATGAATATTTTTCCTATAAAGGAAGCTCATCCATGATGAGGATTTATCTCCTTCAGGACAACGTAGTTGGATTAGAGGTTAGTGAGTGTGTGAAGAGGCCAATTCACACAAGTGGCTGCACTGGACTCCAATCAAAATTGCGCAAAGAAATAGGAGGCTAGGAGGGAAGACCAGAGGTTAGATAGAGGCCTTTGACTGTCTATGAGTAGCAAAGGAATTGCAAAGAGAGCAGGATAGCTTTTGAGCTGATTCTTTTTTGTAATACTAGTTGTATTTCCACTTGTATGATAATACAAAGTTGGAGTTTTAGGCTGAGGCTTTCCCCGAGTTATATCTTTTGTGTTATGTGTGATTGATTTCTCCATATCAGTTATATGTGTTCTTATTGATGTTGCTCATGTTCGATTAAGCTTCCGCTAACTAGATCAAGTATTTTGCTTTAGTCTATTGCATTATCAGGTGATCTAGAGTGGGAATTTCTACATGGTATCAGAGCAAAGGTGATCAAAGGAGAGAACAGTATACTGAGAGGAGATTTCAAAGTTTTGAGTTTTGGGCAGAGAGTTTGTAGAGAAGATATGAAAATTTATGTACAAAAATTTTAGAAACAAATAGCAGATTTGGATTCCTTGCGGAAAAAGATTCAAATTCAAAAAAAAAATCAGTTGAATCGGAGTTCGGATGAGGGAGATATCTCTGATTTAAAATCAGCTCTTTTTCCAGAAAATTTCGTGATGGCGGGAAAGTGGAAATATATTGGTGTGCTAGCCAAGATCCTATATGCACTTGAGATACAAAATGAATGCAAAGCTTTGAGGAGCAAGGCAAAGGTTAGAGACTTGGTGGTTGAGAGGGAGAGTACATTACCTCTCAACATGCAACACCAGAAGAAGTCTCAGACAATTATGGAGGAGCCACAATTGGTGAAGCAACTTCAGGAGGTTGTAGAGCAGCCACAACTAGAGAAGTCGAGAGGAGACCGAGTGGAGGCATACACTCATGCAGAGACCTCCAGTAGGGGGAAATTTCGAGCTAGGTGGCTAGAGGGATCACATGCATCCATACCTCCAGGTAGGAGGTGGGGTGATGTGGAGTGATCGTCCCAAGAGGGCTGGAATAGGGGAAGGACCCTTGAGGTACCCTGTTGGGTCCCTATAATACTAGTGATTACCCCATTACTATTGTAGTTATACCCCTTATTTATATTGTTGTGCCCCCATTGCCCCCATATTGTTATTAATGTGCCCATAGAATCCCTCTATTGTTATTTTTGTGGCTTTATATTATTATTGTTAGGTCGGCTGGATTATATTGTGACTCCTTAGACTCCTATATATAGAAAGGAGGTTTTGTCATTTGAATCATCCAAGAATTGTTCATTTATGTAATGTAAAGGAGGTTTCCCCCTCGAAGAGGCTGAATTCTAGGGCGTTGATCTATCTTTTCTATCTTTTCTTGAGCTGGTTTCATAACATTTGGTATCAGAGCTTTGGATTCTAGGGTTTCGCTGCTCCAGGTCATCGTGAAATTTTCGCTATAACTTTTTTTCTGTGATGTTTCAGAAGTCACAAAAAAAACCCATTTGAGAAGAAATTGCGCTGAACCTTGGGTCCGAATTTTAGAGCTTTTCACACGATATTTTCGGAGATATGATCTGAGGAAGTTGGTCTTTTTGCAGACTCCTGAATTACACTCAAAACAGGTGACCTGGGGAAAATCGTCATAACTTTCTTTCTGAGCATCGGATTGAAATTTTGTAAAAAGGTACAGAAAAAGGACGGGCTGTAGTTTTCTTTTATATATTTTTTAGAGTCAAAGGTTGAAACAGTGACACGTGGCACTTCATACAAGTTCGCTCTACTGAACTAGTCTATAATCAGGTCACTGCGGGAGATTGTGCATAACTCTTTCTTGGAGAATCCAATTTGGATCAGACTAGTGGCATTGGAAAGAGGACATAGAAGGCTACTATAGATCACAATTTCAGAACTGGATGTTTCGAAATTACAGAGATACATCAGATTCAATATCAGGCTTCTACAAAGAAAAAAAAGGTGTGTAGTTTTTTAATTTTTTAATTTTTGCATAAGCTTGGTTTGAAGGAATTCAAAGGGCATAGTAAAGCATTATTATCGGTAACTGATGCCCCGAGGAAAGAAAATGCAAACACCTAGTAAGGAACCTGAAAGCTCTAGCATGACTCATGAAGAAGAGGAAGAAATGCTACATGATATATCAAAATTACAAGAACAAGTGCAACAAATGTCACGCTCACAAAAGCTAACAGATGCTAAGATAAATGGCGTGGAATCTAAGATAAAGGGCATGGAAGCTAAGATGGATGATCTGAAGGCAGATTTGAGGACAAATTTGAAGACAGACATGGCAGATTTGAAGACAGATTTGACAAATTTTCTACAAGAAATACTTACTAATGGTGAAAAGGTAGTAAAGGAAACTCATGATGTGAACAAAAGAAATGTTAATCATGATTCCATAGACTCTAATGTTGGATCGAAGACCCACCATATTCCAAAAATCGATATGAGGAAGTTTGATGGCAAGGATCCCGCCACATGGATATTACAGATGGAGCAATTCTTCGATCTCAATAATGTGCAAAACACACAAAAGGTACGTATGGCAACTTTATATTTGGAACCAAATCAGTTTGTATGGTATCAATGGCTTTGCTCTCGTAAACAATTTATCACTTGGGCAATTTTTACGGAAGAATTGATAGCACATTATGAGGATACAAAAAGCAACACTTTTTTTAGCCAATTGATAAGTCTCAAACAAAAGGGTTCAATAATGGAGCACATTGAGGAGTTCCAAAAATTGAACATAAGGGTAAAAGATATTCCAGAGGAGCATAGGATTGATGTGTTCATAGGGTCTTTAAAGGATAATATCCAACATGATGTTCGCCTTTGGGAACCTGATTCATTAGAGAAGGCATTCAGGTTAGCAAGAAAAATGGAAAGCAAAATTATGGCAACCAGGAAGCATACCACTCACAACTATAAAGACGGAAGTGTTGTTGCCCCTAGTCTTCCACAACCTATAAGGTTGACACCACAACAATTGGAAGAAAAAAGAGCAAAAGGGCTTTGTTACAGTTGTGATAGCAAATACACTAAAGGTCATAAGTGTGCTGAGAAGAAATTATTCTACATAGATTGTGAAGAGGAAGAAGAAAAGGAGCAAGAAAGGTCAAAAGAAGAGGATATACTCCAGGAACAAAGCCTAGATGAAGAACAAATAAATCCGACCATATCTTGTAATGCATTGGCGGGAATTACCACTCCTCAAACCATCAAGATAGAAGGACAAATCAAGAAGAAAAAGGTAATAGTGTTGATTGATTCAGGAAGCACCCACAATTTTATTCATTGTAGGGTAGCAAAAGAATTGAATTGCTTCCTATATCCAGCACCAGAGTGTCAAGTGATGATTGCAAATGGAGGAACAATAAATTGCTCTGGAAAGTGCCATAATATCAAGCTATCCATGGGAGAATATGTATTGACTAGCCCAATGCTTTCCATTCCAATGGGAGGTGCTGATGTTGTACTAGGAGTCCAATGGCTACAATCCTTGGGTACAATAGCTTTTAATTTTCAAGAACTTTTCATCAAATTTTCTACGGAAGGAAAGGAAGTTGAATTAAGGGGTATTGCAGGGAAACCAGGAAAGATAATCAGCTCTAATGGTATGACAAAGCTTCTAAAAAAGGAGCAAAGAGGTGTAATTGCACAATTATGTTCGCTAGATGTTTCCACATTGGAATCATCTATTTCTCCAGATCTCCAAAAAGTCCTGGACAATCATTCCAAGGTATTTGAGACTCCCAAAGGTCTCCCACCTATGCGTGATCATGATCATGCTATTCATCTGATTCCAGGAAGTGTTCCTCCAAACATCAGGCCGTACAGATATCCCTATGTCCAAAAAAGTGAAATTGAACGTATGGTTGCAGAAATGCTAGAGGCTGGTATAATTCAACCGAGTCAAAGTTCTTTCTCTGCTCCAGTAGTATTGGTGCACAAGAAGGATGGATCATGGCGCATGTGTCCGGATTATAGGGAGCTCAACAAGCTCACTATTAAAGATAAGTTCCCCATTCCTGTCATTGATGAATTACTGGATGAATTGCATGGATCAATTTACTTCACCAAGTTGGATCTTCGTTCAGGATATCATCAAATCAGAATGAAGATTGAAGACATTCCGAAAACGACATTTAGAACTCATGAGGGTCATTATGAATTTTTGGTCATGCCTTTTGGCCTTACCAATGCACCTTCAACATTTCAAGGTTTGATGAATTCAATTTTCAAACCATTCCTTAGAAAATTTGTGTTAGTATTTTTTGATGATATACTAATCTACAGCAAGTCTTGGAAGGATCATGTTGAACATGTTGACAGGGTGCTACAACTATTGGAGGAGAAACAATTATATGCAAAAAGATCCAAATGTTTCTTTGGAGTCCAGGAGGTGGAATATTTGGGTCATATTGTATCTCATGAAGGAGTTAAGGTAGACCCTAGCAAAATTAAAGCCATTAAGGAATGGAAAATCCCCACATCCATAAAGCATCTGCGAGGATTTCTTGGGTTGACAGGGTATTATCGCAAGTTTGTTAAGAATTATGGGAGAATAGCAGCACCTCTAACAACATTATTGAAGAAAGATGCATTTTCATGGACTCCGGAAGCAACAAAGGCCTTTGAACATCTTAAAGAGGCAATGTGCCAAGCACCGGTCTTAGCTACACCGGACTTCACAAAAACCTTTATTGTGGAATGTGATGCTTCAGGAAATGGAATTGGTGCTGTTCTAATGCAAGATGAAAGACCCATTGCTTTTGAAAGTCGTCCAATCAAGGGAAAGTTTTTAAGCAAAGCTATTTATGAGAAGGAAATGTTGGCAATACTCCATGCACTTAAGAAATGGCGACCCTACCTAATGGGAAGACACTTCAAGGTAAAAACGGATCATGATAGCCTTAAATACTTTTTAGAACAAAGATTATCCTCTGAAGAGCAACAAAAGTGGGTCACAAAGATGTTGGGTTATGACTTTGAAATCATCTACAAAAAGGGAAGCAAAATGTGGTGGCAGATGCACTCTCAAGAAAGGATGAGGATGTGGAAGCATTGTTGTGCGCCATTTCTATTATCCAACCAGATTGGATAAATGAAGCAAGGGAGGAATGGAAGAATGACGAAGAAGTGTGGGCACTTATTCGAAAGCTACAACAAGATTCCAGTACGTCTGATACATTTAGCTGGAAAAATGATTCGTTATGGTACAAAGATCGCTTATACCTCTGTAAGAATTCCCAGCTAAAACAAAAGATTCTTATGGAATTGCACACTTCTCCCTTAGGAGGGCACTCAGGATTTTTAAAAACTTACCACAGGGTTAAGAAGGAATTTTTTTGGGATGGCCTTAAATCAGATATTCAAAAGTTTGTGGCGGAATGTTTGGTTTGCCAACAAAATAAAGTTGAAACAATTAAGACACCGGGTCTATTACAACCTTTATCCATTCCAAGCCAACGTTGGGAGGAGGTTTCAATGGATTTTATCACAGGTTTACCCAAGTCTGAGGGAAAGAGTGTCATCATGGTGGTAGTTGACAGACTTACCAAGTATGCACACTTTTGTGCATTATCACATCCATTTAAAGCCAGTACAGTTTCTACTGCATTTATGGAAACAATTCAAAAGCTACATGGAAACCCAAAGATTATTGTAAGTGACAGAGATCCCATTTTCACTGGAAATTTTTGGACAGAATTATTTTCTTGTCTTGGTACTCAGTTAGCTCATAGCTCATCTTATCATCCTCAATCTGATGGGCAAACTGAGATAGTAAACAAATGTTTGGAAGGATATCTTCGTTGCTTTGTATCTGATAAACAGACACAATGGGTCAAATGGTTGCCTCTGGCTGAATGGTGGTATAACACTTCCTTCCATACAACAACAAAAATGACCCCATTTATGGCACTTTATGGGTATCAACCACCATCCATCACATCATATTTAAGAGAAAATTCTAAGGTTCAGGCAGTGGAACATCACATCGAACATCAACAACAAGTCCTCCAACTCTTAAAGGATAACCTCGTGTTGGCACAGAATAGAATGAAACAACAGGCAGATCAACATCGCAGTGAAAGAAGTTTTGATGTAGGTGATTGGGTATTCCTACGGCTACAACCATATAAGAAAATGTCCCTCAAGCAAGCTAAGAAGGATAATAAATTATCACCAAAGTATTATGGTCCGTACAAGGTGTTGCAAAAGATTGGTACTATGGCATACAAATTGGAGCTTCCTGCAGCTTCTCGATTGCACCCAGTTTTCCATGTTTCATGTTTAAAGAAGGTTATAGGTGACAAGCTCCCAGTTCAAACAATATTGCCAGAACTTGACGAGGAAGGAAAAATTATATTGGAACCGGAAGCAGTCACAGAAACAAGAACTCGACAGCTACGAAATCGATCAATTTCAGAGTATCTTATCAAGTGGAAGAACTTATCCGCTGAAGATTCCACATGGGAGGATGAGAATTTTATGCAGAAATATCCAGAACTACTCAAGCGTTGAGGACAACACTTTTTTGAAGGAGAGGGGCATGTTGGGTCCCTATAATACTAGTGATTACCCCATTACTATTGTAGTTATACCCCTTATTTATATTGTTGTGCCCCTATTGCCCCCATATTGTTATTAATGTGCCCATAGAATCCCTCTATTGTTATTTTTGTGGCTTTATATTATTATTGTTAGGTCGGCTGGATTATATTGTGACTCCTTAGACTCCTATATATAGAAAGGAGGTTTTGTCATTTGAATCATCCAAGAATTGTTCATTTATGTAATGTAAAGGAGGTTTCCCCCTCGAAGAGGCTGAATTATAAGGTGTTGATCTATCTTTTCTATCTTTTCTTGAGCTGGTTTCATAACATACCCAACCTATTTGATTCGACTTTGCTACAGGAGCCCCGATGAGGAGTAGCTAGACTGACTGATTGGATAGAGACGGATGCGGATGGAGTGGCAGAGAGAGCTACAATGCAGGAATCCCAAGACAACGCAGAGCTAGCAGGTTGCAACAATGCGAGAGGCACAAGCGTGTTGCACCAGTGCAGGATGGCACAGAGAGGTGTGCAACGGTGCGAGATGCATGGAGATGTTGCAGTAGCGCAGAGGTTAGAGAGGGAGCGCTTGTCAATAGCAGGTAGAGCTTCAACATCAGAGTATGTTTCTAGCCCAACAAAGAGGTCAGTTGGGAGTTTTTTTTATTCTGAGAGTTGTTGGAGCAACCACACTTGGTAGCAGTGTTGCATGTAGAACATTCCAAAGGTACATGATTGAGTTCGAGAGGAAGCCTTTCTTGTTGAGAGGGAGTGTTGAAAATAGCAACAAGAAATGCTAAAAATAGAAGTGATAAAAATAGCACTACTAAAAATAGCAATTTGAGTACCAGTGCTAGATTGGGAAACAGGGAATGAAAAATGGAAGTGCTAAAAATAGCATTCTATTTTTAGCAGTTTGGGATGGATTCCTATTTTAGTCAGTCCCTGGACTAAAAATAGGAAGTAAAATTCGAATTTGAACTTAACAGTTGTTTGAAAATAAATTAATTAATTCACGATGAGTTAATTAGTTGTGAAAAGTAAAACATGAAGTCTATGTGAGGACATGCAACAGTTTCTCTATTAATTGAGGAATTTATCCATTAGTTAAAGAGATAAGGATGAGTTCTAATTTGGGTTGTAATTAGTTGGCTCATTTAACTGAGTCAAGTCCAGTTAGATTGATTTAAACATTTTGTTTAAATTAATGTGAGTTTAGTTAGTTAATGTATGCTTGCATATAACTACTGCACTTCAGATAATTGAATATTCTCTCATGAATAACTCATGCATGTCAGTTCAGACAGAGACCCAGTTGAGATCAAAGAAGGGACAATGTACTATCAGTTGGATGAATATTTTTCCTCTAAAGGAAGCTCATCCATGATGAGGATTTATCTCCTTCAGGACTATGTAGTTGGATCAGAGGTTAGTGAGTGTGTGAAGAGAACAATTCAAACAAGTGGCTACACTGGACTGCAATCAAAATTGCGCAAAGAAATAGGAGGCTTGGAGGGAAAACTAGAGGTTAGATAGAGGCCTTTGACTATCTATGAGTAGCGGGGGTATTGCAGAGAAAGTAGGATAGATTTTGAGATGATTCTTTTTGTAATACTGGTTATATTTCCACTTGTATGATAATACAGAGTTGGGGTTTTAGGCTGAGGCTTTCCCTGGGTTATATCTTCTATGTTATGTGTGATTGATTTCTCCATATCAGTTATATGTGTTCTTATTTATGTTGCTCATGTTCTATTAAGCTTCCGCTAAATTGGTTGTAGAAGTAGATCAAGTATTTTGCTTTAGTCTATTGCATTATCAGGTGATCTATAGTGGGAATTTCTACAGTTTCAGTGATTGATTTCATAAGTGTAGTGATTCAGTTTCAAAGTTTAGTGATTTGAGATATGTACATGAGCTATCTAAAGAGAAAGCACATGTATATGTAGGTATGTCTCATAATAGTAGCGTATATATTTTGAGATAATATTGACCAGGGTTTGCAGTGATAGGATCTAGCTTCAGTGATGAACAGTAGGTGGTCTGACATTTTGATGAAGAGTATACAATGAATTTAAATGATCTAGCTTCTTTGGTTGTTTGAGATTTGGTAATTGGTTTATTCAATGATTTTGTGATTAAGTTGGTTTAGTGATTTGATACAGTGTTGGTTTCAATATTGTTGTCTGATATTTGGAATGGATCTAGTTTGAAACATTTTGAAAAGTGATCCACAAAGAACAGAAGATAAGGGGGTTGTAGCTCCCTTCTAGTAGAATATGGAAAATGAGAGAAGGTTGTAGCCTTCTGCAGGTGGGTGCCTGCGTATTAGTACGAGTCTATGCTAGTACAAGTTTGTAAGAAATTTCTCTTTATAATAAAAGAAGAAGACAAAGACGACAACAATGGTGGCTTTTTCGTGCATTGGGTTTGCACCTAAAATCCTGGTGTTCATGTGTTGCTTGTGTGTGATGATATATTCTATTTTTTACTTCACATAGTTACTATTTAATTAATGTTTAATGAAGTATTGATATACTGGTTCAAGTTAAACATATGATGAATTAACTGAAAAATTTAGTGAACTAGATATATGCTACTTATCTTCATCATAGTCGCGTAGATATGTAGGTTTACTTCATAACAGTCATCTACATAAATTTGAATAAGAAAAGAAAAGGTTAAGTAGTTTAAAACACTGATTCACCCCCCCTCTTAGTATTTTTCCTAACAATTGGTATTAGAGCAGGTCCTTCAGAAGAAGCTTGATCACTTGAAGAAAGATTCATCAAAGATGAGAAACCAAGAAGGATCAACATCTATCAAGCCACCATTGTTCAATGGATCCTATCTGGTTTTCTAGAAAGTTAGAACAAGAGTTTACCTATAGTCACTTGAAGCAGATGTTTGGGGAATTGTCGAAGAAGGATATCGATATCAATCCTCTATTCCCATAGATGAAGCAAAAAAGAAAAAATATGAGACCAATGCAAAGGTTGTCAATGCTCTGTTAAGAAGCTTGGCATAATCAGAATTTGTCAAAGTCATGCAGCTGAATACTACAAAGGCTATATGGGACAAGATCATCAAAAGTTATGAAGGTGACATCAAGGTAAAAATTGCCAAAATTCAAACTCAAAGAGTTCAATATGAAACTCTGAAAATGCATAATGATGAAAGTATTGCAAGTTTCTTTCTTAGGGTAGATGAGATCGTGAATTCTATGAGAAATCTTGGTGATGAAATAAAATAATCAGCAATTGTTAAGAAAACCTTAAGATATCTAACCCCAAAATTTGATTTGAAAGTCTATGCCATTGAAGAAGTGCGGGATTTGAAGAATCTTACTATTGAACAACTTCATGGGATTTTAACAGCCTATTAAATGAGAAAAGGGGGTCCCGCAAATATCAGAGAAGCTACATTCAAAGCCACTTATAAAGGAAAGGAAGAGGGGGAGCTCAAGGAATCAGGTTATGTATCAGATGAAGTAGAGGCAAATTTCGTAAAGAAACTCCAAGTAGGTACTGGAAGATTAGAGGTAAGATTCCTTTCAAATCTTTTGCTTGTGGAAGATTTGGTCATTATGCTGCTAAATTCCCTTATAGAGAAAATCATGAGAAAGGAAAGGATGCTACAAAAATGAATGTTAGAAGAAGGTTTGAAATCAAGAGAAGCTTCTACACACACGAAGACAATGATGGTATTTCAAATGGAGAAGAAGGTGGGTTAGATCAAGAATATCAACTACTTATGGCATTTGAAGATAAATGTATTGATGAGTCTGAACATGTTTTTATGGATGCCCTAGATGAAAAGGTTAATCTCATAGAAGAAATAACTCAGCGTAAAATTCATTTATAAGAAGCTAAATTAGCAGAAGATGCTCTAAAGAAACAAATCCTAAAAAAGAGAGGCATAATGAAAAGTTAGAACTAGAAGTTTTAAGTCTATGGAAGGAACTTGAAAAAGAAAAAAGTCTAAACCTTAGATTTCCTAAAGGATATGCGACCTTTGAGGAAATCATCAAAGTAAAATTCTCTCCTCTTATAAAAATAGACCTTCGATACAATGGAGAATCATCAAAGACTGTAAAATATTCTGAAACAGGTATAGGAAGCTATCTTAATGTAGTAAAAGGAAGCAATCAACAAAATTCCAACTCTGAGCAAATGAGTAAGGGATCGAATGTTTCTATGGTGAATCACCCTTATCATAATCAAAGGGAAAACTACACAAGAAGGTACTTGTTGAAAATAGCAACATGAAATGATAAAAATAGAATCCATAATATTCCAATTTTAATTTGTCCTTGAATTAAAATTTTGAATTAAAATCGAGTTTACTCTCACTAGCTGCTTGGAATTAATTAATTAATTAATTATGGATTAATTAGTTTGAGAAATTCAAGTTAGAAGTCTTTCTGAAGTCATGCAAGAGTTATCCCTTAAATTAAGGAGATTATCCCTTAATGAAGGAGATAAGATTGAGTTATATTTGAGCTGTAATTAGTTAACTCAGTTTACTGAGTTAAGTCCAATTAAATGAGTTCCAAACTGTTTTAGGAACTAATTGTGAGTTATTAGTCAGTTGATGCATGCATCCACTCAACTAGTGTACTCTAGATAACTGAAGATTCCCTCATCAGAAACTCATGCATGTCTATTCTGAGAAAGACCCAGTTGAGATTAAAGTCAAGGACAATGTACTATCAGTTGCATGTGTTTTCCTATAAAGGAAACTCATGCATGTAGTCAAGGTAAGGTTCCTTGAGGATTGTGCAGTTCTACCAGTGTGTTAGAGCAGTGTGTGAGAGCAGTGTTCCACTGCGTGAAGGAGATCATCATAGGGGAACTACGCAACGAAATAGGAGCTTGGAGGGCAGAGGAGAAGGCTTGAGAGAAGCCAGGTTTTCCTGTGAACATCCAGGAGGATTGTACTGAGAGCTGGCTAGCTTTGAGAGCTAAGGCTTTGTATATTTCTAATTTATTTCCACGTTGTATGATAATACAGATAGTGGGGTTTTTAGCTGAGGCTTTCCCCTGAGTATTTTTTGTGTTTCATGTGCATTGATTCTTCTTCTTCTGGTTATATGTGTTCAACTCGATCTTGCTCAATCTTTAAGCTTCCGCAAATTGAGAGTAGAAGTAGATCATAGTATTTTGCTTTGGTATATTGCATTATCAGGTTAATCTACAATCATATTTTCTACATGGTATTAGAGTTAGATTTGTAGAGAATTTGCAGAATTTCTACATGGTATCAGAGCCTAGTTTATCGGAGTTGTGAACAATATACTGAGAAGATAATTCGAAGTTTGAAGTTCGGGGTTGCAGGTGCAAATCGAATCCATATCATACTTCAATTTGAGATGGGACATTATGCGACTAATTTCCCATCAAAGAAGTCCAAGAAGGGATCCTCGGTAGGATCGAAAGGTGAGGCATTAGCCTCTCAGTTCAAAATGGACTTTACCCTCATCGCATGCATGGTGTGATCAATGATGGGTTGTGTCTGGTATATTGACAGTGGAGCCTCATTTAACATGACTGGTGATAAAAGTTTATTCAGTGCCTTGGAGGAGAAAGACCTCAAGATGCACATAGAGATGGGTGACGACAAAAAGTATAGTGTTTTAGGAGTGATCATGGTTTCTTTTGAGAGGGAGCATGGAGCTCCTACCACCTTGACAGATGTGAAGTATGTGCATGGACTGAAGAAGAACTTGGTATCGGTCGCAATGTTGGAGGGCAAAGGCTACGATGTTGTCTTTAGTAAGGGAAAGGTTATCCTTAGACACATCACCATGAGACAGGTGAAACAGATTGGTTCATGAGTTCAGAACCTGTATGCTCTTGAGGTTCAAGATTCATGCAAAGCCTTGAGGAGCAAGGCAAATGTTAGAGACTTGGTGGTTGAGAGGGAGAGTAAATTACCTCTCAACATTCAACCCCAAAAGAAGTCTCAGACAATTGTGGAGGATCCACAATTGGACAAGAGGGCAGAGGGATCACATGCAGCCATACCTCCAGGTGTGAGGTGGGGCGATGTGAAGTGATAGTCAAGAAGGTTGAAATTGGGCAGGATCCATTGAGAGGTTTTATCTCATGGATCATACCTTGCTACAGGAGCCTAAAGTACATAGTAGCAGGAGGAATGAGTGGGATTGATGCAGTTAGAGATCAAAGTGATAGAGGCTAGAGAAGTCAGATACTGAAGAGTGCAGAGAAGGATTGACAATAGTGCAGAAAGGAAGAGTCAGCAGAAGCGCAAAGTTTCCAGTTGACAGAGACCATAACAGTCAGAGAATTTGATGATAGATGCATCATACTGATTCAGGTTGGATGTTTTTTTTGTTTCCAGAGTTGCTAGAGAAACAACACTAGAGAGAAGTGTTGCATGCATAACATTCCAAAGGTTCACGATCGGGATCAAGTTGAATTCCTTTCTTGTTGAAAGGGAGTGTTGAAAATAGCAACAAGAAATGATAAAAATAGAATCCAGAATATTCCAATTTTAATTTGTCCTTGAATTAAAATTGTGAATTAAAATCGAATTTAGTCTCACCAACTGCTTGGAAATAATTAATTAATTCATTATGGATTAATTAGTTGGAGAAATTCAAGTTAGAAGTCTTTTTGAAGTCATGCAAGAGTTATCCCTTAAATTAAGGAGATTATCCCTTAATTAAGGAGATAAGATTGAGTTATATTTGAGTTGTAATTAGTTAACTCAGTTTACTGAGTTAAGTCTAGTTAAATTAGTTCCAAATTGTTTGAGGAACTAATTGTGAGTTATCAATAAGTTGATGGATGCATGCGCTCAACTAGTGTACTCCAGATAACTGAAGATTCCCTCATCAGAAACTCATGCATGTCTATTCTGAGAAAGACCCAGTTGAGATTAAAGTCAAGGACAATGTACTATCAGTTGCATGTGTTTTCCTATAAAGGAAACTCATGCATGCAGTCAAGGTAAGGTTCCTTGAGGATTGCGCAGTTCTGACAGTGTGTTAGAGCAGTGTGTGAGAGCAGTGTTCCACTGGGTGAAGGAGATCATCCCAAAGGAACTGCGCAAGGAAATAGGAGCTTGGAGGGTAGAGGAGAAGGCTTGTGAGAAGCTAGGTTTTCTTGTGAGCATCCAAGAGGATTGTACTGAGAGCTGGCTAGCTGTGAGAGTTAAGGCTTTATATAATTCTGATGTATTTCCACCTTGTATGATAATACAAATAGTGTGGTTTTTAGCTGAGGCTTTCCCTTGAGTATTTTTTGTCTTTCATGTGCATTGATTCTTCTTCTTCTGGTTATATGTGTTCAGCTCAATCTTGCTCAATCTTTAAGCTTCCGCAAATTGATAGTAGAAGTAGATTATAGTATTTTGCTTTGGTATATTGCATTATAGGGTTATTCTATAGTAATATTTTATACATGGTATTAGAGGTAGATTTGTAGAGAATTTGTAGAATTTCTACAGTACTACACTCATAAGAACTTTTACTTTAATGGTCAATGCTTCACTTGTCATACTTTTGGTCATAAGGCTACTAAGTGTGTTGCTTATAAAACTATCATGACTAGAGAAGCAAGAAAACAAAAGAATGAGAATGGGTTAAAGAAATTCTCTTACAATACCTTATCACCTCTTCAAAATGAATCTGAATGTTCCATTTGCAATAAATTTGTACATATAGACACTAAATGCAAAAGAAAATTACGATCTACTCTTTAGAATGAACAAAAAGAAACAACGTCTAAGGTATGGAAAAAGAAAACCATAGAATCTGAGAATTATGGTTTAGCTTTATATGTAGGAGATCAAGAAAATTTATGGTACATTGATAGTGGATGTTTAAAACATATGACATGTGATAAAGAAAGTTTTATGTCCTTTAATGAAATAAAGAAATAAAAGAATGTAACATTTGGAAATAATTCACCTGTTGCTATCAAAGGAAAATGAACTGTTTGCTGAAAGAAAAGGTTAAAGCTGGAAATGTTTTGTTTGTTGATGGATTGAAACATAACTTACTGAGTGTTAGTCAAATGTGTGATCAAGGGCATGAGATGGTTTTTAGATCAAAGAATTGTGTGGTATGAAATTTTGATATAGGTAAAATCATAATAAAGGGAACGAGAGGTACATGTAATGTCTATGTCTTGGAAGGCGGTTTAGAACATTTCTACTTGAGAAAATCAGAAGAATGATGGATCTAGGACAAAAGATTGGGACACCTAAGCTTCAGTCAACTATAGAAGTCAAACATAATGGGACAAGTTTGTGACTTGCCTAACATCTCTCTACCATAAAGTACCATATGCAAATCATATAAATTCAGTAGGCAAACCAAGGTGCAATTTAATGCCAAAGAAGATACTTCAAGTAAGCCACTTGACTTATTCATAATAATTTGTGTGGTGCTATGAGAAATAATTCTCCTCGAGGGGAACAATACTTCATATTATTCATTGATGATTTTACTCGTATGTGTTGGATTGGTTTATTAAAACGCAAAGATGAAGCATTTGATAAATTTAAAGTCTTCAAATCTCTAATAGAGAATCAGTTATATTTGAAAATCAAATGTCTTAGATCTGATAGAGGAGGATAATTTATATCAGATGAGTTTTTTGGCTTGTGAAGAACATGGAATCAAGAGACAGTTTTCTATAGCTAAAACTCCTCAACAAAACGAAGTGGCAGAAAGAATGAACAAAACAATCTAACAAATGGCACATGCCATGCTTGATGAGTCTGAAACACCTCATACCTTTTGGGGTGGGAGCAATACCTACAATAGTAAATATCATCAACAAAGGTCATATTTGGGTAAACAGTGACAAAACTCCTCATGAACTATTGTTTGGTACGGCTCCAATTGTCAAGCATTTTAGAGTCTTTGGAAGTAAATGTTACATAAAGAATAATGATGATAAACTTGGAATGTTTGAAGCTAGAGTTGATGAAGGAATTCTCCTTGGATACTCCTCTAGAAGCAAAGGATATAAATGCTACAGTAAAATACTTCAAAGGATTGTTGAATGCATTGAAGTTGTGATTGATGAAGCATCCACGGGTATCAAAAAGGAAACACCAACAAATGACAAAGATACTCATACAACAAGCCAAAAGAATGTTGGAGAGGAAATCATTGAAGCATCATAAGAAGGAATTGACAATAAAGAAGCATAAAAAAAGACTCCATCAAGGTATGTTTGGAAAAAGCATCCAAAATCTCAAATTCTAGGTCATAAGGAAGCTAGAGTACAAACTAGAAGAACTCTTGTTGTAACTTCAAGTTATCTAGCCTTATTATCCACAATTGAACCACAAAATGTAAATCAAGCTAGCAAATATGAATGTTGGGTTAAGGCTATGGATGAAGAACTTGACCAAATAGAAAAGAACCATACATGGGAATTAGTACCAAGACCTCATGATAAAAATGTTATTGGGACAAAATGGGTATTCAAAAACAAACTAAATGAAAATGGAGAGGTAATTAGAAACAAAGCAAGACTTGTATGAAAAGGCTATGCGCAACAAGAAGGAATAGACTTTGAAGAAACATTTGCACCTGTAGCCAGACTTGAAGCCATAAGAATGTTCCTTTCATTTTCAAGCTTTCATAACTTTAAAGTATATCAAATGGATGTTAAATATGCATTTCTAAATGGGTACCTAGAAGAAGAAGTTTATATTGAATAACCTGAAGGGTTCATTCTAGGAAATGATAAAAAAACTCGCCTGCAAACTCAAGAAGGCATTATATGGGCTAAAAAAATCTCCTCTTGCATGGTATTATCACCTTGACAAGTATCTTCGACAACAAGGTTTCACTAAGGGATCTATAGATAGGAATCTATATATAAATATGAATAATGGTAAACTTTTAATAGTTATTGTATACATAGATGATATCATATTTGGAAGCAATGAAGATTCTATGAGTCAGTTTTGCCTCAGTCATGTACCAAGAATTTGAAATGTCATTACTTGGTGAACTAACATAATTTCTTGGTCTTCAAGTTCAAAAAACAAAGAATGGTATCTTTCTCTCACAGACTAAGTATCTTAAGCAGATTTTAAAGAAGTATGGAATGGAAGACTGCAAACTCGTATGCACACCAATGGTAACAAGTTGTAATCTCAGTTCACAGGATGATTCTCCCTCAGTAAATCAATCAGAATACAAATCTATGATTGGGATCCTTCTCTACATTACAGAAACAAGACCAGACATAGTGCATGTGGTTGGGATTGTTGGACAGTTTCAAGCAAATCCTAAATAAAGTCATCTCCATGCAGTTAAGAGAATATTAAATTACCTACAAGGAACTCAAGATTATGGTCTATGGTATTGTTGTTTCACTCAATAACCCCCCCATTATGATTAGATAAGTTAACTTAGCTAATAATGGGGACCCTTTTAAATTTTTAATTTAGAATATTTTAGTAATTAAATAAAACAAAATCTTCCAAAAATACAAAAAAACTATGCTATCCGAGCTTAAGTATTAATTCTATTGGCTTGAAATGACTTAAACAAAAAGTTGTAAAGACTATTCGCATATCGCATATCGCTAATCGCATAAACAAATTAAAGCACCCTATCAAGGAAAAATGCGATGCGACTTGCCTAGATTAAATGAACAAATGAAAAGTCTTATATAACTTTAACAAAGGAAAAATCCCTCCGCGCATGCAAATTCCAGAGTCGGCCCCACCAACAAGCCACGTCATCATCGCATCCCACTATCGCAAGATTAATATTGACATTTCCTTTTGTTAAACAATTCAGACTTTCTGATAAGTCTCTTCTTTGATATCGCGATCGCTCCATCACAATACTGATATCGCATCACAAAACTAAGAGCAAACCTTGCCTTAAGAACCTTCGATGTGATAGACTCCGATATATGCCTTTCCGCCATTGTATTTTAATTATTATTTAATATTTGATCGCATGTCAGTAAAGGTAAATCTCACAGTTTGAAAGTTATGCATGGCAAAGAAACTTACGATGCAAAAAATCTGACGAAGTGCTGACCTGTATAAAAGATCATGTGAATGCACATTTTTCATTTATGATCAGTTGTAACGGTATTTATGATTCTCAAAAATGGAAATGATTTGATCGTTATCATTTAGTGTTTTGAGGTTTTGCATTAATTGTCTATTTGATACCATTTGGTCATTTTTTTGTCATAATTTTTGAATTCTAAGTGTTTGTTCTTCATTCTTTGCATTCTCTCTTCTGCAGGCTAGTCCCGATAAGCAAAACCTGGGCGAAATGTCGAAAGCTACTAGGAAGAAGAAAAGGTCGTGGTGAAACCATAACCATCTCCACCTACCCCAAAGGTAACTGAGAAGCCCCCATTATTCTTTGATACCACATGCACTACAGATTTCAGAAGTTCTTCCTGGGAAGCCATGTACAGACTGTTCAAAGAAGAAGAACCCAGAGTGGTAACAAGGCAAGCTACGACTAATGATTCTTCATCACCTTCTGAAACTACTTGGGCAGACGTTGCTAATTCCCACCTCCATCGAATTTCTTCTTGGCCCAAGATTCTACCCTACAATGATATGGTCAAATGGGTTATCGACAACCTGAACATCTCAGAAAGGACCTTCCTGACCTCGAAGTGGACATTAATTGGGTCATTCAGAGCTGAGGACTTGAGAAAGATGTATCATTTGCTAGAGCCGGAAAATATATATGATAAGCAGTTCCTTCAGAAGTTTGCAGAGGAGAACAAAGTTGAATCAGAGCCAATAAGGCAGTGGAGACGGGATCCGAACAAACACAAGCATGAAGACAAGGGTATGTATTCTATAGATTCCCTTGCTGGTCCTCATTCTCAGTCTGCTGCTATGATGTGTAGGTTGTTTGGATATCCAAAACAAAGAAATTTATAGTTGAATGGGTCCCCCTGATGGATGTTGTGTCAGATGCCTATATTATGGATTGGGCCACTATTTTATCAAACAATTTAGCTTCCCAAATCCTAGCCTATAGAAGCAAGCACAATATTTCCACTAGGACTGTGCCCCCTTTCTATATGAGTGCATACATTATGGATGCAGTTTTTTTTACCTATGTTTTTCCATCCATGGGATGGAAATGGACCCTAGAATACCCTACCCCTATCCAAATCTATCATAATATCTTTTGGGAGTCTAATTTCCAACCCCATTTTTACAAAATCTGTCATGGAGTAATGTTGTTTTATACCAAGATGTCTTTAATGAAAGACCCCCTAGATTATCCAGAGAAGCTAGTGATGATTTTACAGCCATAGGTAAATGGTTTGGTGAGGAATCCTTCACTTATGTTAGGGTTTTTGGCAGTCTAGCTAGTCCACACGTTCTCCCCCTCTATGTTCCTGACAAGCTTTTAGCTCGAGAGGTTGCCTATCAAATTGTGGAAATGGCCTAACTAAATCCCTCAAAGAAGCCAAGAAGTTTGTCTAGCCATCATTCCCTATTCACTGTGGAGTATATGCTTTAGAAAATTTCAAACGCACAACGCTTGAAATTAAATAGTGCTTAAACTTTCCCATTGTTCCATCCAGGCAATATGACCTAAACAAAGTAGCTCAAAATTTTATCGCTCAGGTCAAAGTGAGACAATTCTAACATGAACCTGATGATTTTGATGACTTACTTGAATCGACCCAAGACTATAGACATGTGGATAAGTTAGATGAGATTTTCTTGAACCCAGAGGAATTAAATAAATGCAAAAAATACAAAAGCAAAAGGTTGGAAAGCCTCCATCTTGATACATTGAATATTTCTCAACCAGTTCTATAGCTAGATCAGGTTTTGGCCCAATTTTCAAAGGGTAGCGATATCAAATAGGGAAACAAGGAAATCACATTATCAATGCAAAAGACTGACAAATCACTGTCTACCAATTATTTAGATAAAGTATGGGAACAATTTGATAAAATTATCAATATAGGATCACAGGAAGCACATATTTCAACTCCAAAAGAAACACTTAATACTCTTGAAATCACTAAGAAGAACCCGCTCACTATTGATTCTTCTGAAAATGTTGTCAATATTGATGATTTGGAAATCATCTCGGTTCACCCTACTTCTGAAGTTATTCTCAAAATTGAAGAAATACCTCCTCTTGATGTATTTTACAGTCTGAAACACAGGGTTGTTATGAGCAGGCAGAGAAAGAGAAAAAGAGTAGAGCAATCCTAGGCACTAGTTCCTAGAGATATACCACTGGATGTTGTCTGGAAAGATCAACAAACAAACCCTTCTGATGATCTAACCAGGCTATCGCAATTCGCAAGGGCCTATGCAACAACTAGCATTAATAAGGCCTCAAAAGTTCAACAGTTAATCAAAGAATAGGATGGAAGGTACACGTATCCCAATTGCAGAAAAGTTTTGATGAGATGAAGCTTCAACATGAAGCTGACATCAAAATCAAAGATGACCAGTTACATCAAATCCAACTCAGAATTGATCAATTGAAGGATAATCCTAAGATTAAGGATTTCAAAAAAGAAGCAGGAGAACTCAATACTCTCCTTGCTTAGCAACAAATGGTCTTTTGCTGGAAATTAAAAACAATCAATGATCTATATCAAACAAGTGATTCACTGATAAATCAATTGTCCGATCTAAGGACACGCTTTGAAGATATTGAGGGGAAAATCTTTGATTATATTATATGGTAGGAGAGTGCAGATGGAAGACCAGCGAATCCTCCAAAGATAGAGGATTCACATAAAGAAATCCTCTGTAGGGACCAAGATATAAAACTTAAGCAAGCTGAAAGAGCCATTTTCATTGCAAGGGACATCGCGAGAAACCTTACTAAGACTGTCTGCGAGAATATTTTTGATGCTAATCTAATTCAAGAATGCTCAGCTGATGCTTTGATTAATGTTGAAATATTGATGAAACATTGGCAAGATTGGTCCAAGACAAAGGAAGGGAACATTAAAAAGTTATCAAAGTTAAGTCTTGAACATTATTGGCAGTACTTGGTAAAACCACATAGCCAATGGTTAATATTACAGTACCTAGCCAATACCACTTCACATATGCTCCCAACGCTCTCTAATGCAGTGTACATGGGACAAATATGCATAAAACCGACTCAACCAACTGAATTGAAGCCTATGTTGGATATCTATGAATTAGGGTAACAAATGGGAAAGTAACCAGCTTCCCATTCTTGATCTTATTGTTGAAACATTCTCTATTTTTGAATTTTAAGTTTTCTTTTAGGATGGTTTGTTTAAACTTCCCCAGAATTTCTTGTATTTGCTATTTTTACAGTTTAGTTCTCAGCTATAAATAACCTTTCATGTCAGTTTGGAAAGGGTTCTTAATTTTTGTAAACAAGGCTTTACAAAGTTGCACTACTGTAGTTTTTATTCATCTTAATAGAAAGGTTGAACCAAGACTATTTTCTCATGAGAAGAGCACTGATATATTGGGTACTTCTATCTTTATGTTATTGTTGTGTCTATGTTTGATCAATAGTCATTTTAGAACTATTTTTCTATATATGATCTTTAAATGCAGTTAAACACTTATTCACTATTGAAAGTGAGAAATTGTCATCTTTCAATGTATGTGTGAAACAATGAGATATTTTATGCAATATGTTTTAACAACTAATTTGATTAACTATTTAATCAAATTAGTAATCTTACTTGTATTTACTTCTTGAAGTGTTGGATGATCTATATTATCTTGCATAGAAGGAAATCTTTAAATCACATATATAAAGACAAGTCAAGTCCTGGGATATAAATAAATAAATAAATAAATAAATAAATAAATAAATATATATCTATCTATATATATATATATATATATATATATATATATATATATATATATATATATATATATATATATATATATATATATATATATATATCTGTATGTATGTATGTATTTAGATTTCTTTCATTTCTATTCAACACATCCATTTCACTGTCTTTATACTTCACATTCAACTATATACCTTTAAAGGGAAATTGATACCATTATCCCTCGTCAGAGCCACTATTCCAAACAAAAAAAGAAAGGGTTTTAAAGTTTCCGACTGGGTGGTTATCTTAGATGTTGAGGCAAAGACATTTTGAGCCTTCAACAGGTATCCCAAAAACGCATACTTTTCTCTTCATGCTTACACAGATATAGATTGGGTAGGTAATGTCGATGATCGGAAAAGTACTAGTGGAGGAGCATTCTATTTGGGACCCCGCTTGGTATCATGGTTCAACAAAAAACAAAGCTCCATTGCTTTATCTACGGCTGAGGTAGAATATGTTGTTGCTTCATCTTGTTATTCTCAACTTCTATGGATGATGAAAACCTTACAAGATATTCAAATCACTTGTCCTCAACCTATACCTATTTTGTGTGGAAATACTAGTGCCATAAATATTTCTAAAAGTCCTATCATGCACTCAAAAACCAAGTATATTCCAGTCAAATATCAAATTTTGAGAGAACATGTACATGAAACAAAGGTCAAACTGGGATATGTTCCCTCAAAGGAACAAATTGCATATATATTTACAAATCCTCTTCCACGTGATTCCTTTGAATATATCAGACAAAAACTAGTAGTGGTCTCTGCTTCATCACTTCATTAATTATTCTGACAAATGTTTCATATTCTGGGGGAGAAATACATATGTTGTTTTGATGATGTCTCCCATGGTTGTTTTTTTGTTCATGTTACATATATTACTGATAGTACATCTTATGTAGTAAGAGTGAACATGTACATATAGTACAAGCTCACGGGGAGTTGTGGATATGAAAAATTCAACATTTTTCTTTCTGTACAAGGATATTATGAAGGACAGTCACATATGTATGCGAGTTCTGATATAGACAGTCACACATGTTTTTGGATGATATAGAAACAATGGAACAGACTCAGGGAAAGGCTCTGATATGTTTCAGAGAGTTATTATTTGGCATTTTTGTCCCGATTTTGATTGGTGCTACTTAGATGTGGTGTTCTCTTATGATAGTTTATGAGTTATTGCGATATGACATTGATGCTTTGGTGAACTTTCAGATTGATGATACTTTGATGGCCTAAGTTAATGTGACCAGATCTGATGGCGAATAATTAGCATAGGTTCAGGGGGAGCTATGCTTCTAATACTGCATTGTTGGCATTATGTTTTCTTTAGCATTCTGGATAGGTATATATCATGAATGATGCTGCTAAAGACATATGTTGCTGAAGTTTTTGTTGTCACTCTTAATGCTTATGGTGCATGTCCTCTATGGTGTATAATAGTTGCTGATGACTATCATGGTCTTATAGAGGTATTTTGTTTTGGTTATAAATTCCATACCCGTCTCTTGATGTAAAGGTCCTGTAAAGACCCATGTTATAAATCATTGTAAAATTTAGTCATGAATGGACTATTGTGGTCAAGTCATGTAATCCATATTTTTGGGCATGTGATGTAAATTATGTTGAGTCAAATATGTAACCCCATTGTGTTGGGTAATCAAAGTAAACATGAGTCATTGATGATAAATTCCATGTCTGGTTAAGTCATAGAGTCATGTACTTCTTTGTATATCTTCAGAAAATTTAGCATGTGCTCAGGGGGAGGATGGTTAGTATTCAATGTTCATACTCAGTAGATCATATCTACATCGCTCATGCCAACAAAGGGAGAAAAACCTTCCTTCAACGTTGGTCAGTCCCTTTGCCCTTGATGCTAAAGGGGGAGAGAAGCTTAGAAGATTGGTGTTTGGAGAATGCTTGGTGACTTGGTATGTCTACATATGTGTTTACAAGTATCTACATGTGGTGGAGACCAAACACCAAAGTGGTTGCCATCAAGTCCAAAGGGGGGGATCGTTGGCATTATGACAAATGTGTTGTTATTGATGTCAACCTACTTAATAAAGATGTCTACATAGCAATAGCAGGATAAGTATTTAGGCAAGTACATATATGACAAAAAGATTAAACAAAGTAATATCAACTCAAAGACATATGAATGATAAAGATGATGCTTTAAGAAGTATATGCGGGTCTTGTGAACAGGGGTTGCATACACACGCAGTTATGGTGAAGAAAAGTCATGTACAGTTTTTGCACCATGGTATTCTAAATACTAGGGGTCTTTACCATGGTATTGACCCATAGTAATGAGCGCAACAACAAATATTTGGTTTTGTCAAAGAATACCATCGACATATCTATGGAATCGGCCTAAGGTATTGGATAAGGGCTAAGCTATATAAGGAGATGGAGATCAAAGTGTTATGTGTGCATGATATAGGTTATTGATGAATTGTTTGATATGAAATAAGTGTGTGCCTGGGAGTGTGATGATGGATCAAATCTTATATATTTGGAATGACTACACATTGAATATTCTGTTTATGGGGTGATATATTTGTGATGATGATGTTATTGTAGAAATTCATTATAGATTCAAACTGTAGATTGTAATATGCTAAAATAATTGACTTGAATATACTCTACTCATCAATGGAAACAATAAATGATCAATGAAATCAAGAAGCATATAAGAGAAAGAATTCAATCACAAACACAATGATTTTCTCGGGAAAGCCACAACTAAAAATCCCTGTTATCTGTATATTTCATTAATGAGAAAATATGAGAAGATTACAATGATTTTCTCAAGCCCAAGCCACGTCTACACTATCTTTATCTATCTCACTGCTTCCCAGACAAGCTCAAGCCAATACTCAAGCAATTCTATTGTCTTCCAAGATCCTATTTTCTTACGTTGTTCCCTTGGGAATTAACCCATATTTAATTGGGAAATCCCATAATTATGAATTTCATAATCCTCATAGGCCTTCGTCTGATTGCATGCACCACCTGTACAATTCAGAGGATTATACAACTAATAGTACACTGTACTTGAACTCTAATCTCAACTGAGTCTTTTTATGATTTGACATGCATGAATTAATTATGATTTAATCAAACAATTTAGCTTCCCAAATCCTAGCTTACAGAAGCAAGCACAATATTTCCACTAGGACTGTGCCCCCTTTCTATATGAGTGAATAAATTATGGATGCGGTTTTTTTTACCTCTGATTTTCACTCCATGGGATGGAAATGGACCCTAGAAGACCCTACCCCTATCCACATCTATCGTAATATCCTCAGGGAGTTTAATTTCCAACCCCATTTTTACAAAATATGTCATGGAGTAATGTTGTTTTTATACCAAGATGTCTTTAATGAAAGACCCCCTAGATTATCCAGAGAAGCTAGACATGACTTCACAACCATAGGTAAATGGTTGGTGAGGAATCCTTCACTTATGTTAAGGTTTTTGTTAGTCTAGCTAGTCCACACGTTCTCCCCCTCTATGTTCCTGACAAGCTTTTAGCCCGAGAGGTTGCCTATCAAACTGTGGGAAATGGACTAACTAAATCCCTCAAAGAAGCCAAGAAGTCTGTCTAGCCATCATTCCCTTTTCACCGTGGAGTATATACTTTAGAAAATTTCAAACACACGACACTTGAAATTGAAAAGTGCTTAAACTTTCCCACTGTTTCAGCTAGGCAATATGACCCAAACAAAGTAGCTCAAAATTTTATCGCTCAATTCAAAGTCAGACAATTCTAACATGAACCTAATGATTTTGATGACTTATTTGAATCGACCCAAAACTATAAACATGTGGAGAAGTTAGCTGAGATTCGCTTGAACCTAGAGGAATTAAATAAATTCAAACAATACAAAAGCAAAAGGTTGGAAAGCCTCCCTCTTGATACATTGAAGATTTATCAACTAGTTCTATAGCTAGATTAGGTTTCAGCCCAATTTTCAAAGGGTAGTGATATCGAATAGGGAAACAAGGAAATCATATTATCAATGCAAAAAACTGATGAATCACTGTCTGCCAACGATTTAGATAAAGTATGGGAACAATTTCACCAAATTATCAATACAAGATCACATGAAGCACATATTTCAACTCCAAAAGAAACACTTAATACTCTTGAAATCATTAAGAAGGACCTGCTTACTATTGAGGCTTTTGAAAACGTTGTCAACAGTGATGATTTGGAAATCATCGCTGTTCATCCTACTTCTGAATTTATTCTCAAAATTGAAGAAATACCTCCTCTCGATGTATTTTAGAGTCTGAAACACAAGGTTGTTATGAGTTGACAAAGAAAGAGAAAAAGAATAGAGCAATTCCAGGCACTATTTCCTGGAGATATATCACTGGATGTTTTCTGGAAAGATCCATAGACAAACCTTTCTAATGATCTAACCAGGCTATTGCAATTCATAGGGGCCTATGCAACAACTACCATTGATAAGGCCTCAGAAGTTCAACAATTAATCAAAGAAAAGGATGGCAGGTACAGGTAACCCAATTACATAAAAGTTTTGATGAGATGAAGCTTCAGCATGAAGTTGACATAAAAAGAAAAGATGATCAATTACATCAACTCCAACTCAGAATTGATTAATTGAAGGATAATCCTAATATTGAGGATTTCAATAAAGAAACTGGAGAACTCAATACTCTCCTTGCTCAGCAACAGGTGGTATTTTTCTAGAAATGAACAATAATCAATGATCAATGTCAAACAAGCGATTCACTAATAAATTTGTTGTATGATCTGAGGACATACTTTGAAGATATTGAGGAGAAAATATCTGATATATTATCTGGTAGTACAGTGTATATGGAAGAGCAACGAATCCTCCAAAGGTTCCTCTTTAGGGATTGGGATATAAAATTTAAGCAAGTTGAAAGAGCCATTTTCAATGTTGAGGACACCGTGAGAAACCTTACTAAGACCGTTCGCGAGAATATTTTTGATGCTAATCTAATTCGAGAATGCCCAACTGATGCTTTGCTCGATGTCAAAACATTGATGAAATATTGGCAGGATTGGTCCAAGACAAAGGAAGATAACATTAAAAAGTTATCAAAGTTAAATCTTGAACATTATTGGTAGTACTTGGTGAAACCACATAGCCAATGGCTGATGTTACGGTGCCTAGCCAATACCACTTCACATATGCTCCCAACGCTCTCTGATGCTGTGTACATGGGACAAATGCGCATAAGGCCAACTCAACCTCCTGAATTGAAGCCTATGTTGGATATCTATGAATTAGGGTAGCAAATGGGAAAGCAACCAACTTCCCATTCTTGATCTTATTGTTGAAACAATCTCTATTTTTGAATTTTAAGTTTTATTTTAGGATGGTTTGTTTAAACTTCCCCAAAATTTCTTGTATTTTCTATTTTTACAGTTTAGTTCTCAGCTATAAATACCCTTTCATGTCAGTTTGGAAAGGGTTCTGAATTTTTGTAAAGAAGGCTTTAGAAAGTTGCACTACTGTACTTTTTAATCATCTTAATAGAAAAGTTGAACCAAGACTATTTTCTCATGAGAAGAGCACTGATATATCAGGTACTTCTATCTTTATGTTATTGTTGTGTCTATGTTTGATCAATAGTCATTTTAGAATTGTTTTGCTATATATGATCTTTAAATGCAGTTAAACACTTATTCACTATTGAAAGTGCGAAATTGTCATCTTTAAATGTATGTGTGAAACAACGAGACATTTTATGCGATATGTTTTAACGACTAATTTGATTAACTATTTAATCAAATTAGTAATCTTACTTTTATTTACTTCTTGAATTGTTGGATGATCTATATTATCTTGCATAGAGGGAAATCTTTAAATCACATATATAAAGACAAGTCAAGTCCCTGGATATATCTATCTATCTATCTATCTATATATATATATATATATATATATATATAGATATATATATATATATATATATATATATATATATATATATATATATATATATATATAGATATATATGTATGTATGTATGTATGTATGTATGTATTTAAATTTATTTCATTTCTATTCATCACATCCATTTCACTGTCTTTATACTTCACATTCAACTATATACTTTTAAAGGGAAATTGGTCCCATTATCCCCAGTCGGAGCCACTATTCCAAATGGAAAAGGAATGATTTTCAAGTTCCCGACTAGGTGGTTATATTTGATGTTGAGGCAACGACATTTCGAGCCTTCAATATGTATACCAAAAGTGCAGACTGTGCTCTTCATGCTTACACAGATGTAGATTGGGTAGATAATGTCGATGATTGAAAAACTACTAGTGGAGGAGCATTCTATTTGGGACCCCGCTTGGTATCATGGTTCAACAAAAAACAAAGTACCATTGCTTTATCTACTGCTGAGGCAAAATATGTTGTTGCTTCATCTTGCTGTACTCAAATTCTATGGATGATGCAAACCTTACAAGATATTCAAATCACTTTTCCTCAACCTATACCTATTTTGTGTGATAATAGTAGTTCCATAAGTATTTATAAAAATTCTATCATGCACTCAAAAACCAAGCATATTCCATTCAAATATCAATTTTTGAGAGAACATGTATATGAATAAAAGGTCAAACTGGAATATGTTCCCTCGAAGGAACAAGTTGCATATATATTTACAAAGGCTCTTCCACGCGATTCCTTTGAATATATCAGTTAAAAAATAGGAGTGGTCCTTGCTTCATCACTTCATTAATTATTTTGACAAATGTTTCATATTCAGGGGGAGAAATACCTATGTTGTTTTGATGATGTCTCCCATGGTTTTTGTTGTTTTTCATGTTGCATATATTACTGATAGTACATCTTATGTAGTAAGAGTGAACAAGTACATACAGTACAAGCTCAGGGGGAGCTGTGGTTATGAAAAAATCAACATTTTTCTTTATGTACAAGGATATTTTGAAGGACAATCACATATGTATGCGAGTTCTGATACAGATAGTCACACATGTTTCTATATGATATAGAATCAATGGGATAGACTCAGTGAAAGGCTCTGATAAGTTTCAGACTATTATTATTTGGCATTCTGGTCCTGATGTTCATTGGTGCTACCTAGAAGTGGTGTTCTCTTATGTTAGTTTATGAGTTGCTGCAATATGACATTGATGCTTTGGTGAACTTTTTGATTGATGATACTTTGATGGCCTAAGTTAATGTGATCAAATATGATGGTGAACAACTGGCACAGGTTCAAGGGGAGATGTGCTTCTAATAGTGCATTGTTGGCATTATGATTTCTTTAGCATTCTGGATAGGTATATATCATGCATGATGTTGCTAAAGACACATATGTTGCTGAAGTTTTTGTTGTCACTCTTAATGCTTATGGTGCATGTCCTATAGGGTGTATAATAGTTTTTGATGACTATCATGGTCTTATTGAGGTATTTTGTTTTGGTTATAAATTCCATATTTGTCTCTTTACGTAAAGGTCCTATAAAGACCCATGTTATAAATCATTGTAAAACTCAATCATGAATGAACTATTGTGGTCAAGTAATGTAATCCCATATTTGTGGGCATGTGATGTAATGTTGAGTCAAATATGTAACCCCACTGAGTTGGGTAATCAATATAAACATGAGTCATTGATGATAGGAAATCTCATGTCTGGTTGAGTCATAGGGTCATGTACTTCTTTGTATGTCTTCAGAAAATTTAGCATGTGTTCAAGGGGAGCATGGTTAGTATTCAATTTTCATACTCAACAAATCATATCTACATCACTAATTTCAATAAAGGGAGAAAATCCTTCCTTCGGTGTTGGTCAGTCCCTTTGCCCTTGATGCCAAAGGGAGAGAGAAGCTTAGAAGCTTGGTGTTTGGAGAATGCTTGGTCACTTGGTATATCTACAGATGTGTTTACCAGTATCTACAAGTGGTGGCGACCAAACATGAAGGTGGTTTCCTTCAAGTCCAAAGGGGCAGATTGTTGGCATTATGACAAATGTGTTGTTCTTGATGTCAACCTACTTAATAAAGATGCCTACATATAAGTATTTAGGCCAGTACAGATGTGACAAAAATCTTAAACAAAGTAATATCAGTTCAAAGATATAGGAATGATAAAGCAATGAGTGCTAAGTGGACTATTCAAAAATCGTGATAAATTAGTCAGTTACGACTAGCTCTCATGGAAATGGTCAGACATGAATGACTTACTTAATGCAGTTGAATCCCAAAAAATGATATCTACTATAATGCACTATAAAAACACCTTAATCCTTAAATTCAAAAGAGTGAAGGGAACTCTACTTGAATGGTTCATGAGGAACAATACTTGCTAAGGTTTTGCAAATGGCGTAGCAAGCTAAGTGGGCTTGATTGTGGTGAAAACTCCACAGTTAAGCACGCTTGAGCCAGAGGCGATCTGGGATGGGTGACCTCTCGGGAAGTCTTGGTTACCGAGTGCAAGCCCCAGAAGTGATGATTAATGCTATGTGATTCATTTCACTAGTTTCAATACCACTTCTTCACCCCTGTGAGCATCACCTGATGTAATGAGTACTAAGTGGACTATTTAAAATCATGAGAAATTAGTCAGTTACGACTACCTCTCATGGAAATAGTCATACATGAATGAATTACTTGAATGAATTACTTAACGCAGTTGAATCCCAAAAAAATGATATCTAAAGATGATGTTTTAAAGTATATGTGCATCCTGTGAATGGAGGCTACATACACACGTGGGTATGGTGAAGAAAAGTTGCGTATAGTTTCCGCACCATGGTATTCTAAATACTAGGGGTCTTTACCATGGTATTGGCCCATAGTAATGAGCGTGACAATGAATATTTGATTCTGTCAAAGAATATCATCGACATAACAACATAATTGGCCTAGGGTATTGACTAAGGCCTAACCTATATAAGGAGATGGAGATCGAAGTGTTATGTGTGCATGATATATGTTATTGATGAATTGTTTGATCTGAAATAAGTGTGCACCTAGGAGTGTGATGATGGATCAAATCTTATATATTTGAAATGACTACACATTGAATATTCTGCTTATGGGGTGATATATTTGTGATGATGATGATGTTATTGTAGAAATTCCTTGTAGATTTAAACTACAGATTGTGACATGCTAAAACAATTGACTTGAATATACTCTACGCATCAATAGAAACAATAGATGATCGATGAAATCACAAAGCATATAAGAGAAATAATTCAATCACACATAACAAAAAGATTTTCTGCGGAAGGCCACAACTAAAAATCCCTGCTATTTGTATATTGCTCCATCAGTTGGAACTAGTTTAACTAAATCTAACTCAGTTAGGCTGAATTAAATAATTACAACTCAAAATAAAGTCAACTAGTGCTCCTAATTGTAGGAGACACTCTACATGACTCTAGTTAGATCCTCAACTCGAATTAACTGAGCTAACTAAGTCAAATTAACTTAGTTAACTATTACAAGTTGTCATGAGATATGGAATTACAATTTAATTCCCAATTTAATTCAAGGGTAAATTAAATTAGGATTTTCTTGTTGCATTTTCAACAATTATGATGTGTGTCTTTATAGTGGATGCTGAGATTTGGCATTTGAGTGATGTTCTATTGTGCAGTGAAGGTATGAATCAGTAGTTATAGATCTATACATAGGTTTTCTTTAGAAAGATCGCATACATGTGCGGATCTACTTATCAGTAGTCGCATATCAATTTTGTAGTATGGATAGATCTATAAGCGAAAATTCTTCTTGAGAGGCGCGTACATATGCAGACGTGTCTTATAAGGGTTGTGTACATGTGCTAGGGTTTTGTTGTAAATGATGCCTGATCAGTGTTGTTGTGTTTACTACTATCTATTGATGAAGTCTTTCATGATGATCTGTGTTTGACAATGTTGATTGAGGTTGAACTGATTATGTTATAAAATGTTGAATAATAATGATGTTACTATGAGATGATCTGTATTTGGTTCAAAGATCTGTGACAAGGTCAATATGTGTTTCAATGATTTATTTTAGAAGTGCAGTGATTCTGTTTTTGAGTTTAGTGATTTGAGATATGTATGCGAGTTATCTAAAGAGAAAACTTGTGTATACGCATGTATGTCTCATAATAGTAGTGTACATATTCTAACATAAGATTGACCAGGGTTTGCAGTGACATGATCTGGTTTCTGTGATGAACAGTAGGTGGTCTGGCATTTTGTTGAAGATTATATAGTGAATTGAAATGATCTATATGCTTTGGTTGTTTGAGTTTTGGTAATCGGTTTATTCAATGATTTGGTGATTAAGTGCGTTCAATGATTTGATGCATTGTTGGTTTCATTATTGTTGTCTGATATTTGGAATGGATCTAGTTTGAAATGTTCTAAAAGGTGATCCATGGAGAACATAAGATAAGGGGGTTGTAGCTCCCTTCCAGTAGAAATTAGAAAACAAGAGAAGGTTGTAGTCTTCTACAGGTGGGTTCTTGTGTACTGGTATGAGTTTACTCAAGTAGAAGTTTATAAGGAATTTATCTTTATGATATAAGAAGAAGACAAAGACAACAACAACAATAGTTTTTTTCCACATTAGGTTTCCACCTAAAATCCCGGTGTTCATGTGTTGCTTGTGTGTGATGATCTACTATGTTTTTACTTCACATAGTTACTATTTAATCAATGTTTAATGAAGTATTGATATACTGGTTCAAGTTAAACAAAGGATGAATTAACTGAAAAATTTAGTGAGTTGGATATACGCTACTCTTCTTCATCACAATCGGGTACATATGTAGGTTTACTTTATCACAGTCAGGTACATATGCAGCTTTACTTCATCAAAGTCACGTACATAAATCTGAATAATAAAATACAAGGTTAAGTAGTTTAAAATACTAATTCACCCTCCCTCTCAGGATTTTTCCTAACACTACAACCCCCACTAAAAACGGCAAGGGGCATAGGGGAGGATTGGGGTGGGGTTCAGAGGTATGAAATTGTCCCCATGATATCTGTTTATGGAAGTTGAGGGATTTTTTTATTATATTATATATATTGGTTTTTGTTCCAAGGAAAAGATATGTATTCTATTCATGGTCAAAAAAGAAAAGCATATGTAGGGGTGATAAGAGTAGGAGGGGCGATCTTTTGCCTCAAAGAACAAATTAAAATACATTATGACTAAGGGTTGGGTACTCTATCAAATCATTAGGCTAAATTTTTGGCATTGTGGAAAGGATTGGAGATTTCCAATATCAAAGTTATAAATAAATTGTTGGATCTAAGAGATTCAATGATTGCTATGAGACAAGTTTCCAAATGAAAATAAGAGGGAGGAAATCCTAAAACAATAATCTTGAAAATAATTTCTTAGAAACTAAAGAATTTTGAAGAGAACTTTTTTTTCACATATACAAGAATTTGAATGGGAAGCGAATAATATTTCCGATCAAGGTGCTAGTCTAAGGCAAGGAACTTTGGAGCTAAATCATAATACAAGGTCATATTCCTCAATTCCATGAGAGTCCTTCATTTGTTCTCATCTAAATCAACTAACCACCTTGGCCATCGACTCTAAAAACATGTGTGAATGAATGTCATTGAAGGTACCACAGTGCGTGGTGACGTTGGCTCCGAGCATCGCACACTTGGAGATTTCCGTTTTCAATTACAAAAGCGTAGAGGATGTGTGTACTACACATCACTCCTAGAGTCCAAGATCATGTTGAAACAACATATGGTAGGGAAGACAACAAGGTTTAAATGGGAAGTCAGTTTGCATATAACGTCGGTGATTCTACCTTCTCATCTCTATAATTAAGCTTTAATTTCTTTGCATTGCAGACCAGGCCGAGCAATAAATTAAGGAGTTGTCTTTAGTGAGACTTTTCGGAAGTTTTTCCGGTGGGTTTTTCCGATCAAATTTCTCTAAAATCCAGCAGCAATTTATTGAAATCACAAGTTTGATAGCTAACTTCTGCACAATCAAGCGTCCTAGGGGTTTTCCAAGGTGCTAAATCCAAATATGCAGTTAAAAAACCATTTTAAATAATAAAAATCAAGATTTAACCTCAAATTTTTCCGCCGGATTCCGTCATCGCAATCTCCAAAAATTCGCACTAAAGACAACTCCATAAATTAAAGGTTGATCTAGATTATTTCATCATGTCTAGGATTCGAGTAGATATGGATATTAAATATCTAGAGCGTCGAATCATTTGTTATTGTGTCTCGCCATTATTTATTGAGAATCTTTGTGGGAATGTTTTGCCAAAGCGATCTATGCAGAAGCCTTTCTTGTGGACATGAAAGATGAATATGAGAAGGAAGGATTTGGAGACCTTTGTGTAGCAATTTGACAATGATTAGGAATATTAGGTTCATCAGTTCAAAGTCAGCCTTTGGAGTGATGGAAATCTCCCATATATAGCTGGAAATGATGGGTACGGAAAAAGATACAAGGTTTCAGTTGTTGGAGAAGCGATGTGATACCAAGTGGGATAAGAAGATGGTAATTTTGGCAGTTGAACTCCTGCTCTCGAAGATCAAAATTAATGGCACAAAACCTTTGTATGAAGGTGATCCTATGGTCAAGCTTGAAGACCAGGAAGCTATTAAAGTATGCAAATTTCAGAATTTCAAGTTGATGTAGCTCATGGAGAAAATGCGTCTCGTGGGATAAAAGTGCTTCTGGACGTTGCAGAAGAAGCCAGGTCCTTCGGGTATTTTTAATTTTGAATGTCTTAGTCAATGTTCTGTAAATTTTCTCTTGTTGTGGGTGTTTTATTTTAGAATTTATGGAGGGTTTAAATGTAAAATCGTAGTTAAAATAACTCCTAAAGGGAAGATATTTTTGCTATGGATTAACTAGAATAATGATGCCTTTGACATCTCAAAAAAACGTAAAAATGTAAATGGTTCGGACCATTAACTCAACTTCTTGTAATATAAATGATAATTATTTTGTTTAAAAATAAAAAATAAAAATAAAAATAAAATACATACGTATAGATGATTTAAACCTTCCAAAGTAAATAGTCCCCATAGATGACCAACCAATGCTATAATTACATATCCATATCAGTAGAGTTGAATTGGCAGTTGTAACAAGATTGTCCGAAAAAATGTATCAAATATCCCCATGGAACCATATTTACCTGAGCCTATATTTGATTAGGAAGTTCAACAGGATTTTTGACAATGAGGATCACATGGACATACAATAATACATCAAAATTTCAGAAGAAAATACATAGATTGCAGTTAAAAATGTGTGTCTGTCGAAGGAGTTGGTTCATCATATAACGTGAAGATCCCAAATATATAGTCCATATCTAATTTGCAAAATTAAACATAGCTATTATGAAAAAGCAATGCGTCATGTCCGCCAAAAGGAGCCAATAAACTTAGTCATGCTTAGGGGCATAGTTGGAGAAGGATGAACATGCCTTCCTTATCTTCTTTAATTTCCCACTGACCTTTAGCCATCTCTAGTCCTCTTTTTGAAAGTTCATATTCTTTTTGGTTTTCTTCCCTATATACATGAGCAAAGGATATGAGTGAAATAATGGAGTCGATTAGTAATGTTTTGGAAAAGAGGGAGAAAAATATTATTTCTGAGCCTTGTCTTTCCATTAAACCAATTGATAACTATTAAAGTGTCCCCAAAAACATTCAACTTAGTGATTTTAATGTATTTTTCTAGCTAAATAATTAATTCCAATGCAAATTGGTTTGACTTGTTATTTGTAGCCAGTCTAATATAGTAGGAGAAGGTGAAGATATGTGGGTTTGATAGGTAGAGGCAATCCCCCACACCTCTGACTAGAAGGGAATGTTGAGAAGCACCACTAAAGAAAGCCCAAAGTTTGTACTTAGGGATGAATTAAGGGACTCGACTTCTTGATCCATGGTTTGTGGGAGGCTTTGACAAGGAGTTTTGAAGAGAATAATTGGAAATAGCTACCCTTATATAAGATTTCCTTTGATCTTCAAAAATGGCTCCATTTCTCTCTAACCAGATTCCCTAATAGACCATAGTGGGAGAGCTTGTAGGTTTTCCCTGTATTTTTTGTCTAGCCAAACCTTAAGGCACTCCTCTACCAAGGAACCATCCCATAGAAGAGCTTGCCTTATTAGTTTTTTTATTTCTTACCAGATGCTTCTTTTAAAGTGGCAATGGATGAAGATATGAGGAATAAACTTTACATTGTTAAGGCATAGAGGGCATCTACTAGGCCCATAGAAAGATCATCCTTGAAGGGCATCCCAAGTGGGAGCCTTATTTCATAAAATTAGCCACATAAATAATTTGGATTCGAGCGGGGATGTAGTTTCCGTAGTCTTTTTTCCCACTTGGGAGGGGGAGAAGCAACATGATGTTGAGCCAATGATAGGTAATTGAATTTCGGGTTGTCAATACCAAATTCTAGTGATCAGACCAACTGATCATCATTTAAAGAGAGGAAGATAAGGCTCGGCTACAAAAGATTAGTGTAATGACCCCATTCCTAAGCTAAATTCCCTTCCAATTGAAGACTATGAGCCTCAATCCATGTTTGTTGGACAACAAAATTAAGCTTGCTCGAAACTTGATTTAGGTAGAAAATACATTGCTCGTTTAAACGATTGATGAGAGGGGCAGAGAGAGAGTGGGAGTCCCTACTCCCTATATAGGGATCCTTGCCTTTAAGAAATTTTGAACCATTTCCAATTTTCCATTGAAGACCATTAAAATTGAGGTTTATGGAGTTTATAACAATCCTCCATACTATGGACTCATTTGAAGCAAATTTTCTGAGTAATATGAGCCATTCCAATAGGGAAGAGGGGTGGATGTATTTCTTCTCCATGATCTGTGACCACAAGCCCTCTCCAAAAATTAGTTTTCAGGCACCTTTTGCTACCAACAACTTTGAAAACCATATTAATTTTTTTAAAACCCACCCATCCAAGGCTCTTGGGAGCGCTATAGAGGACTAGGCCGTGAGAGAAAAAGGCCTTTGGTCAGAATTTCAGGCCCATATGTATCTTAAACTAGTTTTCTTTATTTTGATTAAAATACCCATGTGAATGCAATCTATCAAGGACCAATAAATAGGGATAACTTCCAACACAACTTTATAAAGAACCAACCTACTAGCTCTAGAGAGCCATCCGTTAGACCAATTTTTGATCCCGAGCTCCACTTTTGCTAAAAGATGGCTCTTTTAGACCAATTTCTTATCTTGATCTCCACTTTTGCTAAAATCCAAGTCGAATAATATTTTTTTATAGTTATTTGGCTTGAGTCTGAAGCCCATTTATTTTAGAGGGTCCTCCAATGGATAGGGTTTTTTTGAGAGGATTCCCCGAATGAGATCTGAATCACTTTGATAAAGAGCATTTCCATATAGAGCAATTTTTTCATGATTGATCAACATTCCTATAGCCAATGAGAATATATCTAGAATTTTGGAAATAACACATAAATTGCTAATATCCATAGCAAGAAATATTATTATGTCATCTATGAACAACAAATGAGATAGAGAGAATTTCTAGGTGATTCCAATACCTTTTATGAGATGTCTTCTACTGACATATAAAATGGATATGGTAAGAGCTTCAACCAATAGGAGAAAGAGGAAGGGAGATAAGGGACACCCCTGCCTGAGCCCATGTTCAAGATTGAAGAAGGGAGAAGCTGAACCATTTATTAATACTACCATAGAGGAATATTTGATACAACTACAAATCAATCCACAAAGGGAGGGGTAAAACCCAAGTGTAATAATACTAGCTTGATGTATAGTCAATCCACTCTATAGAAGGCTTTTGATAGATTTACTTTGTAGATAATTGTTTTTTGTTTCTGAGTGTGGAGAGAGTGGATGCCTTCTTGAGCTAAACTAATAGCCTCATGAATTTTTTGCCCTTTGAGAAACCCAAATTGCTCCAAAAAAAATGCTCAGAGAGAATGTCTTTTAATTTTAGGGAACTTATTATCACCTAAAAATAATCACCTAACCATTTTCCACTAGCATGATCAAAATACACCATATAGCATGGTTTTACACATAAAAACCACTTTCACTATAGGAAATAATGTAGAGAACCACTTTTCCTAAATTATTTCTATTTACCCACTTGAAAATAACCCAAAAATTCATTTAATTAATTTCATGTTATTTAGTGAAAATATTTAAAAATATTTTCACCCATCCATAAGGATAATTAAATAAATCATCATTTATTTATCATTCCTTAATCATTTAACATCTCTCCCTTGAAATAATTATTAAACCATTATTTGTTAATTATTTCTAACCCATTTTGACCATATTGTAACACAGTAATTTGTCACTGTCTTCCTACCAGTCTTCCTACTGTGTCATGAGTCCAAATCATCCATGTTCTTGCTCTCTAATATTGCCAAAGTTTTTTCATCATCGCAACTGTTGTAAAAATACACGCGCTGTTGAGTGCTCCAAAACAGACCGAACGCGCTGCTAGCGCGGAAGTACACGTGATTCCCGCGATGGTCGAATTTCATGAGACAGCGCGACTGTTGCTTATATTTGATCGCGCTGACATGACTTTCTTCGTTATGCAGTAGCGATGTCAGTGCTCTAGTGTAGTTATGCACCCGCGATGATCCAGTCTGGGCGAGTTTGTTCTAACAGCCGGCCTTCCAGATGACTCCAGACCTGGTTGTTGGCCTTGTATATGTCGCCCTCCCTTCTCTGGCATGTCTGTTTCGTCATTTGAGCCACCTTCCTTGGAGATAAGCTCATCCTCCCACCATTCATGGAGACTCCTTCTCCTATTTAAGCCTCCACCATTGCTATGAGCTGCTAGTTTGGAATTCATAGTGTTTGGAGTGTTGCTGATAGTGTGTGAGCTTGATAGGTAGCTGGTGTGACAAGTGTGGGATTTTTAAAGAGCTTAAGGAAGGTTGTGAAGTGTTTTGATCTTGTGTAAACTTGTGAGTGAGAGAGTTTTGTCTTGGGAGATCTACATTCAAGGGTGAATTCTTGGGGAACTTGCTAGCTGGGTCCTCTTGAGAAGGATTTGACGTCAGAACTATGGTTGTATTCTTCTTTGTTTATCAATAATAGACGACTATCATTATGGTTCCACTCTTATTGTCTTTATGATGGTGTTTGAGTTATATCCTTTCTGACTGATATATAGTTGCATCTATTGGATTTTATGCTTGTGTTTGTATCGTTCTTTGCATGTGTAGGTATCCGTGCACGAGGATCGTGAGGACTTTGACCAGCCGGAGCAAAGGAACGGGAGCATCGACTCTTCTACAAGTACTAGCGTTGGAATCCAGGTAGGCCTTCATCATCGGTTTTTAATTTTCAATTAGGAACCTGCGTGTTAGCGTTGTTTGATTGTTGCTAGACCCTATTTGGACTAGTATGGATCGCCTCTGTCCGCAGAGGGGATTTACCTCCACAACAATTTGGTGACTCCACTGGGGAGTTCTGTTGGAAATAATACTGAGATGGGGGGGTGAATCAGTATTATCAAATTCTTATCAATATATCTTCCTTATTTATACTTTGAATAATTCTTCAAATATTAATTATTACTTTGTATGTCAGTATCATAAAATAATGAGCAGGAACAAGAAAAGCAAATAGTCACACAAAAGAACACCAGATATAAGGTGGAAACCCAATGTGGGTGAAAACCACCTGCTGCAATATGTCTCTATCTTCTTTCAATTAGAAACTCCTTTTACAATGATTTTGTATTGGTGCAGTCCTTTACCAGTACGCAGGCTACAACCTGCAGAGAGCTACAACCCTCTCTCATTCTCCAGCTTCTCCTGGAAGGGAGCTACAACCCCCTTAGCTCTTGTACTAGCCAAGATACTAGTACTTAGGTGTTGGCCTACTGAAGGCTACAATCTTCTCTTTCTTCCAGGGACCACATTTCATAAATTTTCAGACTGGATCCATGAACATCAATCAATCATCAAGTATATCAAACAATCTCCTTTCCCAATTAGCACTGAATCAAGTAAACACTTTTCTGACAGCTATACCCAGAACACAGTAACACTAACCACACACCAAATTCTGAACCCAGAATACTGCAGCAATAGACAGAGGCAGCTAGATCATAATTTAAAGATATACGCTACTTCAACAACCTGAAACCTGCGTGCAGATCTATAAAGGATAATTCCTTCTTTCAAATATTCAGACACTAATTAACCCAGATTGTCAGATTTATAGATCAAGCATGCGCCTCATATAACAGATCAAAATCATGCAAATACACTATTATTCAAGCATAAAGATTATGACCCATCAAAATAACTTATCCTTCTTTATGCGCTAAGGTTCCTCCTTCATTCAGATCTAGATCTGCACCATAACCCAATCACAAATATTTCAGATCTAGCACTTATTAGATATTCAATTCATTCGATGATACTTTGCCAAATGATATCCTTCCTCTTTTATAGTCTTAGGCCTTCCACAATACCACGGTCCAAAACCATAGAATCAAAAAAAAACTGTTGGACTAATACCATGAACCAACCATGAAAGTGCGTGAGATCAACACTTTTGGATGCAATACCACGAGCCAAAACCATAGGATGAAAAACTATAGGACTAATACCATGAACCAACCATGAAAGTGCGTGAGATCAACACTTTTGGATGCAATACCACGGACCAAAACCATAGGATCAAAAACTGTCAGACTAATACCATGAGCCAACCATGAAAGTGCGTGAAATTTTCTCTTCATGAAAGGAACTTTTCTCTACATGAAAGTGCGTGAACTTTTTCTCTAAATGAAATAAACTTTTCTCTGCATAAAAGTGCATGAACTTTTCTCTACATAAAATAAAATTTTCTCTGCATAAAAGTGCGTGAACTTTTCTCTACATGAAATAAACGTTTCTCTGCATAAAAGTGCGTGAACTTTTCTCTACATGAAATAAACTTTTCTCTGCATAAAAGTGCGTGAACTTTTCTCTACATGAAATAAACGTTTCTCTGCATATAAGTGCGTGAACTTTTCTCTACATGAAGGAAACTTTTATCTTCATGAAAGAAACTTTTATCTTCATGAAAGTGCGTGAACTTTGCTGCACTATAATTTATCATCTGAGATGAGTGGGTTGCCATCAAGTACAACATATGTATCATAATGCCAACAATCTCCCCCTTTGGACTTGATGGCAACAACAACCAATCATTCTCCCCCTTTGACATCAAGGGTAAAGGGTTATGCTCCCCCTAAGAACATGCTCCCCCTGACTATAAACCAGATCTGCAAAGAAGAACCATAATCCATCAAACACCATAAATGACCATGAAAGAGATAGAGACGTATTGCAGCAATATTCAAACCAACATCCATGATCTCCTTCTGTACTTCCTCCATAATGCCAACAATGCATGATATGCTCCCCCTGAACCTGTGCCATTCGATCTTTGACCAATCCGCAACCCAGCACATGTACGCATATACTTCAGATGACCCTTGCGTACAACCAACAATCAGAAGAGATTCAACAACAAGATGATGCATCAACAACCCCCAGCTTTTGCTTGAGGTATTCAAAGGTCTCCCTAGGAAATGGTTTGGTGAGTATATCAGCAACCTGTTCCTTAGAAGGAACATACTCCAACTTGACCTTTTGTTCAAGCACTTGTTCCCGGAGAATGTGATACTTGATTGGTATGTGCTTGGTTTTTGAATGCATGACTGGGTTCTTTGAAATGCTGATTGCACTTGTATTATCACATAAGATGGAGATGGGTGGTGTACAAGTGATTTGAAAATCCTGCAAGGTCTGCCTCATCCAAAGGAGTTGAGTGCAACAAGATGCAACAGCAACATATTCTGCTTCAGCTGTAGACAAGGCAATCGAACTCTGTTTCTTGCTGAACCAAGATACTAATCTGGAACCCATAAAGAATGCACCACCACTTGTGCTCTTCCTGTCATCCACGCTTCCGGCCCAATCTGCATCAGTATAAGCGTGAAGTGTGAGATCTGTATCTCTAGGATACCATAAGCCATAATTTTGAGTCCCTTGAAGATATTTGAAGATTCTCTTTACTGCCTGAAGATGAGTTTCCTTTGGATTTGCCTGAAATCTTCCAACTATTCCCACTGCATGCATGATGTCTGGTCGGGTACTTGTCAAATAAAGTAGACTTCCAATCATAGATCTGTAGGTTGGTTGATGTACTGCTGCTGATTCATCATTTGCACTGAGGCTACATCCTGTGACCATGGGTGTACATACTGGTTTTGCATCTTCCATGCCATATTTCTTCAAAATCTTCTTGAGATACTTGGTTTGAGACAAGAAGATCCCTCCTCCCTTTTGTTGGATTTGCAGGCCAAGAAAATATGTCAATTCTCCAAGCAAGGGCATTTCGAATTCTTTCTGCATCACCAAGGCAAAGCTTTGACTCATAGATTCTTCATTGCTGCCAAAGATAATGTCATCTACATACACAACAAGTATTAGCAATTTGTCATTTTCAATTTTTATATAAAGATTGCTATCTGCTGATCCTTTTGAAAAACCTTGTTGATGAAGATATTTGTCCAAACGATAGTACCAAGCCCTTGGAGCTTGTTTAAGACCATAGAGAGCCTTTTTCAGTCTGCATACAAGATTTGGATCATTTCCAAGAATGAAACCATCTGGCTGCTCAATGTATACTTCTTCTTCTAAGTCTCCATTCAGAAAGGCTGATTTCACGTCCATTTGAAATACTTTGAACTTTTGAAAGCTTGAGAGAGCAAGGAACATTCGGATGGCCTCAAGTCTTGCAACAGGAGCAAAAGTTTCCTCAAAATCTATTCCTTCTTGCTGGGCATACCCTTTACAAACAAGTCTTGCCTTGTTTCTAATTACTTCCCCATTTTCATTCAACTTATTTTTGAAGACCCATTTTGTCCCTATAACATTCTTATCCTTTGGTCTAGGAACCAACTCCCAAGTGTTGTTCTTTTCGATCTGCTCAAGTTCTTCATCCATTGCTTTGACCCAACATTCATCTTTGCATGCCTCTTTTACATTTTGTGGTTCAGTGGAGGAGAGTAATGCCAAATAGCTTGAAGCTTCTGCAATTGTTCTTCTTGTTTGTACACCTGCTTCTTTCTGCCCCAAAATCTGAGATTCTGGATGATTCTTCTGAACGTACTGGGATGGAGTCTTCTCTTCTATCCTTATCTGTTCCTCTGGTGCTTCTTGAGGTTCTTCTTCTTCATCATTCTGTCTTTGAGGGTAGTCTTCATCTTCTTCAATATTTTCATGATTTACTTGCCTAGGAATGTATCCCTTTTCATCAACCACTACATCAATGCTGTCAACAATTCTTCCAAGTCTTTTATTGTAGCACTTATATGCTTTGCTGTGTGGAGAATAACCAAGAAGAATGCCTTCATCTGCTCTAGGTTCAAGTTTGCCAAGTTGCTCATCAGTATTCTTAATATAGCATTTTATCCCAAAGATTTTGAAGTGCTTTACCGAAGGAGTCTCACCATACCAGAGCTCATGAGGAGTTTGAGTGCTGTTCACTCGGACATTTGTTTTGTTGAGAATAACAACCGCAACATATGCGGCTTCACCCCAGAAAGTTGCGGGAGTTCCAGATTCATCCAGCATAGCACGAGCCATTTGTTGGACTGTTCTGTTCATCCTTTCCACCACTCCATTTTGCTGAGGAGTTCTAGCTGTAGAGAATTCTCTTCTTATCCCATGTTCTTCACAGAAATCAAAAAATTCATTTGAGGTAAACTCCCCACCTCTGTCAGACCTGAGGCACTTAATTTTGTAACCTGATTCATTTTCAACCAAGGCTTTGAAGGATTTGAATTTCTCGAATGCTTCGTCTTTGTGCTTCATAAGTCCTAACCAAACAAACCTGGAGAAATCGTCAATGAATAATATCAAGTATTCTTCTCCTCGAGGTGTCCTTTTCCTAAATGGACCACATACATCTGTATGGACTAGCTCAAGAGGCATGCTAGCTGATCCTTCCTTCTCTGGAAAGTTAGTTCTGGTTTTCTTTCCAAACTGACATGATTTGCATATCGTGTTGTCTGGAATTTTGATATCTGGAAGACCACGAACTGCCTGATATTTGCATGCTTTCCTTATTTGTGAAAAACTTAGATGCCCCAACCTCTGGTGCCATAACCAGTGTTCATCATCCTTGCTCAAATAGCATTGTTGTTGTCCTTCTTCAAATATGTATAGATTATTTGGAGTTCTTCTACCTTTGATCACTGTTTCACCTGTATCAAGATCACGAACACGACATCCGTTTGATCTAAATATCACCTCGGTTCCTTGATCACACATCTGGCTGACACTTAGAAGATTATGCTTCAATCCATCAACATACAAAACATTTCCAGCTTTGACCTTTTCTTTTAACTAGCAGTGCCTTTTCCTTTTATAGCTGCAGGAGTATCATTTCCAAAAGAGACTTTCTTTCCCTTTTCTAAAGCAGAATATGATTCAAGTTTTTCTTTATCACCTGTCATATGTTTCGAACATCCATTGTCAATGTACCATATATTTTCTTGTCCTTCTGCATAAAATGCTATCCCACATCTTTTGTTTGTGGTTCCTTTATTCTCCATGTTCTGGTGCTTGAGGCTTGTTCCTTTGTCTGCTGAAACCTGCTGCATTCAGAATTTTCATGACCAAAGTTATTGCAAATAGAACATTCAACTTCATTTTCAAGAGCCGAAAAGTTGTTATAGATCCTTTTTGTAATCCCGATCATACTTCTTTGTTTTTGAGCTTCTCTAGTCATGATTGTTTTATATGCAACACATTGAGCTACTTTGTGACCAAAGTTATGGCAAGAGAAACATTTCCCATTGAAGAAACTTCTGCGATTATCAAATCTACCGGCCAAATGATTGTAATTTCTATTGTCATCCATTCTTGAAGCAAATTGAGAAGATTTTACCTGTGGCTGGTTGTAGCTTTTGTTCATCCTTAAGACAGATTGCCCCTGGTTTACCTGATAGTCTTTGTTCGTTCTTGATGTAATTCGTCCCTGCTTTACCTGGTGATCTCCATTGTGCTTTTGCTCATTCCTTCTTGCTGCATCAAGATAACTCTTTGAGGTGGATGCTTGAGATGTTTCTCCATTATACCCCAGACCTGTCTTGTTTAGCGGAGAACGTTGTACATTGATGATCTCATCCAGAGTTTCAGATCCTTTGACAAACTTAAGATTAATAGCCTTTGTTTTCTCAATTTCTTTTCTAAGGCCAACAATTTCACCTTCTAACTTTTCAAGATATTTTTCTTTTTCATCAATTTGAAATTGTAGAGTATCAATGATCATATTATTTTCTTCTATACATGTCTTAAGTCTAGAAATCTCTTCATAAAAACTATCCACATCTATAGCATCCATGTAATCATCATCTTCAAATGCCATTAAAAGTTTATAGTCATTACCTCGTTCATCTTCATCACTATTTGATAGACCATCACTGTCTTCATGAGTGTAGTAGCTTTTCTTATTTGCATTCTGTTTCTTGTTCCATCTGGCAGGTTCCTTTCCTTTGTCAATCTTTTCCTTATGAGGACATTTGACATCATAATGACCTACTCTTCCACAAGCAAAACATTTAAAAGGTAGCTTACCTCTGAACCTTCCAGTACCCCGTTGAAGATTTCTGACAAAATTTGATTCTTCTTCTTCTTCTGGCACGTGACTTGATTCATAGTAGTCTCCTTGCCTAAAGCCTTAAAAGCAGCTTCTCTCCTGTCTGATGGACCTCCTTTTCTCATTTCATAAGCAGTTAGAATTCCGTGTAGTTGAGACATAGTAAGCGTTCGTAGATTTTCCTTTTCTTCTATTGCAGACACTTTAGATTCAAACTTGGGGGACAATGATCTTAGGACTTTTTCAACCACAACAGCCTCTTTTATTTCTTCACCCAAGTTTTTCATACAATTAACAATCTCATCTACCCGAAGGAAATAGTTAGCCACACTTTCATCATTATACATTCTGAGATTCTCATACTGAATCCTGAGGGTTTGAAGTTTTGCACATTTTACCTGTTCATCTCCTTCGTAGCTCAAAACAATCTTGTCCCATATTTCGTTTGCGGATTTATATTTCATAACCTTCACGAATTCAGATTGAGATAGACATCCTAGAAGAGTATTAACCACCTTTGCATTTGTTTCATATTTCTTCTTCTCAGCTAAATCTGTAGGAGTAGCTGATGGAAAAGTATACCCTGTTTCTATAATGTCCCATACTTCTGTACCCAAAGATTGAAGATAGGCAGTAACTCTTACCTTCCAATATACGAAGTTTGTTCCATCAAAAATCGGTGGCCTGATTGATGCTTCCCTCTCGTAGTTGCTCATGATGTTAGATCTTCCTTCAAGCGATCAAGCTTCTTCAGAAGAACCTGGCTCTGATACCAATTGTTGGAAATAATACTGAGAGGGGGGGGGGGGGGGTGAATCAGTATTATCAAATTCTTATCAATCTATCTTCCTTATTTATACTTTGAATAATTCTTCAAATATTAATCATTACTTTTTATGTCAGTATCATAAAATAATGAGTAGGAACAAGAAAAGCAAATAGTCACACAAAAGAACACCAGATATAAGGTGGAAACCCAATGTGGGTGAAAACCACCTGCTGCAATATGTCTCTATCTTCTTTCAATTAGAAACTCCTTTTACAATGATTTTGTACTGGTGCAGTCCTTTACCAGTACGCAGGCTACAACCTGCAGAGAGCTACAACCCTCTCTCGTTCTCCAGCTTCTCCTGGAAGGGAGCTACAACCCCCTTAGCTCTTGTACTAGCCAAGATACTAGTATGTAGGTGCTGGCCTACTGAAGGCTACAACCTTCTCTTTCTTCCAGGGACCACGTTTCATAAATTTTCAGACTGGATCCATGAACATCAATCAATCATCAAGTATATCAAACAATCTCCTTTCCCAATTAGCATGTAATCAAGTAAACACTTTTCTGACAGCTATACCCAGAACACAGTAACAGTAACCACACACCAAATTCTGAACCCATAATACTGCAGCAATAGACAGAGGCAGCTAGATCATAATTTAAAGATATACGCTACTTCAACAACCTGAAACCTGCGTGCAGATCTATAAAGGATAACTCCTTCTTTAAAATATTCAGACACTAATTAACCCAGATTGTCAGATTTATAGATCAAGCATGCGCCTCATATAACAGATCAAAATCATGCAAAGACACTATTATTCAAGCATAAAGATTATGACCCATCAAAAGAACTTATCCTTCTTTATGCGCTAAGGTTCCTCCTTCATTCAGATCCAGATCTGCACCATAACCCAATCACAAATATTTCAGATCTAGCACTTATTAGATATTCAATTCATTCGATGATACTTTGCCAAATGATCTCCTTCCTCTTTTATAGTCTTAGGCCTTCCACAATACCACGGTCCAAAACCATAGGATCAAAAAAAACTGTTGGACTAATACCATGAACCAGCCATGAAAGTGCGTGAGATCAACACTTTTGGATGCAATACCACGAGCCAAAACCATAGGATGAAAAACTATAGGACTAATACCATGAACCAAACATGAAAGTGCGTGAGATCAACACTTTTGGATGCAATACCACGGACCAAAACCATAGGATCAAAAATTGTCGGACTAATACCATGAGCCAACCATGAAAGTGCGTGAAATTTTCTCTTCATGAAAGGAAATTTTCTCTGCATGAATGTGCGTGAACTTTTTCTCTAAATGAAATAAACTTTTCTCTGCATAAAAGTGCGTGAACTTTTCTCTACATAAAATAAACTTTTCTCTGCATAAAAGTGCGTGAACTTTTCTCTACATGAAATAAACTTTTCTCTGCATAAAAGTGCGTGAACTTTTCTCTACATGAAATAAAATTTTCTCTGCATAAAAGTGCGTGAACTTTTCTCTACATGAAATAAACTTTTCTCTGCATATAAGTGCGTGAATGTTTTTCTACATGAAGGAAACTTTTATCTTCATGAAAGAAACTTTTATCTTCATGAAAGTGCGTGAACTTTGCTGCACTATAATTTATCATCTGAGATGAGTGGGTTGCCATCAAGTACAACATATGTATCATAATGCCAACAAGTTCACCTTGTTGTTTTATTTGTAAACTTTAGACGGAGCCTGAAGAACGGCCAGATAGCCTTCGAAACGCTATTGCTCTGCATTAGCGAAGTAGATCAACGCCACTTCAGTCAATCTCCGGTTTGGTTTACGAATTGAACAACTTGGAGCTGGCTTTTGTCCTCTTTTGTTCATTCTTTCCTTGAGTTTGTTTTTGCTCTCTTTTCAAAATTTGGGGATTAGTTCTCTGTTTCTTGGTTTCCTGGTTCGGTCTGGGAGGTGCCTTGTTTGTTTAAAGATTGATTATCTTGGTTTGGGAGTTTTTGGCTTGATTGTGGCCATTTTTGAACATCATCGCGGTTTATAATAAAACAGTCGCGCTGTCATCGCGCAACCCTTTCTGTGACCTCCTGATCATCGCATTAATACACCAAACAGTCGCGACGGTTCTGTAAATCGGACCATCGCGGGTAAGGCATGTACTTCCACGCTGACATTGCATTGTTGCTACGCGTAGTTCTTTATCAGCGCATTGTTGCTGTGTATCACCCGCGCTGATTCCTGTAGAATTGAATTTCTTCAATTCTGCCTCCTGAACCTGTTGGTCTTGCTATCCCCTGCTGTTTTCACTTGGTTTATATCTTTTTTCACTGTCTGGAGGTTGAAGCACTCTCTTGTGAGTTTTGTTGAGTGGATCTTGCCTTTTTGTCTTATGACCTAGTTTTATCATTCCAAGTTTGTTGGATTAGCTTTGCTTGGTTACTGGTTTGAAAAGGTTCGTTTACTGCTTGCTATTGGTTTGGTGAAGCCTTCCTCTTTGCTTGCTTTTTGCTTGGTTGTTTAAGTGATTGTTGTTGAACCAATCTTGACATTGTTTCGATTTCTTTTCACTACCCAGACACGGATCACAGTTGTTTGGGGTCAACCGGTTCTTTTCACATTTGTTTGTTATTTTTTCTCAAAGTTTTTTTAATGCACTTTTCCATCAACAAAAAGAAAATCTCTTTTGTTTTGTATTAGTTAATGAGAATTAGAAGCTTTTCGTTTTGATTAGTGATTAGTGATCTTGAAGAAAAGTTTGTGAATTTCCATTAGCTGCATTAGGGAAGCTATTTGTTGTTTTGTGATCATTTCGTTTGCGTGAAAGCCCTCCAACCCTCTCGTAACTAGCATTCATTGAATGGAATGACATATTTTGGCATATAGTTTGCATTTAGGCAACTTTGAGAGATTTCATACGGTAAGGCCTGAAAATTGAAACCTAATACAAGATCAACTATAAAATGAACTGAATGAACCTAAAAACACATTGGAACATAACGTTCATTGTTTAGAGGTCTAGGCTAGAGACGTGCTCCGATGTCGTTAAACCTAGTCACTTTTGTTTCACTTAAGGTTGGGTGATTCCTCCTTCCGTGACGCAACAGTGGTCTAGCACGGATTTGAGCTCCCACGTACCGTCGAGTATATGGGGAGACCCCACTAGGTTATCATCCTTTATCTATAGGAAGCCATGTCTGCCGCCTTACAAGCTGTAACGCACCGAACACAAAATTCGGGAAGATTGACTGCCGTACGGAAAGTCCTTGGTTTTCATATGACTGCCAAGGTGTATATGCAGTTTTACGGATTTGTTTGGTAAACCTTTTTGCCTAGCTCTCCAGAGTAGTCACTTTCGTTCCTTTTCGGACTCTCTAAAAGAAAAGGTCCATCTGAGCACTTGTCACTTCAGGCTCATTAAACACTCGAAGGCGACTAGAGTCATCTTTTTGTCCTTTTCTCGACTCTTAAAAAATGAAAAGGTCAAGTTATGTCCTTGCGTCTTAAAATTTATTCGGCCGCGATTAACATTTACCTGGTTAGATCTTGTTTGCGTTAGTTTGAGTAGGGTCCTTTCTCGTTAGTTTCCCTAGGATTTTTTGAAGTTTGTCATCCTGGCAGAATCATCGATCCCGTCTCCCGTTCCAAGTGATCAAGGGTCTCCTTCTTCTGTTGCTCCTGAGGTACCGGTTGTGAGTGATACTCTCCCTGTTATCCCGAGTATCCAACCGATTAACTCTCGTGCTCCAGACGACGAGGCTTACGAATTTCACTGGAACCCCATTTGGGAGCCTTACGAAGACGATATTCCTTTTACCCCTCCTGGTGTTTCGACCCCAATGTCTTCCTCCGACATGGATGATACATCTCCTAGAGTGAGTGAGACACCTGTTTTGTCAAGTATCGAAACTCCTATCCTGGCCACATCTCCGGTACCCTCACGCTATAAGTCTTTGAGGGATAATGTGGGTACTAGGATCCCCTCTTCAAGTACCATGTGGGATCACCACATCACTCCCACTATGGGATCTTTTGTTTCACAAGTTCACAATACACCCGTCACTTCAGTTCCAACTGTTCCGACTGTTTGTGTAGCATATTCAACACCGGTTGTTAGTGCCGTTACGGCATCTTCAGCTGTGACTACTGGTGCTGGTCCGTCTCACGGCCTAGTGAGTAGTGGCCAGCCGGCACATACACCCAGAGTTGTTCATCCTGCACAAAGTGCCCCACCTTCTTCTGGTCCCATTCCAGCAGGGGGGCACATGATCAGTATTCGCATGCCGTCCAGAATCTGGGCACGCAAGGTCCATATCATTATTATGACCCTATAGGGCATCATTTGTATACTTCCTTGCCATCTCAGCCTGCGGTTGAGGTCTCAATTCCATTGAGCGTCGCTTGGGGCGCCACTAGTTATGGTGGTGGCCAAGCGCCCCGTCCGGATCAAGGACAACCTTACCAAGGACCATCATATCAAGGTCAGCCATCTTACATGCAACCTTCTTATGGGCAACAATATTATGGGCCATCCTATCCAGGGCAGCCTGGAGGCCCACAAGGACAACCCATCCAGGGACAACCTTCGGCCTACGATGGTCCGTCTTTCACTTATCTTGGGCAACCCTCTGGAAATCCGGGACAACCTTATATGCAACAAGGACAACCTGGAGTCCAGCAGGGATACCCTTCCGGTCAACCCTATGGGAACCCAGGACAACCTTACATGCAACAAGGACAACCTGGAATCTAGCAAGGGTACCCTTCTGGGCAGAGTGGTCAGCCTTACGTACAGCAAGGCCAACCCACTGCCCAGCCTAGTCAACCATCTGGACAAGTCGGTCAACCTCAGGGTCAACCAACCGTCCAGCCCGCTCAGCCATCTGTTCCGCAAGGACAACCCTCGGTTGTACAAGGACAACCTAACACCCAGCAAGCTCAACCTTCTGGGCAAGTAGGTCCATCCCAAACTCAACCAGGGCAACCTTCCGGCCAGGTGGCCCAATCTCCATCCTCTCAAGGACATCCTTCTGGGCCTGCTCAACCGGGCACTCAAATGGTGGTTGCTTCTCAAGCTCAACCTGGTTTTCAGCCCCAGGCTAGGCCCCAGACTCAAACTGGTCTTCAGATGCAAGGTGGGTTTCAATCCCAACCTTCCTACCAAGCGCAGCCTGGTCCCCAGGCTCAGTATGGAGCTCAGCAACCATATGGTTACCAGCAACCCCAGGGGCAAGCTCAGTTGGCCCCGTATCAAAATTATCAACAAATGTAGGTCACTCCTTATCAGAATTATCAGCAACAGTATGTTGCTCCTGCAGGTCAAGTTGGTAATCCATGGGGTGCTGGGGGGCAGATCCAGAGTCAACCGTCCGGTTATGGACAGAACCCCTATGGACAGAATCCCTATGGGTAGAACCCTTATGGGCCAGGCCCGTCCGGACAAAGTCCATGGGGCCAACCACCACCTGGTTGGAACTCTGGTGTTACCTCTTATCCACGGCCATAGATGTCCTTCAATCCTCAGTTACCTTTCTTAGCAACATTGGAACTGCCAGATGTGTCCAAATTGACTAATGATCCTATTCTTCATAATCCATACTGGCCACTAGTTCCAACCAAGATACCCGGTGATTGTCCCAAATTCGATGGCAAAGCTGGAGAGGACCGTCAAGCCCACGTCATGACTTATCACCTTTGGTGTTTGTCAAATTCGTGGCTTGACGATTCCATCTGGCTTCGCCTTTTCCAAAGGACTCTCACCAGCTCGGCTGCTAAGTGGTACATTGAGTTGAATTGCGGATCCTTTCAAGACTTCAACTCGTTGGCAATGGCATTTCTAACTCACTTTCAGTTGCCCATTCGGTATGAGACAGGAACGCATCTCCTCATGTCTCTTAAACAGGACATGGCCACACATATATCCGATCATATACATGAATGGAGACGACGTCATCATTTGATCAAGTTCTGGATTCCTGATAAGCTCCTGACAGATTGGTTTACAACCTCCTTTGTCCCTGCAATCGCACGAGACATTGCTATGGGAGCTTGTGTAACTGAAGAGCAAGCTATCGTGCGTGCTCAGTACCTCGACTTAGTTTATTCTCAGTCAGGTACCTTATATGATTATTTGCCTGATGCCCCGAGACCCGGAACATCCAAATCTCTGCCAAAGCCATCTGTTGACGGTGTTATTGGCTCTGTAAATACATCTTCGAAGAAATCATCCGCGAACCCTGGGAAGCAAAAATCGAATGCTTCAAACGAAAACACTTCTCAGGATGTATCTAATTCCGGAAATACTTCCGAGGTCAACGCCGTTCAGTCCACCACGACGGATAAAACCTCGAAAGGAAAAAAGAAGGGGAAAGCAAAGGATAAATCTGAGCAACCTAGACAGGACTCCCCTAAACCTCCACCCGAGGAAGGAGCCAAACGTAAACCGAAGTATCCTTGTCTTATCTGTGATGAGGATCACTATACTAAGGACTGCCCCAGGCGGTCCGAAGTTAGTTGATTGTTGAAAGGTGCTCCTGGGACTCCCGCTGTGCCCAAAGAACCTTTCCCCTCTCAGCAAACGCAAATGGTGGCTGACCCATCCTTGTCTTCTTCTCCCTTTGGTTCCCAAGTGTTCATGGCTGGAACGATTCCCATTCATATTACGACTCGAGCAAAGGAATATCTGTCATCTACCGAGAAAGAGCCTGAGGCCCCCTCCAGTGCTCCTTCGTCCAGTTCTGGTCCACTCCATATCGAGAGACTTAGAATTGAGATGCCCATCCGACCCCCTCCAAAAGGTGTACTCCAGAAGTCTTCTTACAACCTGAATGCTCATGCTGCCCAGCACTACAGCATCGTTGAGGACTTAGCTCAGGCTCCGTCTGCTATGTCCGCCTTAGAAGTGCTCCAGATCTACCCCTCCCAGAGGAAGTCCTTGCTATCGGCCATCGGTGGCATAGACCCGGCTGACTCGGATTTGATCACGTTTGATCTCGAGAGCCATGTACCGAGATTGCCTCATCAGATTGCTTTCCTCATTCAGGTCATCATCAATTCGAAAACGATTCATCGTACAGTTATTGATGAAGGCGCGTCAACTTGCATTATGTCTGTTGCTTGTTGGAAGGCTATTGGGTCTCCGACTTTGAGTCAGTCTCCAACGACACTGGAAGCCTTTGACGGAAGAGAATCTCGCCCTTATGGTATCCTCCAACGATTGCCGATTACTTTGGAAGGGAAGACCGTTGAAGTGGAAGTTGAAGTTGTCGATGCTAACCTTACTTACAACCTCCTTTTGGGCCGGAGCTGGACATATGCCATGCGTGCCGTGGCTTCGTCCCTCTTTCGTGTCATTCGTTTCCCTCATCAGGGGAAAATTGTCACGGTAGACCAGCTCTCCTTCTTCGCTTCCTCTTCCGAAGGTAACGTGCCTTTTGTGGAGCATACCTCCATTCCTGTAGAGAATGTGGGAGCCGGGCTCTTTAAAGACCCTGCCCTCATGGGTGTCTTCTCACTCCCACCTCTGAATCTTGCCTCGATCGGTTTGATTTCCACTCGTTTTGATTCCCCATTGCACACTGTCGCTACCCTCGGCCCCTTTACCCAGGGGGCATTGGTTATTTAACTGGTAACCCTCACTCGGCCGAGGGGCATGGGCAGATCATCAGTGTTGTTGATCATTTTACAAAACAGGCCGAGATGACCCCTACACTATCTAGGCCGGTCACACAGTGATGCAAAAGGCTAAGTCTTGGAATGGGCTTGACTTGAACAAGTATCATGCGCACACTCTATTTTTGTACATACATGTGATTTTAACAGGTGTGTTGTGTGTGTGTGATTTTTACTTTGCATAAAATAAAATCCATTTCCAAGCATAGTTTGCATATGTGTTGTCATGTGTGCTTTTAAGCTTGCGTAAAAATAAAATATGTGGGTCGTGTGTTATGCAACTGATACATTAGATTACAATTGTGTTAGACATTTTCATAGCATATAAAAACATCATCACATGTAAAAGATCCATCGAAAATGGGTATATATATATCTATATCTATATATATATATATATATATATATATATATATATTGTGTGGCACACCAAGGCGCTAAAAAATAAGTGTACATGTCTAAATAGGGCCTGTGTTCTCTGTACATCTGAGACACATGTCTCTCAAAAAATCACCAATAGGAAATAAAGACCTAGATATCTACTGTGGCGGGTTGTGCTCCCTATACTACACAGCCGCTCGTGCCACCCGCCTCAAAAGGCGGTGCATCCTAGGTTCTACTCCAACTGTATGGATCTGGGACGCTATGGGGACCTCCTCTATCCCCAGGTAATCTAGAATCCCTGTCAGCAAGCCCTCAAGGTTCCGTATCACGGTCTCCATCGTGTCATCTCCCGGAGGAGCCAGGGCTAGAGCTCCAATGCCCTGCGCGTCCCTCCGCGCCTCTGGAGCCAGGCCAAGGGGTCTCGCCAGTCCTACATCTGCATACCATAGCGTTCGTCATTAGGACATGTACTTAAAAAAATCAAAAACATCATAAAAATAAAAAATCACAAAATGAGATCAAGTGTCTTACCACCGTCATCCCACTGCTCTCCAGCAGGCAGCAGCATGTCAGGGTCTCTGCGGAAGTCTAGGCCGGCATACGACCAGTCCTCCACGAAGATAGTTTGTCGCTCCAACCACTCTCGGAAGTATACCCCCCATGCCACTGGTCGGCTGCCACCTCCTCGTGGCATGACATGGGCCCATCGTGTGGCCCTCGTCTCGCGTGGCCTGGGTGGGTCCAAAACCATGTCCTGCAGCTGCAGTGTAGGCACCCGCTCCAGCATGAGCGGGACTAAGATCGATCCATAACCAAACTATTTCGTCTCTCCGCGACGACAGTTGGTCAGTTGTCTCTTCATGTTTTCCGCTACTGCCCCTGCCCAGTTAAATATGGTAGGATTCAAGCATTTGAGAGCCAGTCGGAGATGGGTCTTTGAGGCCTCGTGTTGGGCCAGGGAGCCCGCTGCCCGTGTCACCATGAAGAGCATAGCTCGAAGGATGATGTCCTCCACTGTAGGAATTGCCACTTTTCCACTCTGCGACTTGCGTGCCCGTGGGCACACCTGAGCCATCAGCATATCTAGAGTATCGCCACTGGGTCGCTGCCCCTCCAGAATAGGAATCTCACCTCGACGAGATAACCCGGTCAAAAAATAGATGTCTATGTAATCAAACTTAATATCTCGGCCTCGGATAACGAACTTCCCATCCGTGGGATTCCAGGCCTTGATCAAGAGTTCCAGAAGGTCAGGCTGTGCCCGCAAGCGTGGAGTTAAGAAAAATTTAAGCAACCCGCACCCCCGCAATGCATTTCGGCACCCGGCATCAGCAAAAGCCGCTATGTCCTCGTTATCATGAGCGCGTTCCTGCCAAACGAACGCCATTATACCCTGCATAATCAAAAAATTTCATTAGGGCCCTGCTTGCAAAGTTTCATACGTTGATTTTATTAAAAAACTTGTTGCGCGGCGTCAGCGCGACTGTTTTTAAAACAGTCGCGCTGATAATGGGCGCCTTTGTTATTTTTTCCGGGTCAGCGCGGAAGTACATCACTCTTCCGCGCTGATCCGGGAGTGGCCTGTGGAAGTTTTTATCGGTCAGTGCAGACCCGATAGGGAAATCCGCACTGACCGAGAGCAGAATGCATTTCAAAAAATCCGCTCAAACAACCACTTCCCACCGTTAAAATGCAGAAAAAAGACTTCAAAATGGAGCGTAAGGCAAGATGTATCTACCTGGAATTGACTTCAGGATGGATGATGCACGCACGGGGTGGAATTTCGCTCACCAACCTCAAAGCTCCAAGTCACTCCACAAAGCTCCAATGGTAACAATGGTAAAATTTTTTGTTTAGCCCCCCCATTTATGGTAATTTTAAAAAATTAAATATTATTTTTCATAAATATGGGTTTTATGATGGTTTTTACCATATGCTTGGTTCCGATATAGTTTTTACTATGTTTTTATGCACATTGTCTATATTATCTCGAACGAGTTTACGCGTGCAGTGTTCCTTGTGCAGGATCCCAGCTGGTGGAATTACGACAGTTCTATACACACTTGGTCTCGAAAACGTCATCTTTAAGCTCTTTTTCGACTTAAAACTAAAAAGATAGCCGAGTCTCCCTCTCAACTCGTTAAAAGAAGTGAGAGGCAGTCGCCTTTAAGCTATTTTTTCGACTGTTTAAACTTAAAAAGATCGTCGGGTTTTTGTCGTTTCGAACTCGTTATTGGTTACAAAACGACGTGCTTCTGACCACTTTTCTACTTTTTCGGGTCGAAGTCACTACTTACGAAAAGTACTCCTCAATCGTACTGGTCGGGTGGTTCTTTCAGGCATTGTTTTATACTTTTTCAGGCTCGAGAGACACAACTTTACAAAAAAGGACCCCCCTGGAGTTTCCTTTTCTGCTGTATTTTCAGACTCTCTAAACAGGAAAAGACGCCGAGTTCTTCCTTTGTCAGACTCGTTAAAACTTAATGACATCGGATTCTGTCAAAATGACGCCTTTCAAGCATATGCTATCCCCGTCAAGCTTGTCATCAAAAAATAACCGGGGTACTCACCAGCAATGGTGGGGAAAATGGAACCACAATTATTGTCATGTCCGCAGTATGTCGCTCTTGAACATGGCACTTGTCTGCATTCGTGTCTGGGTGGGGATATCTCATTTTGTTTTTTCACACTTGCTTTCGTGGGTGGGTTATCCTGTTTGACCTCTCATCTGCTCATTGCTTTGTCACCATGACCCCTGATCATTTAATGTCAAATACTGCCAAGTCCACTGTTGTGCCGCCGATATGTTCAAGAGAAGTTGACCTCTGCAAGAATACTCAACCTCCCTCTCATACCTCACGCAAAATATCTTATCTTTCTCTGTCTCGTGTCGATGATGTGGGAAACATTATGGCCCACCTTCGATCAAGATCACTTCCTGTCGACTTCAGCTCATTATCCTGGAAGTTGACCTAGAGACTCCCTTCAAGTGCCTGGGAGCCTGCATGCCTCAATGACAGGTTCTTCGTGTTCGACGCGAGGTTTTCATCATTGGCCTCCGATCAAATAATTCTGTGGGTGTCTGATGCCAGCTTACTGATTCGCACGCCGTAGATTGTACCTTAGTACCTTGAGGACCATTGTCATTATTGGTGGTACCTCTCGCGTCTGTTAACAGTTTTCATCATTAACTGGTAATCAGACGATGTTCTTGCATGTTTGACTTCAACTCCTATATTCACATGCTTGAACTTATACTTTGTTCGGATCAAGATGGAGCGCAAGACCCTGGATTTTGTCTGTTGAGATCCAGGTTGTGGTTTTGTGGATTATTATGATCATTACATGACTCATTGATGGATGGCTGCGCCCATACCTGAGTCTTCATGGATGGCTGCGACCATACCTTTATTATCATCACGGTCTCATTAGCTGGGTGGCTGCATCCATACCACAGACCTCTTTCGTATGTCTTTTGGATGGCTGCGCCCATGCCTAGACTACATGTAATTGATTATCAGAGATATCAGTTGTACTTACGTGCAGGTTCTTCTCGGTGGTGTTCCAGTTCATTCAGTTTCGTAAAGCATTTCACGCCTCCCACTCTCTCGAGCTTCATGCTTTAGGGGGCATCTGTTACACAGTAATTTGTCACTATCCTCCTACCAGTCTTCCTACTGTGTCATGAGTCCAAATCATCCATGCTCATGCTCTCTAATATTGCCAAAGTTTTTTCATCATCGCGACTGTTGTAAAAATACACACGCTGATGAGCGCTCCAAAACAGACTGAACATGCTGCTAGCGCGGAAGTACACGTGATTCCCGCGATGGTCGAATTTCATGAGACAACGCGACTGTTGCTTATATTTGATCGCGATGACATGAATTTCTTCGTTATGCAGTAGCGATGTCAGCGCTCCAGTGCAGTTATGCACCCACGATGATCCAGTCTGGGCGAGTTTATTCTAACAGCCGGCCTTCCAGATGACTCCAGACCTGGTTGTTGGTCTTGTATATGTCGCCCTCCCTTATCTGGCATGTCTGTTTCGTCATTTGAGCCACCTTCCTTGGAGATAAGCTCATTCTCCCACCATTCATGGAGACTCCTTCTCCTATTTAAGCCTCCACCATTGCTATGAGCTACTAGTTTGGAATTCATAGTGTTTGGAGTGTTGCTGATAGTGTGTGAGCTTGATAGGTAGCTGGTGTGACAAGTGTGGGATTGTTAAAGAGATTAAGGAAGGTTGTGAAGTGTTTTGATCTTGTGTAAACTTGTGAGTGAGAGAGTTTTGTCTTGGGATATCTACCTTCAAGGGTGAATGCTTGGGGAACTTGCTGGCTGGGCCCTCTTGAGAAGGATTTGACGTCAGAACTATGGTTGTATTCTTCTTTGTTTATCAATAATAGACGACTATCATTATGGTTCCACTCTTATTGTCTTTATGATGGTGTTTGAGTTATATCCTTTCTGACTGATATATAGTTGCATCTATTGGATTTTATGCTTGTGTTTGTATCGTTCTTTGCATGTGTAGGTGTCCGTGCACGAGGATCGTGAGGACTGTGACCAGCCGGAGCAAAGGAACGGGAGCATTGACTCTTCTACAAGTACTAGCATTGGAATCTAGGTAGGCCTTCATCATCGGTCTTTAATTTGCAATTAGGAACCTGTGTGTTAGCGTTGTTTGATTGTTGCTAGACCCTATTTGGACTAGTAGGGATCGCCTCTGTCTGCAGAGGGGATTTACCTCCACAACACATATTACCCAAGAATAATTAAATAAACCATCATTTATTTATTATTCCTTAATCTTCACACATTTCTCCCATGAAACAATTATTAAATCACTATTTAGTAATTATTTCTAACTCACCTTGACCATATCACCTTAAAGTAATTAATAAGTCATTCGTGGTTATTAAATACTTTAACCACTTTTCTTAAATGAACTCAATCTATCATTATTTTTTTGAGTTAGTTCACTAATTAAATATTTTTTACCATTTCATTAATGTTTTCCTCTCTTAAGTATAATATAATACTCCTAACGGTTAGATCTTGATTTGGTATAATAATATTTTATTGTTTGACTAGATCTAGATCTATCATAGCATTTTATTATAAATAGAGAGCTTTTCGCCTCACTTTCTACACATGATCATTATCGTCGTCACTATGTTCTCATTTCTCATGAGCTCTCCACATTGAGTTCAACCAATTTTCTTTTCCCATTTGCAACGAGGACACAAAAAGGACCCTCCCACAGAAGAGGAAATTGAAGACCTGAGTCTATGTTCTACTTCACCAGGTGACATCATTAGTAAAATTTAATTTCTTTCCATTGGGTTCCTTATTACATTTTTTGACATGTATTTTTAGAATTTGTGAGCTCTTTTGTAGGTTTTCTTTAACATCTTTTTTGCAGATATGAAAGTCTTGCTGAATATCATAGCGCTTTGCAACATATTTCTCTTTTGTTATCTTTGTTGTTGGGTATATTTGTCACCAATAGTAAAATGTATATTTTTAGCACATCTGCCCAGAAATATACACCTAACAATAATGGTTTTTGAGATGATCTCGTAGATAGAATTACAAAGAGAGATTGTATGAAAATGGTCAAAGGAGTATGAATTATCCAATTTTACCATGAGAGATAGGAAAGTGGAGTTAAAGGGAGCCAAAATATACCCATGAAACTTGGAGTAACCTATCACCCTCAGAAGGCCATCCCATATGAGTTCAAATCATGCTTAATAGAATTCAACAGGGAGTCTGTTCGACCCAAGACTCTTGTCTTTCTTGAAATTGTATAGCACCCATTCCAGCTCTATATTAGAGACTTCTCTCATCAGATCATCATTTCCATATTCATCAATGAATTAGGGAAAAAAATTGCAATCTATAGGGTTTTGACGATATTTTCTTAGACAGACTTCTTGAAAATGGAGGAGAAGTAGACGCAACTTTCCTCAACAATATATTTGAATAAGGTGGCCTTAGATGCATCTACTTTATTGATTTCCCAATTATAGTTTATGGCTTTTCTCTAATTTGCAATTATGTGGAAAAAAAAATGTATTCTCATCCTGGAGCTTGAAGCCAGAGAGCCATGCTCTTTAATCATCACGCTTTTTCCTTATAAAAAAGGATGTTCTTTTATTCTCTTCAAAGGCTCTAAGTTTTGTTTTGTGTTGTACAAAAATAGAGGAGTGACCTAAGTTTCTTAGTAGGTCTCATAACTATGATTCAATCTCTATTAGGAGCTTCTTGTCCTACTATTTTTTGTCTTTGGCCCATAGGGAGATGATTTTCTTATCCTTTTCTATATTTTCTTGAAAATGAAGAGGGGGAGTCAAGCCAAAAAAGGGGTTATAAGAGACCCAAGAATCTTTGATTTTTTCTAGGAGGGATGGAAAGTCCAGCCATGTAAGATTGAGTTTAAAGGGCCCCACATATTTTGAAGTCCCTACTTCCTAGTCCAAAATAATAGGATTGTGGTATGGTACCCCTTTAGAAGCTACCCATTTTCTAACTTGAAGGTTATGTTCGAGGAAACTTTTCAAGGTAAGAAAACAATCTCGTATTTTTGCAATATAGTTACTCCAAGACCTATTATTTGACCAAGTGTGTACAATCTTTGCAACAAGAATATCCACCATTCCTCTGAATCTAGAATATCAATAAATAAATCTATCAAATGTTATGAACGAGCCAATGGTATCCAAACTTCTGAGTGACCAACAGCGAAGTTCAAGTCACCCCTAATACAAATGAAATCTAAGCCAATGTAAGGAACATCAAAAATATTTTTCCAAAAGGGTTTTCTTTCCAAATATGGTCCATATATGTTCAGTCCAATGAAGTTGAAGCTGTTATATCTTAGGATAAAATAGGTGGCTAGACATCAATTGGTAGCCCAAGCCTAGGAGCAGTGCACATAGTCAAAATTCCATCGAGTGACCAAACCTCCTAATCTACTGGAAGCATTATTATGATGGAAAGACTAGTTGGGTAGAAAGGAACATAATATAGCCTCCACCTTGGACCCTTCGATCATAGTCTCCTGAGGGAAGATAATTTGTAGAGAGAGGGTCAAAATAAATATTATTAGCGCCAAGGGTTTTGGGGGATTGGACAAACACTTGTTTTCTAGGAAGAAAATCCTCATCCCAAGTCCTTTTCAGGGGATAAAACTTTGAGTGCCCATATAATTGATTTTTTTCTATATTTGATTTCTGTTGAAGCCTTGTTCATAGAAAATGAGACATTTGACTTCCTTCCATGCCCAGAGGGAAACTAAAACATATCATCAACCAATCCTAATCCTTCACCAGGCTAACGTACGATTTTTTTACCTAGGTTTTGGCCCCCATCAAAAGAATGGGAAGAGCGCGATTTTAGATGATAATGGTGAGAGGGAATAGGGGCTTGCGAGGGAAAATAGATGGGCGGGAGCAGGGACATATTTGAGATAGGAGACAAAGTAGTTTACAAATAGAGGGAAGAAACAATGAGGAAGGATTGGGAGGGCAGGGAAACGATATCTTTTGAAGATTCATAAAGGGATGTGATACTAAGGACCACATAACATTAGAAGTAAATAAAATAGAAGGGAGAAAAGCATCAAAGGAGGGCAGGGAAGAAGGGGTGATAAGGACATATGCAAAGAAGAGGTCGCCGCTTTTGGTTTAGATGCTCCAACAGGAATTTGGGATAGCTTTGGCAATTCCTCTTTAGGATCCTTCAACTCATCTATTTGGAGATTGCCTCTATCAAATGACCCATGGGAGGGAGCTGATCTTGCTTAAAATACACCAAGATTGAAGAATTAGGGTTTTCGCCTTTCAAAGCTTTTGATTCCTTTTTCACCCATCACTTCCTGATTTTTTGAAGTGTGCAATATTATCCTAGATGATGGTAGGAGTGACACCTAACACATTTGAAAAGGATTCCTTCATAGTCCAGAGACTGTGAATGGGTTTTGTCCCCAATCCATATTAAGATTGAGTTTGGGAGTCTTGAAGCCAAATTTAATCCCTCTAAGATTTTGGCCACGGACATTAAACCAATTTTCTTATAGGAGAGATCTGCCTAATAGAAAAACCTAAGGAGTTCCCAATTTCATGAAAGATATCTTCAAATCAAAATTGCAAAGGAAAAGCCGATAGTTGGACTCACAAAGGAATTATTGAGAGATTTTTTGACATATTATTAAAATCTACCATCCAATGTTTCATAAATAATGATTGAGACCCCCGTTGCCATCTTCACTGTAAAAGCTTCTCCGTGACTTCTTTGGACTCAAGCTACCAACCCAGAGGGCCTTTTTCCAGAATAAAGCACTGAGGCAAGTATCCAAGTAGTTTGGAATTTTGTTTAGTTATTCAACCATTACCATGTGCTTGTTAGCAAAATGTTTAACTACTATCATTTCCTCCATTCTGGAGATATCATTTAGCTGTACATTATAGCCGATAACCAAGCTTGTTGTAAGTTGTTTCTTCTTAGCACACCATTTTTTAGGGTTTGTAATTCCATTGTCTATTAGCTAGAGGGAAGGTAACCATCATGTAGGTGACGAACCACCACTTTGCATATCCCACGTCATGGAAGGGATTAAAAAAATGGAAGGAGGAAGGGAGGAGGAAAGAACAAAGACCGAGGATGGACAAAGAATGAAATTTGGGTCCTCACGGTCAATGTCTATACTGGTGGTAAGGGAAAAGTGAGAGTAATGAGAGACAAGCTGCCCGTTGTAGTTATAAGGAGAGGGGACCACATGAGGACAGGGGGAGGAAGTAACCTTGAGCAAGGTGTTATTGAGAGTCGAATAAACCATTGACTCCCCTGCTGGTTCCTAATTCAATGACATGTGGAGGGAGGAGATATCCATACCTACAATCAATGATTTTGATGTTAGTCCATAGGGATTTATTCCATAGTGAAGTCGTGGAGGAGCCTCCTAGGGTAAAATCACTCTGCAAACTGCAAACCGGGCTTATTTAGAAACCCATCCATCAGAAACCCTCACTCCAAAAAAAACAAATTACACACACACACACATATTATTTATATTTTGATTTTTTAAATTTATTTTTTACTTTGATATTTTAATAGAAATTTTCAAAATTGTAGATAGATTTCTGGAGTTGAACTGTATAAATAGGTTGAAATATCTGATGTTTTGGGTAAACACTCTGCCCATCCTTAGGGACAAAATAAGCTTTTTGAATAATGATGTGAGAGTGCTAAGGAAAATATATAAAAAAGGGGTAATATTAAGTGGAAAAAGAGAAATTCGTGAATTGAGGTTAAAACTAGCTGCAGGTGATAATAATAACAATAATATAAAAAAATTGGTCAAAAGTAGCTGTTAATATTATTAAAAAATATTGCTTTTTGATGACACAATATAAAGAAGGTAAAAGCGCGGGGGAAAAATGAATAATAAAAATTATATCAATTTAAAGCAAACGAAAAATAATAATAAAATTCTGTTATATATATGATAACTTGATAAAAAGAAGGTAAAGTGGGGAAATGGTAAATAATAACAATTAAATTAATAAATTGGTTTAAATGAAAAGAAAATTAATTTGTTAAACTGGTTTATTTGAAAAGAAAAATAAATTAGAATAGATTAGATGGAGGGGGGGATATTATTAAAGATTAAAAGGAGACTTAAAAAATATAAAAAGGTTTAGGATAAAAAAGAAGCTAAATTAGATATAAAATAAAGGAGAATAATGGAAAGAAAGGAAGGGAAAATTATAAAGAAGGGGCATTGGAAAGAGGAATAAAGAGAGAAATTTTAAAAGAAGAGAAAAGGGGCGAGAATATTTATGAAGGAGGGGGAAGTACCACTAGATTAGGAAAAAAATGGGCCTTTTTTGAATAAAGAAGCCAATGTAGAGGATGAAAATGGAGATATAGGAATAAAATGGAAATTTGAGGAAAGCGAAAGAGAGAGCTACGGGGAAAAATGTAAAGAGAGATACATGAAGAAAAATATACTAAAGAGGGAAAGGGTAGACAAGAAATGTACGAAAGTAGATGAAAATATAGAGATTGATTTGAAAGGAGGAAATGAATCACAAGAGTTAGGATGAAAAGAGTAAGGTTTTAAAAAGGGAAAAGGAGGAGGGGATAGAAGAGGAGGATGAAGAGGAAGAGGAGAAGGGAAGGGAGAGGAGAGGGATCAAGAAGAGAAACCTAAGAACGAAGTTGTTAAATGACAAGTTTTCACGACTAGCTTAGCTTGTAACTGTCTTCCCTATTAAATTTGTTTGGGTCCTTTTCAATTTCAATAGCTTCCTAAATGATACAAGAATGGTCACATGCATTAGGGGCCAAAATTTTCGCTTGGTCAAAGAACATTAGGTGTTTAGAGTTAGAGAGTGAGCAACAATTGCTAATTTGGATATCATTTATGATGAGTGTCATAAGTTCTTTAAGACGAGCTTTAAAGGAGCGACATGTCTATCTATTGTAGGATTTATTGCAAGAGCACGTAATTTGGTATAAACCAGGGCCTTTCATCTAGTTAGTCTTGTCCTTAACGTATTTGAATAGTTGTTTTAGGATTTTAAAGGGTTTAAACATAGTTATAATGTTCATTTTGGAAAGAAATTTAGAGATACATTCGGTGGTTACCTTAATTAAGGGAAGAGAGACTAGGGCTTGGGGAGGGGGGTTGCTAGCAAAGACCGCCTTGAATTCTTTAAGGGGAGAAGAATTCAGATGGTCTTCTCAAATTGTTCCAAAAATAGGCCAGCCATTACTTGGGATAAAGAGGACTCCTTAGTAATTCCTTCATTTTGTTTCAACATATTTACATAGTTCAACTCTAGAAGTATATCTACAATATGAATAGCTATGAAAATTTGCATTCAATCATAATTTATTTTTATTTTTTATTTTTTCTTGTGGAAAATACCCTTATATTCCATATGAGGAATATATATACATGCTTCGGTCCTTAAGGGACTATTCATTCTTAATAACAAGGCTGGAAGCCATTACATCAAAGTTCATCATGTCACTTGCAGGAATTGAACTTGGGTGGGGAGGATCCTAACCATTCCTCCCAACCACCTCACCTAAACCCAATTGAATTACATATTTAATTTGATTTAAAAAAATCAATAATTTTTTTTAAATATTTTTTTCATAAGTGTACATTATGTTTTATAAAAATGGTTGTTGTTATTATTATTATTTTATGAGTTTGTTTAAACCAATGACGACTTTATATACCATAGTAAAAAATAACATTACAATTTTAATGCCTCATTAGAAATGAGCTCAAGTTGTCTTAGGCTTAGATTTCAAATGAGCTATAATTTTAATTAAAAAAAATGTTCTTGATAAAACCACTCTCTAATTTAGGTGATAATTTGTAAAGTTTTTCATACTCATGATATTTGGTTTTAATGCCATGGTTGAAAAATGTTGGTGTTTAAACCCTTAAACAAGGGTGATGCTCTATCACCACTTTGCATTTTAGGGCGTTTTCCATGTTTTTTTAATCGTAATATTTGGCTTTTAATTCCATGGTTGAAAAGTGTTGGAATTTAAACCCTAAATTAATAAAAAGGTGATGTTGCATCACCACCTTTGAATTTTAAGGTGTTTTTCCATGCTTTTTAACACAAAAATATGGGTTTTAAAGACTAGAGTTCTCATTTTTAGGTCATATTTCTTGTTAAGTTAATAACTTTGTTCACAACTTGATAGTGGGCTAGGGTTTAAGTTTGAATCTTAAACTCTCAATTAGAATTACAAATTTGACCCTTCTAGAGTGTTCTTCTTAGTCTTCACATGGATAGCTCCTTTTCTATGAATAATAAGGGTTGATGTGGTATCCTCTTGAATTATAGTGGTTTGTAAATGATAGGTCAATCATGATATATCAACTTCTGGGAGGCATAAATTTTACATCTAAACTCTAATTGATGTCTTTATTGCACCGTCAGAAAGGTTCTAAGTGTAGAGTACCATCACAAATCTCGACACTTTATCGCGAAACTTTACCCCAAAATATTTCATCTAAGTTTTCAAATTCTCGAAGCTAGCTACCATCAATAAAATTGTTCTATTTTTCAATTTGAGAGCATAAAGATGAATGCCAAATTGTATAGTTATCCAATCTATATCAAACATAGTTTCCATACTTGAGCACAAAATGTAGATGCCAATTTGCTTGTTGGCTTGTTGGGGCCTGACCCAGGTTCAAAGTTAATTAGCCAAACAAATCCCTGTACTATTGGCCCTTTTGGCAACAGTCTGCGGAGCACAGACTGAGGTCTCACCTGAAGTAGTATGGGAGGGTGCTATAACTAGGTTTCCGCACCCTAGAGATATCTGATGAGTTCGACTAGTCCATTGTTTGTCCCTGCACGTAGGTGGCTTCACGCACCTTCCATTTCTTGCGGCCTGATACCCTGCCTTTGCACAGCCCTAACCAGGGGCTATGTCATGCTCTGCGTTATTACCCGAGATCTTATTTATCTTCCAGTATTATTTAAGCACCTTCGCCTACTTAAGTGTCTTAAGTTATACTTAACAATACAAAACATTCATACAGGTTTGCACAGTAAATAAACAGTATATTTGCAAATTATATCCAATCATGCATTAAACCAGGAAAAGATACACATAATTATAGCAAAAATTATCTTTTTTTATTCTTCATCGGTTACAGACTCGACCCGCCCTACGCACTCAACTATAGGGGTCCGTGCACTCAGCTGCGGACTACTAGGCCTCTGCGCACTCAGCTGCAGAGCCTTCTCCTACTCTACAACCCACAAACACACTTTTCACTTCGACTCAATCACTTAGCCTTCCTTATTCCCTATTAGTTATCTTTTGCACTTAGAGCCTCGCTCTATTTATACAATCCCATGGTCCGTGGACCATGGGTAGGCATATCCAACCAACATTACATTACAAAACTAGGGCGGACAACCCTGTGACCTATCATACTTTCGTGCCCCACGCCTACAATTCACAGAGCTTTTACAACAAGATTTGGTCCAAACTTGGGCTTTAAGCCCCAAAACATGCCTTGGGGGGATTCCATGTCCAACATTGTTTTTCAATGTAGCTTCTGAATTAATCCTGTCATAATTTTTTTTGCTGATTTTTTTTATGTTGAACTAATTTATAAGTTATCAATATTATATAATATTACAAATGCAAGGAAATATGATGATGATATCCAAATTCTTGAATTTATAACTCAAGAATATCCTTTAAAGGAATTGGTGATACATGTGGATCAACATGATGAAGATATTAATATTTTGACTCCAAAACCATAACCAAAAACTGGAAATTCCATTTTAAATTTAGTGGTTCATCTAGATAAATTTTATGATATTCAATAAAAATTCAAAGGAGTTATGAATTGTAAGACAAATAATTCATTTATGCAACACGAGGTAATTAATATTGGTATCAAATATGTATCTCTTATTTATGTAGTTAACCTTATTTATGTATGTCTTTATAAAACACTGCGTTTATTTGTCTCTTCAAAGAATATAAATATGTATTTGCGTGGAAATATAGTGACCGTAAACCATATGATACAATAATAATCTATCATGTATACCTTTAAAAAATGATGAAAATCTTGTTCAACAAAAATTAAGGAAAATACATCCAACAATGGAGCAACATATTAGGAAACAATTTAATACATTTTGGAAGTAAAAATATTTTTTCAGTCAAAGGATGATAGCTCAAGTGGTAGTTAGCAGGTTTAATTGCCTCTCCACCCGGGTCCTATTCTCCAGAGACATATTAGCTAGTGTGGCAAAAAATTGAAAGAGTTGAAAATCTTGACAAAAAATTCCTATAAGTTCGAAGGGGTAGGAAAATTTGAATATCTTAATATCGAGGTGAATAGTGGCAGTCATTGTGATTTGATCTTAGGTCTTGCTGAAATATGTAACTAGGTTAGGTCTTCATAATGACATATGTAATCATGAATTTATGTATTTGATGTAAAGAGAAAAATAAATTTATTATTGTTGTTCTTGAGGCATGGGTTTCATGCTCAAGGGAAATTTATTTATAGGTTAAGCATGCATAGAGTGCTTCTAGGGCTTTTCATTTAGTCTACAAGTCAATTGAGTCATTGTCATGTATTTATGACCCATTGGGGCATGTCACATATTGTAGATAAAATTTGTTTGAGTCAAAAGACCCTCCAAGACCTCGTTATGGTGCAAAGATCAAGTCGACCTACACAAATGGACAAGTTAGCCTAAAAGGAGCAATTCGACCTAGTGGAAGACATATATATATATGGGAGACTTCAACCTCACTTATGGAACTCACTTCACACTCACAAGTTTGATCAAGAAAGAAGAAAAAGTGTGAAGAAAAGAAGGAAAAGAAGAAGAAAAGAAGAGAGAATTCCGTACTGTTTTTGGGCTATTACTCTCCACACATGCGAAGGAATTATGGTACCTATTGCAGCAGTAAAGTCTGAGTTGTAGAAGTTGGGTTAGGGCATCAAGAAGGACACTTTGCAAGCTGAGTTCTCTAAAAGAGAGAATCAACTCAAGCAAAGAGGAAAGGAGGAAGAATATATAATTATTTTCCACACGTGCAAAGGCTAGGGTTTTTGTAGAAGAAACTATTGGAGGTTGAAGTTGAAGAAGAATCTGATGGGTGGTCAAACTTGTAGAAGAATCTACTGGGGGGTTGAAGTTGAAGAAGAATTTGTTGCAGGTCGAAATTGCAGAAGTTGCTGGAAGAAATCTCGTCAAGAAGGAAAGATTTGACTTGGTCTTAGAGGGTCTTGATCAAGGGACATAGGTCTTAGAATTCTTCAATTGAAGTTCTATAAGAAGAGAATATTTCTTGTGGGTTTTCCTCTCAATTGGAGAGGTTTTGGCCCTAGATGATCGCCTACATCTTGTGTCCTCTTGTCTCATTGTTATTTACGATTTGGTAGTCATTTGATGATAAGAACACTAAACATAATCAAGAGAAATCAGAAGTTAATTAAGTAAAAATACATGACAAGTAGTTTCCAAAGAAAGAGAAATCATTTAATTTGCTACCCCTAGATTTCTCAACGGGTATTGCCTAGAATAATCATCTGAAGTTACCGATTCACCATTTACTATGATTTTTTTTAGTGCAACATCCCCAATGGGTGTCCAACATGGTACTTGTTAGGAAAAATATTAGAGAAATCAAAATTTAAATTGAATTTCAGAATATTAATAAGGTCTTAGATAAAGATAACTATCCCATTCCACCCAAAAATTAGATTCTTCAATGTGTCTTAGGCTCATAAATTCTATTCTTATTCGATGGATTTTCAAGTTACAATTAGGCCTTTGTATCTCATGCCGATTAAATGAAGTCAACTTGCATGACAAAATGGGGCACATACATGTCCATGAAAATGCCTTTTGGACATTGCTTTCAAATATCTAGTAAATAAGTTGGTAGTTGTTTCTTTAGATGATGTAGCTATTTTTTTCTAAAAACAAGAAAGATCATATCCATGACCTCAAACATATTTTTGAGCACAATTGGAAGTACATAATATCACTCAATTCTAAAAATACTATTTTTGTAGCAACCGAAGTTAAGCTCTTAGAATTTATTATATCTAAATTTGGAATAATGATTGAGCTCGAGAGAAGTAAAACTATTTCACAAATTTCTTTCCTACACAATAAACATTCTATGCAATCATTCTTAGAGAATATCAATTTTGTGAGAATATTCATTCTAACCTTTGCATAAATAGTTAAATGTATTCATGATATGATAAAAAAATGATAATGGAATGATAAAGAAAATGAATCTTTTCATTCAATTAATCGAGCAACTGCCACATCTCCCATTTGATGAGTACATAATTTAGTAAGGAATTTATTTTGTATACATTTACTATTGACTCATATTTTGTTGCAGTATTAACTTGGAAAAATTCAAAGGCAAAAGAAGTTCCTATTTCATTTATGAGTTCAAGTATGCAAGGAGCATAATTGAGATATGTTGAAGTAAAAAAGAAATCTTCACTATTTTCAAGGAAGTGAAATGTTTTAGGCCATATCTGATAAAGTTTGGTACTAAGATAATTGTTTCACATCCCTTGGTTTGTAACTTGCTATTTTAACACTATTAGGAGACAAAACAACAAACTAGATGACTACACTCTAGGAATATGATCTAGACATTAAGATTGTGAAGATTGTCAAAGCACATGATCTTTGTCAGCTAGCAATAGAATTTGAAGGACCACAATAAAAAGGAGAGCGAGAATGGAAAAATGAAGTTGAATTAAACATTAAAGAAATATATTATAGTTATTTTTCAACTTCTTCTTGATACAATGATTTAAAATACTATTTGAGTCATGGTAGTGGTCCATACTATCTAAACTCCGAAAATAAGAGAGCTTTGAGATTAAAAACTACTCCATATCAACTAATCGATGTGGCGTTGTTTCATAGAATCTATCATGACGTTTTGCTCAGAGGCATGGAAAAATATGATACAGAGAAAGTTTTGGTATAACTACATGTTGGTCCAGCAAGAGGGCATTTTGGCAATGATCCCATTGCTCATAAAGTCTTATATGCTGATTACTACCTATATACTTTGTTTAAAATCCCCATTCATTTGCTAGAAAGTGTAAGATCTGTCAAAAATTTGAAGGAAAATAAAAGAAACATGCATTTCATTTACAATTGATGGTTATCGGAAATCCATTTCAACGATGGGGACTTGATATTATTGGATAAATTAGTATGAATTCACAAGAACATCTTCACTACAATAGACTATTTTACGAGATGGACTAGGCTATGTCTCACAGAACTATAAAGAAAATTCAAGTGATCTATTTCTTAGAACATAATATCATGACCAAGTTTGAAATTCACGATTCTCTTGTCTCTGATAATGCATCTTTCTTTATATCCTTGAGCTAGAGGATTGGGATTTGATGAAGATGCTTTATTTGGAGAAGTATTTTGACTTTTTGATCTAGTTTGTATAGTATTGATTTCTTCTTAATCTTACATGGAATCGTTATCAATTAATCCCCCTTGAGACATATCCCATAAGACATTAATTTTACTACATTCTTCTTCTTTACAGTTTTCATTTTCTGGTTTGTTAGCGCTTGAAATTTCACCTCAGGCTGAGAAAGGTAAACCTCAAGGCAACATCAAACCACTTAGCCTCGTAGCTAGCCCTACAGGGCAGGAGAGGGCTCTCTCCGGTCTATCTCGGTAAAGATCTTCAATTGGTGAGATGACTAATAGGGTAACACTGATTTTAGGCTAGTAAACTGATCAAAAGGGTTGATTTGGGGTTTTTAGGGTTTTTGGTGGCAAATTGAGGAGATGGCAATTTTGGGTGCGGGGATTGGACACAGTTTCTGCAGGGGGTTCTTTGGGGCGAGGTAGGAGACAATATTGATGCCTTTGATTGAGGTGGATGATTTAGAATGACAGATGAGGAGTTAAGGAGAGCAAACAATAACTTTGAATTCTCCTTAAACAGTAGAAAACATTGAAATTAAGCAAACTTAAAAGCAGAGCATGACAGTCATGAGTTCTACTTTAACACTTCATTTACTTAATGTGCAGAAGGAAAAGAAAGGAAATGATTCACATAACACACTTACAAATACATGGAGAAACACACCATCAATACATGTAACCACAAGAATCCCAAAAAGGACTGCAAAACCCTGGTCTTCCTTTGCCAAAAATTGCAGAGATACAGTGAGTAATACAATCAGAGCTTCTCCCTCAAGAGTCCAACCATGAAAATGAGCAAGAAAGTACATAATATAGATCATCTAACATATTTCCCTGCCTCTAGGGGTCGAGCTCACTATCCTAGGAGCTGTTTCAACCACTTCTAAACTAAGCACTAAAAACTAGGCAGTCAAAACAACCTGCCTCTATAAGCTAGGAAACCAATTCATTCATTTAATTTTCACCTATTTCATGAATGAATCTTCTAGAAGAGATACATAAGTGTAAAAGTGTCATAAAATTACATTATTTACATCAAAGAGGATGACAATCCACTCCAAAAAGTCAAACATGGTCAAAACTGCGTTTTGCTGAGCTGTACAGTGAAATTTTGAGAAATTTGCCTGATGGGTCGCGCGCCTCTGCCTGACGGGTCGCGCGCCTTTGAGGGAACTTTTGGGGCACTTCCAGGTGTCCAAATGAGGCAAGAGTAGGCTTGTTGGAAAGGTCTGTGAGTCTACTTTCCAACTCAACTGGAATTTCTGAATTTGGTTGTCATTTGCCCCTCCAAAATTGCAATCTCCCAAGACTGCTTTCTGTGTGTCAAAAATGTGGCAAAAAGTCATTTTTTGCTTGTTTTTTGACTTTCTGGAGGCCCAAAGCTTCATAAAATCTCTTGGAAATGGATGAGCATGTGTAAATTTTCATGACAAATCTGGAAATGTTGAGTTTTCTGAAAATAGAGTTGCCAAGTGAAAGGGTCGCGCGGGGGGTGAGACCCGTTGAGAGGGCAAAACCTGTAAATTGCCTGAAAAAACCAAAATTGACCCAAAATGTTCAAAATTTCTTGGTATTTGTGCTGTGGCTGAGCTATTTAGTGCCTTGCTCCTTCAAGGAAGCCTCGGCCAAGATGTGGAGGGGATCGGGCCTTTTTCTCCCTTTTTGTGCCTTGGCCAACCGCCTTTGGAGCACCTTCATTTTTGCCTTGCACACGTGCATCCGCGCCCAATAATGGTTCTTCATGTTTCTCAACAATTTCTTATCTTGGTTGGCCTTAGCCAACAGCCTCTCCAAGTGAGCATTGAGCCGGATAAGCATGGACTCTCGCTCAGCGGGCAATAGATCACCGGGTCTTCTTCTATTCAAGATGCGGTCTCCACGAATCCTCCACAACTCATCAAGAGCTTGCTCATCCTCCAACTGCTTGTTGCGCTGCTCTAGATATGAGATTGTCCATTGTGCCCCCTCTAATATCCTCTGCAATGCATCATTTTCAGTTCTAAGGTGCTGAATGATCTCCTTTGACTCTAGGCTAGGAGAACTGACATCAAGATCAACAAGCTCTATATCTGGAACACTTGATGGACCCTCATCAATCCTGGGCTGTTTGCCTCTCTCTGATACCTGTGCTGCTGTCGGAGACGAGGCCCCTTCCACCTGGTGTGGAGATAACACTCGTGGTGCTGATGAAGAAGGCGAGACCCCTTCCACCTGCTGTGGAGAAAGTACTCGCCGAGCTGCTGCAAATAAGGCCCTTTGGCCTCTCTGATAAGTGACCAATGGTGAGGAGCTGACATGTCTAGTCACGGGGATGTCATGCTGCTGTGATGGTCCTCCTTCCTCATGAACAATCTCCGGATGTGGTGGTGGTGCTGAAAAGAACTCACGAGAGATGAACTCCTCCCACGAGATGCCCTGCTGAGCCAACTGATGTAAGACCACAAGCTGAATCAAACCATAATGGTAGAGGCTCCTATACTGCTATGCCGGGCTCTTCCGCTGCATCACGGACACCATCCTCTCAATGTTCTGGCAGAAGAAAACAGGGATGTTCATCATCCGTACCCGTGTGAAATGCATCAATAGGCGAATATGGTACGAATATACCTGTGAAAATTTGCCCTCACAGGTAAAATAGAGCATGATAAGCCTCATCATGGGAGCATACTCACTCCTGAGAAATTTGAAGGGAAACACACCTGTCAAATGTCTCATGAATGCGGGTCTAACGAAAGGCTCAAACTGAACACTGTCCAACACCTTGCGCTTATTCCATACCTCTCCGACATTAGGTATCCCTATGGCCTATGCAATCACCTCGGGTGTCAATGTAAAGTCCACCCCGGCAAGGTTGACATGTCCATCATGCAAATGTAAAACAAATAGGCGAGCCAACTCTCTGTGATGCTGAATCCGAGAGATCCTCTCGCAAAACTCATAACAAGACATATACCGGAAACATGAGACTGCCATAGGACAAGCCTGTAAATCTGTCAAAGAAGTGGGCTCCTCTCTCCTATGATGACCACCCTTTCCACCCTTATGAGGCCTCCTCTGTACCTCAAACTCTGAAGCTGATGCCTGGTCATCACTTTGCTCGTAATTGGTTTCGGTTTCTGACATTGTTTAAGGAGCAAAGTGGCTGAAATGTACTGCTGTTTCTGCTTGGTAAAATGCTGATTAAAATGCTGTTTCAAGGGGACAAGGAGCACGAGGGGAATGTTAGGGGAGGGACACTTTAAAGGGAAAATGGGAATAAATATATAAAACAGGGATTTTGGGAAAAATCATTGCAAAATCATTGCATATACACCATTATACAAACTTATTAACATGGATATTATTAGAGGTAGGGTTAGGGTTTGATTTTTACTTGTTAGGGAAGAGGGGTAGGGTTTAGGGCTTTTCACTAATTTTGCAAGGGAAATTTACATGGAATGTCAAGGAAAAAGAAATGGGAATGGGGAAAAAATGATTACAAGGGAATACCTTAAAACAACATAAAACCCTAGCCACTTTTACAATTTCAAACTACAGCAACATGGAGCTTTTCTCTTGCACATGGAGATCTTTGAAAATGTACTCATGATTTCTTTTAACCATAACAAGCAACAAATTTTTAAGCTTGAGGGCCTACCTCACACAATCCGGCGATTTTGTGACTCCTTGGTGAAATTTGCAGGCGATTTTATAAGGAGGGCACTAACGGGTCGCGCGCCTCACCCAACGGGTCACGCGCCACTGACGAGTCGCGCCCGTTATAAATTTGCACTGTCGGAGGGCGCTCAACGGGTCGCGTGGGTCGCGCGCCTCTGACGGGTCGCGCGCCTGGTCTGACGGGTCGCGCGCCTGTCCAGCTCAAAAACTTCGTCCAATCTCTCGCCCAATCTCTCTTGCAAGTGACTTAGATGCACAATGAGGCTCGATGGAGGGAGATTGGGCTTTTATAACCTTGATTTGAATTAATTTCATGCCCAAACCCACTTTATAATGTTTTTCTTTGACACTTTATAAACTTGATGTTTTTGGTTTCCTTTTGTCCTGAAATTGACTAATTTGATGCTTTTGCTCGATACTTTTTGCAGGGATAACATCTGAGGGATCTTGGCAAGGGAGCCAGGGTTACATGCTGTCCTTTGAAGCCTTTTGAAATTTTACCATTTTTTACAAAATTTTGAAAAATGACCTTGGCTTTAAAAACAGGGTTTTTAAATCCAAGGTGAAAATTAATTGTACAAGATAGAAATTTTCGAAGAAACACTTTGAAAATCATCCCTCTGGCTTGCTGGGCACTTATTGACCTTTAGAGACATGACCTTGAAGACAATCTTGACCAAAACCCTAGACCTAGAATTTGACTTCAAGACAAGACAAGTAAGCTTGAAAGAGTCTAAGGACTGAAACAACCTTGATCCAGCAATGCCAAGAGGGGGACAAAGGCACCAACTCCTCCATCAGGGTTATGGCATGCCTAATGGAATGCAAAAAATGACACTGATGAGACACCTACCTATGCAAATGCAAAGAGCTTTGATCGCTGATGGAGGGCTACTAGACCGACTCTAACATGGTTGACTCTCATTCTTAGCTTCTACAAACACTTTAAGCATGTTTATAAAGTAGAACAAATTTTTTCAGAATGTCTATCATTATGAGCTCGACAAAAATCATCATGAGCATAATCATCAATGCTGAATTATTTAAGAGTGGTTTCATTAGGATTGGGGGGTGGATTCATTCTAAATGGTCTAAATAACAAACTAGATGACTACCCTCTAGGAATATGATCTAGACATTAAGATTGTGAAGATTGTCAAAGCACATGGCCTTTGTTAGCTAGCAATAGAATATGAAGGATCACAATAAAAAGGAGAGCGAGAATGAAAAAATGAAGTTGAAGTAAACATTAAAGAAATATATTATAGTTCTTTTTCAACTTCTTCTTTTGATACAATGACTTAAAATACTATTTGAGTCATGGTAGTGGTCTATATTATCTAAACTCCGAAAAGAAGAGAGCCTTGAGATTAAAAACTACTCCATATCAACTAATTGATGTGGTGTTGTTTCATAGAATATACCATGACGTTTTTCTCAAATGCATGGAAAAATATGATGCAAAGAAAGTTTTGGTATAACTACATGTTGGTCCAGCAGGAGGGCATTTTGGCAGTGACCCCATTGCTCATAAAGTCTTACTTACTCATTAATACCTATATACTTTGTTTAAAATCCCCATTCATTTGCTAGAAAGTGTAAGATCTATCAAAAATTTGAAGGAAAATAAAATAAACATGCATTTCATTTACAATTGATGGTTATTGGCGATCCATTTCAACAATGGGGACATGATATTATAGGATAAATTAGTATGAATTCACAAGTACATCTTTACTAGAAATAGACTATTTTACGAGATGGACTAGGCCGTTTTTCTCAAAACTATAAAGAAAATTCAAGTGATCTATTTCTTGGAACATAATATCATGACCAAGTTTGGAATTCACGATTCTCTTGTCTCTGATAATGCATCTTGCTTTATATCCTTGAGCTGGAAGATTGGGATTTGATGAGGATGCTTGATTTGGAGAAGTATTTTGACTTTTTGACCTAGTTTGTATAGTATTAATTTCTTCTTAATATTCCACGGAATCGTTATCAATTAACCCCCCTTGAGACACATCCCATAAGACATTAATTTTACTATATTCTTCTTCTTTACTGTTTTCATTTTCTAGTTGACTCTCATTCTCAGCTTCTACAAATACTTTAAACATGTTTATAAAAGCAGAACAAGTTTTTTCAGAATTTTTATCATTATGAGCTCGACAAAAATCATCATGAGCATAATCATCAATGTTGAATTCTTCAAGAGTGGTTTGATTAGGATTGGGGGGTGGATTCCTTCTAAATGGTCTCCAAGGTTTTTTTATTACCAGAGTTTCAGAAAGGACATTTTTCACATCGGTTATCTCATTAGACATATTTTTAATTACCTTTTGGATAGAGTCTAAATCAATATTATCTTTTTCTTTTTTGTCATCAACTGTTTTACTAGTTGAAGGATTTTTAGAAGAAGATATTGTTTTATTTCTTCTTGTCCTAATGCATGTTTTGCTGCAATTTTTGATATTTGTTTTTCAACATTTAGGGCCTCCTCCATATTTAGGGCTAATGTAGTTTTTTTTACTCTAATAATAGAAAATGGAATATGAGAAGGAATAGAAGTAGTATAGACCTTATTTATAACATCATCACATGTCTAGAAGCTTCATGGATTCTGTTAAGGATAGGAAGTAGTCTTTGATTAAAATCTTTGATTGATTCTCGCTAATTCATTCTAATATTTGGCAATTCTACAACTAATGCTCCTTTGGTTTTATCCTCTCCATAATTTTTGATAAATAAATTTTCAAAAGATTGCAAAGAAGTAATGGAACCATTAGCTAAGTTAAAATACCAAGTTGTAGCTTTTCCCTCAAAGGTAAATGGAAATAACTTTCAAACTTGATCTTCATGTTGAACTACTCCTAACTTGAGGGATAACATGAATTTTTTAACATGTTCTTCAACAATAATAGGACCATCAGGATTGTACTTTGGAAGCCACCTTTCAAAATGCTTTGGTAGATCATGTTGATCCCCAAGAATAGCGATGGGCCCAACAAATAATCAAGGTTAACTTGCTATTGGAGAGTTTGGAGAAGATGAACTTGATCCTAAAGTATGAGGTGATAGAAGACTTTGAAGAGGAGGTCTTGTAGGAGGGATAATCAAAGGTGGAGGGATTGAAATTTGAAGAGTTGTCGATGTAGATGGAACTACAGAAATCAAAGGTGAAATAGTTGAAGAAGTTACTATTTGAGATGCAATAGGATTAGTTTCCCAATCAACTTCTTCCAAAGGAAACACAAGGCTTGTAAAAGTGGTGAACTTAGATGAAGCTCTAGTACTGGTTTATGTTGAGGATCTAGGACTAGCCTCAAAAGGAAGAAATTGTAGCTTTAACCTCATGCTTAGGTCTTCTCCTTTTGGATATTTATAAAATAAAATAGGGGATAAGCCTGAGAATTTACTTTGAGATTGTGTATATATTCTTGAAAATTGAATTTGAAGGTGCAGAGGAATTGATGAAACCTTAACTGGTTCTTCTTGGGAGAATGTAGCCATCGATGGAACAAGTAAGGGTTGATTTGGATGAACAACTGTAGATGAGGTGCTGATATCAGATGATGCTATAAGATGAATAGGCTCAATAGCTTTATTAACCATACAATATGCGTGGCCCTCCTTCTAGCGCCGAATTGTTGATAGGTGGAAGAATTACTCTTGCAATGAGTGAGTATTTACTTGATCAAAGTCCCAATTAGACCCTTTTTCGTTTATATGGTCGTATACTCTTCGAAACAAAGGCACGATTGCCTGTATTATCTAAAACTAAAATTAAACTAAAAAAAATAACTAATCTAGGGAAAATATATGACATATTCTAATAATTACAATTATCTACAAAAATATAAACACAATTTGTTGGTATGATAGGATCATTTTAAACAACATAGACTAAAGATTCAAATGAACGCAATACCACATGAAATATTAGGTAATTCCAAATCTTTCCTAGATTTTGGGTCTAGATAACTACACAAATAAGTTTTGAAAGAGTTTTTATTTATTTATTTTTATTTTTTAAATGTTTATTTTTATTTAATTTTTTAATTTATTTTTTATTTTTTATTTTATTTATTTATTTTAATTTAATTTTTTTAATAGTTGCAACTATTTATCATTTTATAGGTCAATTTGTAGTTGAAGACAACATCATTTCTCTGATTATATTGGTTTGAAATGGATCGAATGGATGATGAGTAGGAATTTACAGGGTAAGTTCCACAGAAAGAATACCAAAAGGACACCGCTCACAACCAGATCTCAAATCAATACACCAGTATTTTTGACGTGGTTAAAACCCTCAGAGTGCAAGGAGGGAAACAGTCCACGGCCTGTCCCAACGTGGGTACTACAGGCAATTTATTAATCAAAGAATGAAAATTTACATAAGCTTCTCTCATGCACGGATTACCCGAACAATGACCCTCCATGCGCTTTAAATAGAACTCATGGACCAATCGGGTATCAAGCCACGGATCAAGTGTCGGTAATACCGAGGTGAGAGTGAACCGTCGGATCACTACATATCGTGACCGTCGGATTGTAAGTTACAAAATGTACAACGGTAAAGAAACACACTTTACCTAACTCTAACCTAACTCTATACTAGACCAAGTTGAACTTAACTATATCCTATGTGTCGGAATATCCTAACATCCCCCCTTAAGAACAACTTGGGATAGGATTGAAGGATTTACAAATATGACACAATAGGAGAAGGAAGGAGGCACTAGAGCCTATCCCCCCTTAGTGACAACTTCCTGAATTCCAAGCATATATCGAAGTTTAGTGAACTTCGCCTCTGTGAGAGCCTTTGTGAAGATGTCTGCAACCTGATCATCTGTTGGACAATATTGCACTGCAAGAACATGGTCATGAATGAGCTTTCTGATGAAGTGCATGTGTAGTTCAATGTGTTTGCTGCGCTGATGCTGGACTGGATCTTTGCATAGCTGAATGGTACTTTGATTATCACACCAAAGTGTGGTTGAATAATCTAATACATTCCATTATTGATGAGATGGTTAAGATCAACAAAACCTCTTTTTTCAATATTAAAATTTGTCTCTAGAATGCACATGAAAATATTGAGTTTTTTTAGCTTGAGACAAAGCTACAACAAGAAGAGCTACAACATCGTAAGCATCATTTTGTTCAAAACATTGAGATAGACTCCTACAAGCAACAAGTCAATATTGTTGAAGTTCATTCAAATTTAGTACCCAATGAAGCAACAAAGTTACATGCAAATGCATAAATTCAACCTACACTTCTCAAGTCGGTCATCATACCTTGGCAAGAACTTGTTCGTAACAAGCACATAACTGGTCTTGGATATGACAAGAATGTGTCCTTTGATATTCCAGACTATTCCAAGCCCATCAAAGTTCAAAGTGCAGGATTTCTTCATGAGACTTCACCTTCACCTATTCCAGATTCTATTCCTTCACATTCGCAGTCAAAAGTTGTTAAATGCCAACATTGTGACTAAGTTGGCCATATGAAAGATCACTGTTTTGATCTTCATTCATGTAAGCACTATCATAAAAATAGTCATTCTTCAAACAGATGCTTCAAAAACAAGCCTCCTGCAAGAATAAAGATTCATCTTGGACGGATCACTTCTTGGCAATGGGCTTCAACAACCAGGAATATATTTCTGTCATATATCAGAACTTGTTCTAGAGTATTGAACAATCTTGTAGTTGAGTTTTCTCCATCATCCCACCTTGTATTTGACAGGGGGGAAATGATGGTCATCTACAAGCTTCAAAGCCACATCAAGTGAGCCTGAGCCACAACCTGCCATACCAGATTTAGAGTTGTAGCCAAAGACAAAGATTCCCTTGAGCATGCCTTCAGTTGGTGATGCTTCTTCAAAGAATTAGGGACACTTCCTCTAGCAGAACAATTCAACTTCTTTCCATTCTTGGAAGAGTTCTAGGAATTGCATTAAGCATTCTAGAGTTGTTGGTCATCGTTAAACCATCACAGGTTGAGACCTCCCTTTTAAGGTTGAAGGTTTCCCTCTTCAAAACATCAGGAGCACTTCCTCTAGCAGAAGACCTCAGCTTCTTGCCAGACTTGGAAGAGTTCTGGGAATTGCATTAAGCATTCCAATGTTGGTGGTCATCCTTAAACCACCTCCCTTGATACCAATATTTCAGAGAGCACATTCAGCCTAGTGCTGCCATGAATTTTTGCACGTTTTGTATTACAACTCTCTTCTTGGACTCATACATAACCCTTCGGATTAAGGGGGGGAATGTTGGACACCTAATCCTCTAAGGGTTGGTGTGGAAGCTGAATAGCCAAAGGGAGTCCAAGGGACCACTTGGAATATGAAACCAAGGGTCATTCCTATGAATTATAAATATGTATCATTGTGAATAAGAAAATAAATCTAATGTTTACCTTTCATATTTCCTTCGCCATGTATGTGTTTGATAGTACTTATCAAATCTATTTTGGAGGCGACACCTGTTTATTGGATGCCCATGGCCTGGATCCCAAGGGGCATCCTCCTGAGAATTCAAAGGCTGTGTTGCAGATTTTTAAGGAAAGGAAGACAGAACGGTCAAATTTATGCATGGGTTCATTGGGAGCTGATAACCCTCTTGAAGAAATGGGGTGGCTAGGGTTAAAATATTTAGTTTTTTTCTCCACTGCCCTGGCGGCCAAGATGGGCTGGCAGATCCTCATTGCACATAGCCTATGGACTGAGGTTGTATTTCATAAATACATATGGCCCCTTTGATCCGAATTTAAACAGGAACGCAATAATTTATAGATATAACCATAAGTACAAAGATGCAACAGAAATAAAACTTCCTTTCATCAATATCAAATAATGAAATATGCTTACAAACAGAATGGAAATGAGACTAGCTCAGGAGATGGTAGCTTATCTCTGAGAAGAGATGCGGTGGCTACATGCCTCTGAGCTATGTTACAATGAGGCTCAAGGGACTTTTTATTATTTAAAAATAAGAGAAAACCCTAAACAACCAAAACCCTAACTCGAGGAGATGTAACACCAAGAGTTTATAGGCTCCGTTGGGGTTAGTTGGGCAGCCAACTTCCCAGGGTCGTAACTTGGTCATATTATCTTCGTTTGACGTGCATGATACCTCGTTGGAAATATATCTCCGAGGAATATGATTGAAAAATGCAATTTCAATGAAATAACCTAGAGGAATATTGCCAAAAAAATGTCGTTTAGGGCCTCAAAACGGATCCGGAAGTTTAGGACTCAAAAAACTACCAAAAATAGTAAATTGTGCTACAATTAAGGAAATTGAAAAAATGAAAGAAACAATGGTGGGGGTCCAAGTGGAATAGGCGGGTGGCCACCAATATCCACCTGGATTGCCCTTCAAACACTAGATTGGATAAGGCTCCCCTCTTGGAACAAAACATGCATATCTACGGTCTGGAAAGAAATTCTCAACTCTATTTCATATATTCATGACGGATTGTCTTGGAGGATCATGTCGGGCTCCTCAATGCGGGTGGGGTTGGACCCTTGGATTGGCAGTGGTAATTCTTAGCGACTCCAACATGATTTGATCATATTCATATCAAATGTTGGCATCACATCTCTTGATCAAATTGCAGACCTTGGGAATACTAATTTATTCTCTCAGGCTTGGAAATCAGCTAATCAACTTGGAATTCTTGACATATGGCATCAAGAATGGCTCAGTTATATTAATGCTCTTACAGAATCACATGTCAGGATCATTGAAGGGGACGATGAATTGATATGGGCACAGGCGAAACATGGGATATACACTCCCAAGGATGGATATCCTGTCATTTTCTCTGCATACAGGCCACCAGTAATTGACTGGTGGTGGAATATACTCTGGAAGATGAAAGCACCCCCTCGCACAAGATTATTCATGTGGACAATCCTTCGACATAAATCTCCCACTGGAGATAACCTTATGAATGATCCTTTTATGGACCCACATGGTGTTGTTTATGCAGACAAGACTCTGAATCCATTGAGCATCTCTTTCTCCACTGTCCCATTACAAAGGAATTATGGGCTCTGATTTTTACCTCTCTCCCATTGTCCATCTCCCAGCAAGGCAATACTATTCTTGAGGCTTGGCAATCTTGGTGGTCATTGGTTAGGCCACTTAAAGCTAGGAATCTCCCTTTATTAGTCTATTGGGCCATCTGGCTAGCTCGGAACAAGCTCATCTTCAGTAATACATTACCCCTCTGGAACCATGCATCTGCCTGTGTCTTGTCCATTTATTCCTTTATTCCTAATGAGGATAGACCTGCCCCCCAATGCACCATCACTCTTGAAGTCATTGACAAGAGTATCCCTGGGCCTATTTCGATGAATCTGCATAAGCTATGGGATGTGGGGTGAGGAGGGGTCATACTATACTTATATGAGACCCACTTCGTCAAAATTCAGATGGGATTGGGTAATGGGACTAATAACTATGCAGAATTGATCACCCGCAGACATCTTCTACAATTTGCATTAGAAAAATATTGTAGGCACCTACAAGTTTATGGTGACTCCAAGATCATTATAAATTAGTTCAACTGTATATCTATTTGTCATGCATATACTCTGAGACATATATTGGATGATGCACTACGTTTAAGGGCCCAATTTGACACCATTGTATGTCATCATATCTACAGGGAACATAACCAGATTTCCGACCATCTTTCCAAGGAGGCTGTGGTCAGGCCTCGAGGTACATGGTTGATTCAGGAGCAGCAGGATATGGCACACTATCAGTACTATCATCGACCATATATTGACATCAGAGCATAGGGGCTGTGAGGGCCAATTTTTACTTGTTTATTTTGATTTCACTTGTATATATTCTCACTGAACACTATATTGTCTATATTATTTTTGGCATGTAATTAAGCACCTACTATCAGCACTCCCTATGGAGGTTTTTTGTATAACAGAAGGGCGAGTTGCCCCAACCTACAACATGTAATTTTCAAATATTAATATAAATTACGATTTTTCCTCAGGAAAAAAAATAAAAAATAAAAATAAAAAATATTCGTTCTTTGCAACTTAGTTCGAAGTATCAAATATTTAAAATATTATAAAACACACGGCTAAGTATATGAGATTTAATTGGATGGTAAAAAGAATAGTATTAATATAAATGAGATTTCCCTAAAATTGAATGATGTTAACATTATAATTAGAAAAAAAGTTATAGTATCATCTTTAAAACTTGCATTTTAAAAATAATTTTCAAAGTCCAAAACTTAATTTCCACACAAAATATTTATCATTAATTAAGTAAAAATATATATGTAATTTTACACTAATATATGGTGGGGTATCTTTTTAAAAATAAAATACAAAATTCTCTAAAAAAATACATTTAATTTTTAATTTAATTTCAATCCAATGCAATATCACTACTTTTAAATTTTTTCTAATTTTAACTTTGAAAAAATTAACGGTTAAAGACTAAATGCAAAACTATAATACAAAATTATCAAATATATAAATTAAAAAAACTTAATTAAATTAGAGATATAATTCTGAAGCAAATCATAATAAATAAAAAAATTTAAATTTTTTATATTATAGATAATTTTTTTCCAATGCTATAGGAAGGAAAGATTAAATGTGCTTTTATCAATTTAACCACCTTTATATTTCTATTCAATTTCTTTTTAATGTTTAAATATACCTTATTAATGATATACTTTGTATATATACATGAGTAAAAAATTACATTTTACTTGGAAAAATAACACATTAATTTATTATATATATAATTTTTTTTTTCTAATTTTAACTTTAAAAAATTAATAGTTAAAGACTAAATACAAAACTATAATATAAATTTTTCAAATATGTAAATTAATAAAAACTTAATTAAATTATAAATATGAAGCAAACCATTATAATTAAAAAAATTAGAATTAACAATCTTTATATTGCTATACAATTTCTGTTCAATGCTATAGGAAGGCAAGATTAAATGTGTCTTATCAATTAAATAATGTTTATATTGTTATTCAAGTTCTTTTCAATGCTATAGGAAAGTAAGTTTAAATATACTTTATTAATGATATACTTGGTATATATATATGAGCAAAAATTACATTTTACTAAGTAACATATTTGTTTAATTGTTCAAGGTGGTTTAATTATGTAGTGAGAAATAGATGGGCTATTTTTTTTTAATTATATCTTGTTAAATGGTTCAAGGTGGTTTAATTATGTATTGGGAAAATGATGAACTATTTATGTGTTATTGATACATATATATTGTTTCTTGATGGCAATTATAGTTGTGTTGTTTACAAGTTGATAAATATACAAATAATTTGACTAAGTGTATATACCTTACAAGTATATGTGGAATTTGGAATTTAGTAGATCTAATATTATTTTTGTCAAACACAATTAGAAGTTATTAAAAACATTGTTTTTTAAATTTTTAAATAAATATTTTATACATCTAATTTAATTAAAAATAAATACTTTTTTTCTTAAGGTCACAACCAAGTTATACACAAAATTGGTGTATGAGATCCCTTGTTTAAGAAATTCCCCGTGCATAGATTGTTAAAGTCTACTAAGGTGTATATACTCTAACTCTCTTTTGCTACGAAACTTCCTTGTTCAAGGGACCCACCTTGTGTAGCAATTTGATTGCTAAAATTTACAAATGTGTATATACTCTAACTCCCTCTAATTCACTCAAAATGTAATTTTTTTTTTAATATTACAAATCACATAGCATTACATTATATACTCATTTAAAAACACCACATAAATTACTCTAAAAAACTTTACATATCACTTCATAAAATTTAAACTTAAACCAAAAAATAACAACTCCAACTCCACCCAATCGCCCAATCTACATATATCCCAAAAGCATACTCAAAACATTAAATGACTCAGTTATAACCATAAAATCACTAACTATAAAATCCCTAAATAAATATATAAATAAATTAGATATAAAAATGAATTGACATAATGTCTCTTATATGGTTGTTGATACAATACCGCCCTGTGTGATCGTGAATGACTAAGTTTAAAAAGTGAAATTGTAAATACAATGCATCCTTATGTATTACCTATCCTACCTACCATGTAGAATCTTTCCAAAGCAAAAAACAATTTTAGTCCTATGACATGTATGGCAGGAAGATATCCAAATAATACATATTTTTAAATTCTATTAAAAAAGCAAATACACCATAGTAACAAAAATGCACCATAATACACCATAGTAACAAAAATGCACCATGATTGTCTTGAGAAGAAATTTTATCTAAAGAGCTTGTCTGTCTACTAGGATACAAAAGGAATCTAAGGAATTTAAGAGGGAAATAAATAGACATGGCAGAGTCTTTATCCTTGTAATATAAATATTATGGAACAAATATATTATAGATAATAGTCATGCAACTCTAGCCTCACTATTTCAAAATATAAGCAAAAACTGAAATGAATTATAAAACTTTTAATCTCATTCTCACACAGCCCTCTCCACCAATTTCCTAAAATATCGCTGGATTGATATGGACCTCTTCCTTAATATTTACTTACTGTTAGTTTCCAACTTTTCCAGCGTCTCCTTTTGTTTTTTCAGACAAGGAAATGACTCCATAACAGTTGCAGAGAAAATTCGGGATGGGGGATGATGCACATGGAGAAAATCTGATTACTGAGGGTTCTAATATTTGGGAAGCCGAGAAAAAATGGTTTCAGATGAGGATTACAGAGCTGGAGTCTGAAATGGCGGAAATGAAATGCAGAAGAGTGGAGGATCTAAAGGGCAATGAGAGGGCGCTATTAATATTTGCTTCGAAAGAGGAGGCATGGAAATTGGAGAAAAAACAATTGCTGCAGCAACTTGAATTTCAACGCTTTCACAATAATGAAGATATTCAGAATAAGGCCGATTCAGTTGCAGAGCCCAGCGGGAAAGTAATTAATTATAGCAGGTATGTAGCAGAGCTCAAACGTCAGAAGGAGAAGGTGGAGATTATGCTCAGAAATTCGGTTGCAGAGATGGAGAAGTGGAAACTAAAAGCCAAAGAGAAGAGACGTGTAGATGCTGCCCTGAGAAGCGTCACGGATGAAATGCTGAGGCTTCAGAAAGAGATCGAGGAAAAGAATGCTTTTATTTTATCTCAAATGTCCAACAAGGACAGAATTGGATTCGGAGATTCAGTAAGGCAGGCTGAGCTTGGAGCCAAGGAAAAGTCACTGTCCAATGCTCAGTCTCGTCTGCGAAATTACAATGATGGCGAAGGTAGCAGAGAGCGAGAGGCTGAGAAATGGAAGATGCTCTATTTGGGTCTCAAATTTGAATTAGATAATCTTCAGATAAACAAAGCAAATCCACTGCGAGACAATGAGGATCACACAGCAGGTTGGTATTTAGCACTTACTGCGATATATATTCTTTTTTTAATGGTTACAACAGAATCCAGCCCCTTTTCATGTTCATCTCTATAGTGTCAAGAAGATAAAAGGGTCTGAGATTTTAAAGTTGTGATTAGAAGTCTCAGAATTATAAGATAGGTTTACTGAATTTTTGTTTTCACAAATAGAGGAGCATTTGGTAGGAGAAGTCTCAGAATTATAAGATAGGTTTATTCAATTTTTGTTTTCACAAATACAGGAACATTTGGTAGGAGAATTTCAATTATTGGAAAAGCAATTTTTTTTTTTTCCAAATTTTTGTTTTTATATGGAAGAAGAGAGACATGGTCAATATTCGGGTCAATAGAATATTTGGTAAATTATTATTCTTACTAGGTGGGGAATATTGGGTAAATTATCACTCCACCATATCTCTACCTTTATATCCCTCAACTTTATTTTCATGTTTTTCACGAAAAGAGGAATCTTTTTAGATATCTAAGGAGAATATTTGGTATTCTAAAAGTAATTTTAAGAAGTTTTAAAATAAGAATATAGATCAAATAAACATATTCACCGGAAAACCAATAACAAAGACACAAAGAAACCAATTCATAGCACTTACTACAAAGTAAACCAACTCAACAACCTACAAGTATAACTCATAAACCAGACAACTCACAATCCTAGAACACTCCATTTCTACAATCTTCTAACTGTTGTCTACATATTTCAAAGTTCATATTTCCAAGAGGCTTGGTAAAGATGTTAGCTACATTTTCACTTGTATTACAATAGATTAAGTCAATTTCCTTTGTCTGTATCTTTTCCCTTACAAAATGGTGGTGGACTTCAATATGTTTTGATTTGGCATGATAAATTGGATTATTTGCCAACTTAATGGAAGTTTGGTTGTCACATTTGATGCTTGTTGGACCTCTTTGTTTTTCTCTAACATCTGCAAAAATCCTCCTTAACTGAAAAGCTTCACAAGTTGCACTGGATAAGGCTATGTATTCAACTTCTATGGATGACAAAGAAACAGTTGGTTGTTTCTTATTGCTCCATGATACGATCCTCGATCCTATATTGAATGCATATCCAGAGGTTGACTTTCTATCATCAAGATTTTGAGTCTAATCTGAATGGGAATAACCTGCGAACTCAATGTCAAATTCATCAATATACATAATACCAAAATTAAGTGTTCCTTTCATATATTGAAGGAATTTCTTTGCTTCTTTCCAGTCGCTTTCACAAGGCTTACCCATGCACTGACTATGGATGTTAACATAATGTGTTGTATTTGGCCTGGTAGTGGTTAGGTAGTTCAGACTTCCACCAGTTGACGATAGAAATTTCCATTCACCTCTTTAGTTCCATCATCACTATGCAATTTAGCATTCTATTCTAAAGGAGCAGATACTGCCTTGCACTTAATCATATTGACCTTTTAAGGGTTTTCCTTATTTGATTTGTGTGATCATTGTTTTACCAGGTTCCCTCCAAACTTCAAGACCTAAACAATACTACAATTCACCAAGGTCCTTCATCTCAAATACATGTCAACACAGATTTAATTTCTTTAATCAATTTGGTTGCATTTCTTGTTATGATAAGGTCATCAACATATAAAGGTATCAAAGCAATATTCCCTTCTTCATATTTCTTGATATAAATGTTAGGATCACTTTTACTTCTCACAAAACCTTTCTCATAAAAGAAAGAATCAATTTTCACATACCAAGATCTTGGTGTTTGTTTCAAACCATATAAATCTTTCTTTAACTTGCAAACAAGGTGCCCTTGTCCCTTCTTTACAAACCCTTCAGTTTGAACCAAATAAACTTCTTCTTTTAACTTGCCATTCAATAAAGATGATTTGACATATAGCCGATACATTTTCCAATTATGTTTTGTAGCTAATGCAATCACAATTCTAATTGTGTTCAACTTAGCTACAAGTGCAAAGTATCATCATAATCAATTCCTTCTTTTGTGAATATCATTTTGCAACCATTCTAGATTTATATTTATCAATACTGCCATCGACATTAAACTTGGATTTGCACAACCATTTTCATCTTATGGGAACTTTATTTTTAGGCAATTTTGTTAATTCTCATGTGTCATTCTTCATTATGATTTATGTTCTTCAATCATTGCATCTCTCCATTCTTTATATTCTTTAGCTTCTTCATAACATGAAGGTTCTACAACATTCATTACATGAGACATCAATGCATAATCTCTATACCTTATAGGTGCATCAATTTGATGTGATAACCTTCTTGGAGTTTTCCCGCTTTCATCTTCTTCTCCTCTTATTGGAGTGTCATGACTACTTGATGCTTCTTGCTCCTGAACCTGTACTTGTTCCTATGCTTATTCCTGTTCCTGTTCAACACTTGTATATGTTTTGACATAATCATTAGTATCATGCCATACACTAGTATTATTTATTTTATCACCTTCATCTGCATTTTCATGAAACACCACATCCCTACTTGCAAGTAATCTATGTGAATTGGGATCAAACAATTTGTATGTTTTTTTATCATCACAATAACCAATAAATGTGCACTTAATTAATTTTTCATCGAGTTTTCTTCTTTCATCTTTTGGAATATGAGAAAATTCCTTGCATCCAAAAACTCTTAAATGAATCACTTTTGGTTTATACCCATAAAATGCTTCAAAATGTGTTTTAAGATCTAAACTTTTGATTGAACTCCTATTTTTCAAACAAACAACAATATTAATGGCTTCAACACAAAAACCATTAGAGACATTTTTACCTTGAAGCATACTACGTGCACATTCTACTAGTGTTTTGTTTTTTCTCTAAGCAACTCCATTTTTTTTAGTTGTATGTGGTACTATAAATTGATGTAGAATCCCGTTGCTTTTACAATATTGATTAAATTCTCTTGATTTATATTCTCCCCCTTGATCAAATCTAAGAATTTTGATGCATTTGCTACTTTGTTTTTCCACCATATTTTTTTATTTTGTAAAGTACGCAAAAACATCACTCTTCTTTCTTATGAAATAAACCCATCTATACCTAGATCTATCATCAATAAAAATAAGAAAATACCATGTTTCACCAAGAGATCTAGTTTTCATCAGTCCAAATACATATGTATGAATCAATTCAAGTATTTCTCTCTGTCTTTTCTCTCTATGTACAGGAAATTCCTCTCTATGAAGCTTATCAAGTGTATGTGCTTCACATTTAACATGATTTATTCTTCATAACAGGAAGACCTTCAACCATTGTTTTTTTAAGTAACAATAAAACATTGTGATTTAAATGGCCATACCTTTGATGCCATAACTCTTCTGTTCACATTGGTGTGGGTGCCAATGCTTGATGACCTGTCCTGGTCACATCCAACTTACACAATTCTCCAACTTTGGTACTTGTGGCAATAACATTGTAAGGATCTTGGATGCCTTTAACAACACACTATGATTTAACAAATTCCACCTTTAAATATTGATAAGCAAAGAAACAAAAATTAAATTCTTTTTGATATGAGGAACATGCATCACATCATGGATATGTCTCTCTTGTCCATTAGGCAAATTCACATCTATTACTCCAAAATCTTTAACTTTAAGTATTTTTTATCTCCTAGATAAACATATGTTCCATCAATGTTCTCATCATATTCATCAAAACAATCCTTATTACAAGCCATATGAAGTGATGCACAATAATCGATGAAATAAGCATTCACATCATTAATTTCTACATACAATGCAACATCAGAAACAAACAATCTAAGATTTTTAAATCCATCAATGATTGAGGTGTCTTTGTCCACAAAATTTCCATTATGCTTTTTGTTTCTCTTTTTAGACTCATTATATTTTCTTTTATAACAATCCTTAGTGTGATGCCCAAATTTTCCACAATAATAACAATCGTCATTTTTCTTATCATGAGTTGGAAATTTAGATTGTTCCATACCTTTCTGTTTTTCTTGAAACTTGCCTCCTTTGTTTTTGTCCTATGACTTACCTCTGAATGGTTGTTTACCCTTGGCTACCAACGCCAAATATGAACTATTGGAACCCAAATTAAAACTCTTCATCCTCTCTTCCTCTTGTAGAATAATTCATATCAATTCATCAAACATAGGGGACTTCTTTGTAGCTGAAAGACATGAAACAAAAATATGATAATATTGCACTAAGCCACTTAATGTGATGGTGACCAAGTGAGTACCAAACACATTTTCACCAAGATCTCCTAACTTATCACTTAGACCTTTGTCACGGGAAATGAAATTGCTTATAGTTTCATTTTCTTCCCTTTTTATAGACAAAAGCTCAGTTTGCAAAAATAATATTTGTTTTGTATTTGTTGTTTCATACAAACCCTTGAGCACACCCCATGTTTCTTTTCATGTCTCGCAATCTCTGATGTGAGGAACAATGTTGTCTTTTATTGACATTCACAACAACACCTTCACTTTTAGTTCATGTTTCTCCCAATCTGGAATATCGACAACAACAGTGAGTTTGGGCTCATCCCCACTTACAATTGACCATAAATGATAGCCTTTCAATATTGTTAACAACTTAAATTTTTAATTAACATAATTTGTACCATCAAACTTAGTGGATTCATTTGTCGAAAGATTTGACATTTTTCCCATATATATATATAAGCTTCAAAAATGTTGAAAACCAACTATAAATTCTTAAAAAAAAAACTCCTCTCCTTTCACCATTAAAAAAACATATTTTTAACTTCTTATTTGCCCTTTAGACCATATGCAATAAATCAATAAGAAAACAAAAAAACTTTAAGCGAAGTATCAAATCAATTTACTCACCCATAAAAACAAACAGAGTGCAACGAGTCTTACGCGGAGGCCTTTTTTCTTTTCATTGTTCGCCTATATTGCTACAACAATCCAAAATCTTTGAAAACTATGCAGATTCACCAGTGTAGTGGGGTTCTACCCCTGGCCCTAAACCACAATAGGCTATGGAGTTCTTACACGTCATGGGGAAAGCTAACATTGCACTTCTTGGCCTCGAACCTCGCGTAGAGATTGGTCTTCTTTCAACTCCCAAAAAATGATTAATGCAAAAATTCAACGATACTAAATGGTCTCCTGGCAAAATTTAGCATTGGTACCTCCCTCACTAAAATATCTCCTTTGTGAATGGTCGATCTCAGCCACTGATAGCACATCGATCCGAACTCCCAAATGCATTCGGCCTTCAGCACTTCTCAGTACTGTGCAAGGAGCAAAGAAGCATCTCAGATCCAAATCCGCACACCACAGGCCAAAAATAACCGAGGTAGAAATAAACAACAAAATCAAATGCATATTTATCTCAGCCACTTGTAAGGTGCTCTTGTAGATCCTAACCACCAAGACAAATAAGTATAGATGGCTCCCGTTGTAGCAATTCAGATCTGGAACATATCTCTCAGATCTCGGCCAACCTTGCTTTGATACCATAATAGAAAATGAAAATAGAATAAACTACATAGTCTCACAATAAGTGAGATCACACTCTATTACTTAAATGGTTGATCAAACATTACATATATAGAGACTCTTAAACAAATCTTGGATATTCTAGGTCTTAAGAAATTAGATCTAAGATACTAAAAATAGACAATAGTTCAGACAAAAAAAACCCAACTCATAACATTAATTACAAAGTAAACCATCTCAACAACGTACTAGTACAACTCATTATAGGACAACTCATCAACCAATCAACCCACAATTCTAAAACACTCCATTTCTACATCATTCTAACATTTAAGAGGTTACACAATAGAAATTAAATTAAATAAGCACACTTGCCCCAAAACTAATCAATTATTATGTTTAACATTGTAAAATCAATTTTAAAATATTACAATATATATTGTTATTTCATATAGATGCAAGGCCATTTTATATATAAAAAAAGTGGAAGGCTTAACAAAAAGGCATACTCACCCCAAAATTACTTCATCAACCCCTTAAATAGCTCTCTCTCTTGTATTAACCTATTAATTATAATATCATGATAGGTTGAAAATTATGTAGAGAAGAAGGCAAATAAAACCACCCGACAACCGATTAACAACAAGAAAATAGCATAACCACACATTCCCTCTATTAACATTGTTATTTAATATACATTGAATTTAATTACATTTAGATAATTAAGAAGTTATCAAGACTTGGGATGTGAGGCACTCTAACTGTTAGATGTCCATTATAGTTTTTTACACTAATATTTAGAAGGAAAAATAAATATCTAGATTTAGAATTTTAATTTATGTTTGAAAATTACAATCAGTTTAAAATTGAATAAAAAATATGTCATATTTATTCACCATTCTATCACCTATCTCTAAATTGACCCATAATCCCTTGCATTATTGTTTCTCTTATTATATTAGTGTTGATGGTGCTGGAAGCCACCAACAAGGAAGGGGGTCTCTCCTGTGTGAAGTCCCAACTAGACCCCACACTGTTTGGAGTAGGAGTCCTAAACGAAAAATGACCGGTTGCTAAAGTGGTGGTTTTAAAAATATACCTTGAGAGGGATAAATACATAAAATGATATATACATGAATTTGGTGGAAACAAGTGTATGAACTTTGTGAATTGTCAAATGTAATGCATGAGAGGTTCCATCACATCAAAGGGAAAAGAGTGAGCCCCTTAGAAGCATGTAATAATACTTAGCTTAAAAGAGACACATGAGCAATAAAAGAGAATCATTAGTTAACTTGAAAAATAGTTCACAAGATAACAATGATCATAATAACATAAGATTACCCATTCAATGATCCAGGTGGCTCCAACGACGCTTAGAATTCCGAAGTGGCCTTGAAAAAGCTCAAAATTAAAAGTCATATTGAAATGAAACTAGGACCAGATCGTAGTGCTCGTATCCGATTTCAATGGTGTGAACGACACTCAAATCCGAGTTCTTATACTCAAGTTATAGCTGGTCAAAGTTCTGATCAAACTTGGCCAAGTGGCAGTCTTAACGAGGCAAAAAATTGGCAGAATCCCAGCGCATAGAATCTGGCCACCAGAAAGGGCGAATTTGTCAAATCGTTAATTTGCCTAAAAACTCTTATAATCCGGCAGAAATTTTTGAACCCTTACATATAAAAATAAAAATAAAATTATATGTTTGGGGTGGCGGGCCGCCAACCTCACCACCCCCCAACGACATTGGCATATTATTTAACAAAAAAAAAAAAAAAACATGTTGGGTTGGGGCCACGAGTGACCCAGACCCCGCCCATAACCACATGCTATATATAATAGAACCGCATGGAAGGGAGTTGATGGGGGTTGAACCCGCCCGACCCACGTGATTTGTCCCCCAATGACCGGCCCAAAAAACAATAACCGTGGCACCATGTATAAATCGCCAACACTTAAAGCACATAATCATTTACGTTAACCGTGCCCATAAAATGGTGCCAAACCGTCAACAAACACGCCCTATTTTGGATGGAGAGAGGTTTGAGCCTCGACTGGGTGGGAACCAAACTTAGTGCCTTTGCCAACAGGGCAAACAACCCACATTATAATATCTACTTGCCAATATTATATATGAACTCAATCAATTCATTCAACCAAATACTAGCGGAGGGTGGACCTAGGGAACGGTGAGTGGATCAAAGGAGCATAACCATGAGTGGGGAATCTGCCAAGATGTTGAAAATATTCTCTTGAGAGCCAGAGGTGCGAGTGTCAGAATTTGACAAGATTATAGTCGTTTTTACATGTTTTCTCGCCAGGATTTCAATAGTGTGGTTTGTTTCCTCATATGAACCACTGAAACTGAAGCCTCCAACTTCAAGGAATATTTGTAGAATCTTGTTGAATCTAAAATATTCCCTTGGAGGCTACTTTTTTACGGAGGTGAAATGATGTCGACTTTATAGTATTTTTTCACAGAATTTTGCAGGGCGAACAATGGTGTGCTCCGCAGCTTCATCCGAGAAGCATATTTTTCGGCCATCTTCAGGAAGAAATCTTTGGGGGAATCTTCAAGATTCCCAAGGGTCCAGAATTTGATGGTGTCAAAAATGGGAAAATTTTATAGTCGTTTGACAAAATTTCGCATCATAAATCCAACGGTGATGTCCATTTCAGTAGCTGAGATTTTCATTTTTAAGCCATCCCCGAAAGTGGAGGTATATGATGCAACTATTCCATGTCTTTCTTTTGATTTGTTGAGATGATGTTATTGTTGAGATCTTGATTACCATTATGTTGAGAGATACTTGTATGCCACGTTATCTGAGATTTTATTAGCTTGTCATGTTGAAGGAGGGTTCATTTGAGTGAGAGTTCCTATAGGAGGATGTCTTGTGGAGAGATATGCCACTCTTGTTGAGGGAATTTTCCCATATGAGTGAGAGTTTTTGAGAATGTCTTGTGGAGAGACATGCCACTCTAGTTGAGGGAATTTATCCTTAAAATGACAAGGAATGTACTATGTACTCATCATCATCTTGCAACATTTAATGAAACGACCTCCCCACTCTTGACACCAAGGCTCGAAGACGTAACCCACACTGGGTGAACTCCATTATCAATGTGTGTGTGTCCTTTGATTTGATGGTTGTCATTATGTTTCATCTTCTTTATAGTATGCACATGTGGCTTTTCATACTCTTTCATATGCAATTATATTAACATCACAAAAGTAAAAGATCTTGGTTAATTTTGGTAGCTGAAGAGATCCAGATCAAGTTTGGTATCAGAGCAGTGTTCTCATTGATGTGAATTACGAGTGTGAATGATTGAACGTGTAACAAGAAGGGAAATGGAGAAAAATAGAGATCTCTATGAGGACCTCCTCAAGATGCCACGAATAGTGGAAATCATGTATGCATATTATGAGGTGAAGATGGCAAGAGAGGAACAGGAGAAAGAAAGAGCACATGATGACTCTTCATTTAACCCCTCGAGTATACATTCATCTACTTCATCATCTTCTCATCATTCAAATGAGGAGATCAATCAGAACCTTCAAGCAAATAATGTTGAATTTATGAGACTTTTGCGAGAAGAAAAAGAGGTGAAGCAGAGATTGCAACTTTAGTTACGAGCCACGGAAGAGGCCTTGGAAGAGTTGAAGTGCAGTGAAGGCTTAGCGAAGCCATCATCACCTGCTTCAGAATCAACAACTGAGGTAAAAAATGATGATCGTTCTTTGTTTTTATTTTCACATGACACTATTTCTGTTGGAAACATGGAGGTACCCATTTCAAGAATAGGCATGAGACTCCTTACCAAGGTGGGGTATAAAGGAGGAGGACTTGGTGTTAATGGCCAAGGAATGACTCAACCATTGGAGGTTGTACAAAGACCTCGGTTTGTAAGTTTGGGATAAACTGAAGGAGAGTGCTCAAAGATATTAGAAGCTTCCAAGACATTGTTGAAGCCATCAGAGAAAGAGGATGATTGGAACTCATCACAATCCTCCCATGACAGTGCACATTGCAAAGGAGTAGCTAAGGCAAGCTCTCATCGCCATAATTACACCAAAGATAGTCAAGAGGGGTATAAAAAAATCTCAGTATTCCAAAGTTCATTTTGATTACAAACATATTATAAATGATAAGCATAAATCATGGCATAGAAAACCATGTAGTTTTTGTGGTTTACATAACCATGTGGTTGTTGAGTGCTAGAAAAGAAGGGCAGCAAGAAAAAAGATGAGGCGTGAAAGGCCATCTCCACATTAGGGAAGGAAGCAAGTTAAGCAAGTATGGAGGAAGAAGATTTTTTTCCATCATTGCAACAAAGGTGGACAACAAAGAGCCACATGTTGGAGGCTCCATCCAGAGTAGTGTCTCAAGGACAAAGCGTCCGTGCAGAAACCAGTCGGTGAAGGTGTTCAACAAGCAAATCTGCCACATTATTGGTGGTTCACTTTGTTGAGTAAGAGATGGTTTTACTAGATATGGTAGCTTGTCATGGCCGCATTTTTATAAATCATGTGTTGCGATATAAATGTAAAAGTGATGATGTGTTTTCCATCGCTTATTGAAACAAAAATGATGTTTTGGCCTTGTATTCAAAGCTGGGGTATTGGTTTCTTTTCTGATGTAAACTTGACCAAATAGTGTGTCTTATAAACTCTTGGCAAGTATGGGGATGCTTGGGTCATGATTGGTCATGTAATTGAGTATGTAATTTGCAAATATTGTACTATAATTTTGCAGGGGATGTAGGTGTCGGCTCATCACTTATGGCTCCGAAGAACAAGGGTGAAGGAGAAGGAAGTGTGACCTGTTAGGAAACTTGTGGTGCAAACAATGTAACACAACAATTGCAGATTATGTTCATGCTTTTGGAGGACCAAAATCTTCTCAGTGGGGAGGAACGATCCAGGTGGCTCCAGACACGCTTAGAATTTAGAAGTGGCCTTGAAAAAGTTCAAAAAACAATGTCATCAGATTGAAGTGAAACTAGGACTAGATCGTAGTTCTCTTCACCCTGATTCAAATAGTGTGAACAACACTCAAATCCGAGTTCGTATGCTCAAGTTATAGTTGGTCAAGGTTCTAGTCAAACTTGGCAAGTGTTAGTGTTAACGAGGCAACAAATTGGCATAATTCCAGCGCATGGAACCTGACCACTGGAAAGGGAGAATTTTTTGAATTATTAATTTGTCTAAAAACCTTTATAATCTAATGAAAATTTTTGAACCCCATACATAAAAAAAAAAAAAAAAAAAAAAAAAATATAAGTTTGGGGTGGCAGGCCACCAACCTTGTCACCCCCAAACGACATTGGAATATTATTATAAAAAAAAGAAGAAAACATGTTGGGTCGGGGCCCTAGGTGACCCGGATCTCGCCCACGACCACATGCTATATATCATAGAACTGTGTGGAAGGGCGCTGACGGGGGTTGACCTTGCCTAACCCACGTGGGATGACCCCCAACAGGCGGCCTAAAAAACAATAATCATGCCATCGTGTATAAAAAACCAACACATAAATAGCATAACAATTTACGTTAGCTACACCCAGAAAAAAGGCACCAAACCATCCAACAAACGCGCCCTATTTTGGATGGCTGGGGATTTGAACCCTGACCTGATGGTAACCAAACTTAGTGCCTTTGCTAATGGGCCAAATTGCCACATTGTAATATTCGTCTACCAATATTATATATGAACTCGACCAATTAATTCAACAAAATACCGGCAGAGGGCAGGCCTGTGGAACCATGAGTGGATCAGAGGAGAGGAACCTTGTGCGGGGAATCTGCTAAGATGCTGAAAAGATTCTCTTGAGGGCTAGAGGTGCCAGTGTCAGAATTTGACAAGCTTACAGTCATTTTTACATGTTTTCTCACCGGGAGTCAAAAAGTGTGGTCTCTTTCGTCATCTGAGTAGCAGAAACTCAAGGTTCCAACAACAAGGAGTCTTTGCATAATCTTATGGAATCTAAAAGATTCCCTTGGAGGCTGATTTTTTACGGAGGCGGAATGATGCCGACTTTATAGTGTTTTTTCACAGAATTTCATAGGGAGCGTAGTGGTGTGCTCCGAATCTTCATTTGAGCTGAGGATTTTTCGGCCATCTTTAGGAAGGCATCTTTGGGGGAATCTTCAAGATTCCCAAGGGTCCAGAATTTGATGGTGTCAGAAAGGGGAAAAGCTTATAGTTATTTGACAATATTTCACACCAAAAATTCAACGGTGATGTCTGTATCAACAGTTGAGCTTTGCATTTTTTGGCCATCCCCAAAAGTGGAGGTATATGATGCAGTTATGACATACCTTTCTTTTGATTCACTGACATGATGTTGTTGTTGTTGAGATCCTGATTACCGTTATGTTGAAGGATAGTTGTAGGCCACGTCATGTGATATTTTATTAGCTTTTCATGTTGAAGAAGGGCCCATTTGAGTGAGATTTCCTATAGGAGGACGTCTCGTGGAGAGACATACCACTCTTGTTGAGGGAATTTTCCCATATGAATGAGAGTTCCTGAGAACATCTCATGGAGAGACATGCCACTCTGGTTGAGGGAATTTATCCTTGAAATGAAAAAGAATGTACTATGTACTCATCATCATCTTACAACATTTAATGAAGCGGCCTCCCCAGTCTTGACACCAGGGCCCAAAGACATAACACACTCTAGGTGAACTCTGTTATCAATGTGTGTGTTTCCTTTGATTTGATTGTTATCATTATGTTTCATCTTCTTTACAATATGTACATGTGGCTTTTCATACTCTTTCATATGCAATTCTGCTAACATCACAAAAGTAGAAAGATCTTGGCTAATTCTAGTAGCTAAAGAGATCTGGATCATTCAATAAGATTCATACTAAAGAAAACAAATTAGTTCATAAGCATTAGCATAAATGAAACAAGACATATTGCAAATCTAACAAGAATCGTCTTACTACATCCACAACATATGCATGAAAACGTGTTGGTTTTGAACTTTTATTAAAGAGTGAAAGTTCCAAACATACATTTACAATTGACAAGACACTAGCCCCAATAGTGGAACATGAATCCAACACTTGCTTCTCCAAAGAAAGATAATCCTCCTATGATGAACTAGAGAAGCCAAGGCTCCAAAACAAATCTTTTAAGCCTTCGGTTCCAAGCCCTTTGCTTGAGTTATGAGGGTGTATTTATAACATATGAGATGACTCTTCATCTCCCTTTGTGACTTTTGAGCTACCCTCATGACTCTTTGACTTCCTTTGTCTTTTCCTAACTAATGACTTTTCATATTCCACAATTGACACTTGGACTTCCACTTACATATTTATTTCAAATACAATATTACAAAAACCCATATGAGACAAAAATGGGTAGAGCCTAATAAGACAAAATAGACATATCAAGCTTGAGTTTGAGGAAACTCTAGCTCATCAGCTTCAACTTGTAGATCTTCAGTCACATAGTGATGCCATGCTTTGTATTATGCGATGGTTTCCTCAAACTTTGTAAGAAGATTAGGCTGAAAGCGGACTCTAGCCTCCATTGCATCTGGGTAGATAGTTTTGGAACCAATTTGTGTCTCCTTCTTCAATAAGAAAAACATAGTATTGATCTTAGTAGGGCCACCAATATACTTATGCATGGTATGTCTATTGATTTCTAGGTCCTCTTTGGTAGAAATTTTCTTCAGCTGGTCCAAGTGCTCAAAAAAATCCCGCCTGACCACATTTTTGCCCTTTGCTTCTATGAATGTGTCGACTGAAGGGATCTTGTGAGATTGAATTGTTTATTGCTTTGTATAAGTATTCTAACTTCAACTTTCTCCAACTCAACTTGTTTTCTTTACCAACTTTGACGGTGCACCTATGTACTTCATTCCCCATTCATGAACTGCAGTGATGGATGTATGAATGACATTCAAAATTTTAGCATTCTCTCGTGATTTTTTCTACATGTCATGTAAGGGGACAACTACTTTGTGCACGATGACCAAATCCTCATAAAGGTTCATCATAGTTTCTCCCAATGCTTGCACTTCACCAAATATAGTTGCTTAGAGCTCTTTCAAGTACACATGTGCAAGAGCCAACTTTTGAGTTTCTACCTGGAGTTGTTATATATGTTGTCTTGTAACTTCTAGATTCTTTTCCATTTTCCTATTCTCTACCATCAAATATTCTGTATTGGCCTTAAAAGTTCTTGCAAAGGCCAAGTTAGCTCGAAAATAGTTTCAAGATCTTTTGAGTGTCCATGACAATCACCTTTTATGTATTGATGAAAGCAGGATGTGTGAGGACATCAAGGAAATGCTTCTTTCTCGTTTTCACAATTTTTTTATAAAGCTCATGAGCTGCAAGTATCAATGACTGAATTGTTATCAAGAGGAACAATTTCCTCTTCATCACCTAGAGCTTGCTCATCTATAAGAGGAGGAAAAGACTGAATGATGATCTGTTTTGTACTTGGCATAAGATTGACATATTTATTATGTTGCTCTTGTTCTACCTCCATGTTTTGAACGACTATTAACTCTTCGGTCTCTTTGGAAAGTTCTTGATCTTGCTACTATTTAATTCTTCATGTAGTTGATTCTATCCTTCTTCTTTTGCTTTCTTTAACATTGTTTCTTCTTCCTCCTTTCTTCTCATCTCTTCTTCTTGCATTTGCCTTTCTTCTTGTTCTCTCTTCTATTCTTCCTTTTGTCTTTTCTCGTCTTCTTCCCTCTTATGCTCATCTTGTTTCTATTTCCTCTTCCTCTCAGCTGCCATAGCCAATTTCAAAATAGTTGTATCCACTTTGAATTTGTGGCTTTTCTCCTCTACTAGATTATGAGCAACCTTCCTTTTATATTTTATGCTCCCTTGGTTGCGATTTTATGGTTGCCTTGCTTCTAGAGTAGTTTCCTATTATGGAATCACATGAGAAGGACCTGCTTGGTTTACTAGTGCATGAGGCCCAGAGGCATTATAACAATTCTTGATCTTCTCCTCTTTTGGTCTAGAGTAGGTCCCACTTGGCCAGTTGAAATGTATCTTGGCACAATGTTGCTTGCAAATGCTTCTGGGATCATACAGATGATACTCCATTATGCCAAACATGAATTTTTCCAACTCATTACCTTAATCTTCTGTTACCTTTAGGTTCTTGATTTTGTAGGATCCCACCTGCAAAGTAAGAGTAGGATAAAGTGCTTTCTTCTTCCTCTGCAGTACTGTTGATAAGCCCGTGGAAAGATGTTATGCAACTTCCTACATGAACAACTTATCTGTGGCATACCTCATTAAAAAGTGTGATGACTTTTGGAAACTGAACACCCTGAGGTAAGTGCCATCTGGTGAGGCAAACCAATCAACAAGTTTTTATACTGAGTCCATAACCTTGTGGGACATGTAAGGTGGCTTATCCTAAAAAATCATCTGGTACAATATTTTGGGGAAGTGGTCAACTGCACTCTGAAAGCAACTTACAATAAATATGAACAGTAGGCTCTTTGGGTGTCCAATTCCAGCTCATGCTAGGAAAAGCATTCTGAGCACATATCCCATCCAATAAATATGCAGACATATAAAATCTAGCTTGCTTGCTCTTAGGTGGATTCTTTGCATTGTCACATTAATCCTAAGTTGTTGATCTAATAGATATGACCAGTTAAATACCTTCCCCTCCTTGACAATCTGATGCAACATGTAAATCCAACCTTTAGGGAAGGTTTCAATACTCTTCTGACCATATATCCAACACCATAATACAATCAAGTAACGAAACACCTTTTTAAGAGACCTAGTCTTGTAAGTGTTACTAGGTGTCTGGTGGAACTTAGATGGCTCTTTCACCCAAGTCTTGATAACATCCTTAGTACTCAAATAGCTGGAGACTGCATAAAAATGTGAATCCATATATGCTTTTGGCTTAGGCAAGTGATACATCAAATGAATATCATGGGCCAAATATGAAGCAAGCCACTACCCACTGGCACTGCTAAGGGTCATGCTCTTAGTATCCAAGTGCGACAGGATCCACTTAATGACATCTGCACAAGGTAGGACTGGGAACCTACACGTAGCTCTATGAAAACCTGATCGTTGGATTTTTATGTACACCTATATATCCTCCAAATCTACTTTGAATTCCATAGTTGTGAATGCATCTTTGACTATATGCCATGTAATATCCGAATCCTTTTCAATGAAGAGTTTAGTATCAAATATAATAGGCATGGTAATTGGAGTGCTCTCAAGCACTTCATCGGTACTGCTCTCTGTTGTTTATTTTGAGGTTGATCTCTTAGGAGGCATGCTGATAGCTAATGATGAAAGAGAGATGAGCTCAAAACCCGCAGTACTTATAAGCAAGAGATGCACTCAAGGAAAAAACAATTTAAATTACGTAGATAGGTTCATCAAACGAAATTAAAGCAACAACACACTCACTGATGAGAAGGATTATGTAGTTTTTGGGCTCTAAAAGGTAGATTGGGCTCTTGAACTATGCTTTGCATAGTCTCAACAAACAAGGATGGAACCTGAGGCTTGAGACTGCGCAATGCATAGTCTTCGCTGGGTAGGACAGGGAACAGACTGTGCATTGCGTAGTCTCAGAGGCCAAGGCTGAGGACTGAGGCCTAGAATTGTACAATGCATATTTGGGAAAGTCAGTGACTGCGCAGTCTCAGAGGCCAAGGATGAAACTTGAGCCTTGAAGATGTGAATTGTGCATTTGGAAAGGTAGCAATTCCTCAAGAATTACGCAATTTTGCCTGGGAATGAGAGAGAAAAACTTCAAGACCTGATGTTATGGTAGAAAAAAGTGTAGATTGGCCTTCAGGAGAGTTGGTTCAGTAAATGACATGGTCCAAAAGAGATCATGCAAAAGGTTTTGACACCTAATCTTTGGGATTAGGAAAATCCATGTAAATATTGTAAATAGCAAAATAAAAGAAATTGAAAGATGAAGAGACATTGGGAGATGAAACCCAATAGTCTCCCTCTCCTTGTATATATCCATGCTTTCTCTTAATGCAAAAACATAATTTATTCATGGAGTAACTCTTGCCTGACATGGTATCAGAGCACTGGTCCCAAATTTAACTATCATCTGCCTTTATAGCTCCTATGTCATCTTCTCATCGTTTAATCAATCATTCCACTACTTCCCTGTCATGTCTCCTCCATATTTACCTATTCGTATTGTTATTTGCAACATCCTCTTTTTGTGCCCATCATTCTTTGCTCACGAACCAAAACTTGTAGATTAGGCTTAACAACGTTGATGCTTCTTACGGATGGACCGTTTCAAATTTTCGATGTTGCGTTACTGAGGAGCATCTTCGATACTGTAATCAATTACGATTTTTTTTATTGCACCCACCTTACATAGGGACCGTACAACCTTTCAATTACTGAAGGAGCTTGGAATTGGTCTCATTTGAATGACTGTGCATTGAAGAACGTGTAGTGGAATACGATGCATTGGTTGAATGTTCTCTTCATTTGCGCACATGGTAGTAGTAACATATGGTAGTTTGAATCATATTCTGGTACGTTTGCTGAATGTTATGGTTTGAATGTTGTTATGTACATATGGGGTGGATAATCTTTTAAATTCTCATTGAATTGTATGTTGAGTTTTTGTTTATGAAGGTTGTATGGTGTTGTTTTTTAAATGGAATAGTTATTACATAAAAGGGATGAGAACCGTTCCTTTCAATAGGATGTTTTAAAATGGTCGTACTTCATAGTGTGATGGCCCATATATGCTTTAAATGCATGGTGAGTATGCTGAATATTTTTTTTTAAAAGGTATTTATAATGAATGCATATGAGGGTTGGTTATTTTTTAAAAGCCATGAAAAGGGTTGGTTAAAATGAGTTGTAATGAAAAATGGTATGGTGTGTGATATGAGATGAGGCATTAATATATGTTATGTGATGTATTAAATTCCACATGGTATATGGAGGTATATTGATGATTTATTTTTGAAGACAACCAATTATTTTTATCACACAGACCTGCAATTATTGTAATTATTTTGGGCACATATTAGTTTTTATTATGCATTCCCTTATCTCTATAGTTGGAGTGGTTCTCTCTGGCAAAGAGAACTATCGTGAGTGGTCTAGGAAGATAAAACACAATTTCATTTTCAATGAGTTGTGGAAAGGAATTTGTGAAGGAGAAGGAGACAATGCACCTGAAAAGCCTACTTCAGACAAGGAGCTTGTCATTTGGGAAGACAAGAAAAACAAGGCTTATGCCTTGATTGCAACATCTGTAAATGAAGATGTGAGTCATCATATTTATCCATTTTCAAGTTCTTTTGAAGATTTAAAGAACTTGAGAGAGTTATATGACTCACACTCTGAACTTGGAGTTGTTCAATGGATGATCGAGTTGTTCAATCTTGAGTTGAAAAATGATGACTCTCTTGCCTTAGCATCAGAAATAAGATCCATTATGCATGATATAAAAGCCACTAGTGTTGAAAGAGATGTTCCTCTCACAGCGTATGTCAAGGCACTATATCCCACCTATTCACATTATCTTGAGTCATTGCAAGCAAGTGTAAAACTTAAGGAGATTTATTTTGATTCCCTTGAAAATAAGTTTGCTGAAAGAGAGAAGGATTTTGGGAAAAAGACAACTACTCAGTCTTCTGAAGAAGTTGTGTGCCTTACATAGAAAGAGAATAATCATGCACATGATTCTTCTAGAGGAAGAGGTGGCTGAAAAGGAAGAGGAAGGAATAATTTTAGAGGCAAGGGTGGCAGACATTTCCAAGGAGAAAGATTTGATCTTCATGGCATACGATGTAACAAAAATGGAAATGATGCTTCCAAATGTAAGCTACCTTGGGACATAATAGAGCATGAAATCAATGAAGAAAAAGGTAAAATGCCTGGTAAGGGGAAAGGAAAAGCACCAGAGTCCACTCATTATGTTGTGGCACATTGCAACATTGGAGTAACTGAAGAATTATTCAGTGCTTCACTTGCTTCATGGAAATATGCTTAGTTGCTTGATTCAAGAGAAACTTTCCATATGCCTTTCATAAGAGATTTCTTTGAATAATTCACTGGCAATGTGGATGGATCAATTTACTTTGTAGACAAGTCAAAGCTCAAGCGATCATGGCTTGGCACCATCAGGGTCAAACTGCTTGGTCTTCTAGACTTTCTTCTGTATGATGTTCTATAGCTCCCAAAGCTGAGGATAAACTTGTTGTCTTTGGTCCACATCTGCCAACAAGGACACTCCATTCACATATTTGATGGTAAGGTTGAGTTTTGAATAGCATCATATCACTCAATTGTCATGATTGGAAAAGAAGAATAAAGACTTCTGAAATTCCAAGGAACCTTTGCTCGTGCACAAAATTTTCATATAATTCTCACTATGATGAAGGTACACTTTTATCAAGTCTTTTATGGCATGCTAGATTTGGACACTTGAACTACGTCAACCTTCGTTTGTTGAAGAAAAATGGTGTTATTGGTTTGCGAACTATTCCTAGGAAACTTAAGCAATGTGACGCTTGTATCTTAGGAGAGCACAACAAACAATCATTTTATGATTCTCATTCCAGAGCACATGGAAAACTTGAACTCATTCGTTCTAATTTATGTGGCCCAATGCATGTTTCTTCTTAAAATGGTAATAAAAATATGATGACATTTATTGATGACTACACGAGAATGTGTTGGGTTTATTTATTGAAGAACAAATTTGAAGCTTTTGAAATATTCAAGAAAGTTCATGCATGGATTGAAAATGATGTACTTGATCTCATATTGGCTCTATTCGTACTGACAATGGAAAAAAATATACTTCAAAGGAATTTGAAAACTATCTCCGCTAGCATGGGATCAAACATCAAACAACTATGCCGTGTAATCCCCAACAAAATGGTGCAACTGAAAGAATGAACATGGCGATATTAAATATGGCATGTTCAATGACGTTTTTCAAGAATGTTAAGTTGATGTTTTCAGTTGATGTGATTCTATCTACTGTGTATATAAAGAATAGGTGTCCATCTTATGCTATCAAAAACAAGACTCCTTATGAAATGTGGTATGGCCACATTCCTTCAGTGAGGCATCTCAAGGTTTTTGGTTCCACCTCTTATGCCTTGATGCCTAAGGATTAAAGAAACAAAATCAGTGCAAGGAGTCTCAAATGTATCTCCATTGGGTACTAAAATACCTCCAAATCATTCCATCTCTATAATGAAGCGAATAAAAAGTTTATAATATTTAGAGATTTGATCTTTCTTGAATCCTCCAAGACTAACATTGTTGTTGAGTGACAAATTGATTTCTTGGATAGATTCATACATGCAAAGTCTTTTCAAGAGTTTGATAATGAGATCCCACATATTGAAGGGGGGATCCCTATACTGGATCAATCCGTGGAATCTCCTTTTGGAGCACTTTCTTCCCCGCATGAAGCTCCAACCACTGATCAAGATGACACTTTGAGTGATGTGATTGATATAATTGGGAGGCTAAATCTTGATTTATCCCCATCTCAGTCAATTGAGTAGCTAGGGCCATCTCAGAAAGATCCTCCAAAATGGCTGACAAAAACAGTTGAAAGTGTTCATCCTAATGAGGTTGGAAAGATAGGAACAAGAAGCTCAAGAAGACAAAATGGAGGTGATGTAGATGATCTTGATTCACCTGTTGATATGGATTTTTCTTATGATTTTGAACTAAATTTGTCTACATATTTTGAACCAACTTCCTTCAAATAAGTTGCTTCTCATGATGAATGGAAAGAAGCGATGCATAAATAATATGATACTTTGTTAGGCCCCTATACTACTAGTGTAACCCCTTATTGTTATTAGTATAACCCACTTATTATATTGTTGTACCCATGTAGTGCCCATATTGTTACTATTGTGCCCCATAGAAGCCCACTATTGTTATTATTGTGCCCTTACATTATTATTGTTAGGTCGGCTCTGATTATGTTATGACCCCTTAGACTCCTATATATAGAAAGGAGGTATTTTCATTTGTATCATCCAAGAATTGTTCATTTATGTAATGTAAAGGAGGTTGCCCCCTCGAAGAGGCTGAATTCTAAGGCGTTGATCTATCTTTTCTATCTTCTCTTGAGCTGGTTTCATAACATTTGGTATCAGAGCTTTGGATTCTAGGGTTTCGCTGCTCCAAACAGGTCATCGTGGAATTTTCGCTATAAATTTTTTTTCTGTGATGTTTCAGAAGTCGAAAAAAAAACCCATTTGAGAAGAAATCGCGCTGAACCTCGGGTTCGAATTTTAGAGATTTTCACGCTATATTTGCGGAGATATGATTTGAGGAAGTTGGTCTTTTTGCAGACTCCTAAATTACATTCCAAACAGGTGACCTGGGGAAAATCGTCATAACTTTCTCTCTGGGGATCGGATTGAAATTTCGTAAGAAGGTACAGAAAGAGGACGGACTGTAGTTTTTTGTATATGTTTTTCAGATCCAAAGGTCAAAACAGTGACACGTGGCATTTCATACAAGTTCGCTCTTCTGGAAAGGTCTATAATAAGGTCATCTTGGGAGATTGTGTATAACGCTTTGTTAGAGAATCTAATTTGGATCAGACTGGTGGCATTGGAAAGAGGACACAGAGGGCTACTACAGGTCGCAATTTCAGAACTTAAAGATCTGAAAGTACAGAGTTATAGTCGTTTCAATGTCGAGCTCCTAAAATCAAGAAAAAGCAAGATGAGGAAGTTTGATGGCCAAGATCCAGTAAATTGGATACTTCAGATGGAGCAATATTTTGATCTACATGGTGTACAACTACTACAAAAGGTATGTATTGCATCTTCATATTTAGAACCAGATCAATTTTTATGGTACAAAGGGCTTTGTTCTCGTAAAAAACTTGTTACGTGGTCAATTTTCACGGAGGAAATGATAGCACATTATGAGGATACAAAGAGCAACACCACAACAATTGGAAAGAGTAAAAGGGCTTTGTGGCATAGTGGAAAGAGTAAAAGGGCTTTGTGACATAGTGGAAAGAAAAATTATGGAAACCAGGAAGCGTACCCCTCACAACTATAAAGATGGAAGTGTTGTTTCTCCTAGCCTTCCACAACCTACAAGGGTTACACCACAAAAATTGGAAGAAAAAAGAGAAAAAGGGCTTTGTTACAATTGTGATAGCAAATGCACTAAAGGTCATAAGTGTGTTGAGAAGAAATTATTTTACATAGAATATGAAGAGGAGGAAGAAAAGGATCAAGAAACATCAAAAGAAGAAGATATACACCAGGACCCCACCCCAGAGAAAGAAGAAATGAATCAGACCATATCTTGTAAAGCATTGGAAAGAATTACCACTCCTCAAACTCTCAAGATAGAAGGACATATCAAGAAGAAAAATGTGCAAGAAGTGAAAGATCACATCGAGAAAGAAGAAATGAATCCAACCATATCTTGTAATTCATTGTTCGAAATTACCACTCCTCAAACTATCAAGATAGAAGGACATATCAAGAAGAAAAATGTTCAAGAAGTGAAAGATCACATTGAGCATCAAGAAATGAATCCGACCATATCTTGCAAAGGATTGGAAGAAATTACCACTCCTCAAACTCTAGAGATAGAAGGAAATATCAAGAAGAAAAAGGTTCAAGCAGTGAAAGATCACATCGAGCATCAACAACAAGTTCTCCAACTTTTAAAGGATAACGCCACTTCGGTGCAAAATCAAACGAAACAACAGGTAGATAAACATTGTAGTGAAAAATGTTTTGATGTAGGTGATTGGGTATTTTTACTGCTACATCTCAAGCAAGCTATTTATGAGAAGGAAATGTTGGCAATACTACATGCACTTAAAAAATGGCGACCTTACCGAATGGGAAGACTCTTCAAGGATGAGGATGTGGAAGCATTGTTTTGTGCTATTTATATTATCCAACCAGATTGGATAAACGAAGCAAGGGATGAATGGAAGAAGGACGAAGAAGTATGGCCACTTATTCAAAAGTTGCAAAAGATCCCAATTCAAACAATATTGCCAGAAATTGAAGAGGAAGGAAAAATCATATTGGAACCTGGAGCAATCACAGAAACAAGAACCCGACAGCTACGAAATCGATCAATTTCAGAGTATCTCATCAAGTGGAAGAACTTACCCGCTGAAGATTCCACATGGGAGGACAAGAATTTTATATAGAAGCATCAAGAACTACTCAAGCGTTGAGGACAACGCTTTTTGAAGGAGAGGGGCATGTTAGGCCCCTATACTACTAGTGTAACCCCTTATTGTTATTAGTATAACCCACTTATTATATTGTTGTACCCATGTAGTGCCCATATTGTTACTATTGTGCCCCATAGAAGCCCACTATTGTTATTATTGTGCCCTTACATTATTATTGTTAGGTCGGCTCTAATTATGTTATGACCCCTTAGACAGAGGTCTTTTCATTTGTATCATCCAAGAATTGTTCATTTATGTAATGTAAAGGAGGTTGCCCCCTCGAAGAGGCTGAATTCTAAGGCGTTGATCTATCTTTTCTATCTTCTCTTGAGCTGGTTTCATAACATACTTTGATAAAGAATGACACCTGGAAGATGGTTGATCCTCCATTGGGAGTCAAACCAATAGGTTGCAAGTGGGTCTTCGAGAATAAATATAAAGCAGATGGTTCACTTGACATGCATAAAGCTAGGCTTGTGGAAAAAGGTTTTGCACATAAGGAAGGGGTCGATTATGAGGAGACCTATGCCCCCACAACAAAATGGGTTACCATCCAGACACTCTTTACCTTCACAACTCAGAATGGTTGGAAAGTCCATGAAATGGATGTAAAAATTGTTTTCTTGGATGGAGATCTGAAAGAGAATGTTTTTATGTCTCAACTAGAAGGATTTGTTGTGAAGACTCAAGAAAAAAAAGTATGCAAGCTCATAAAATCCTTATATGGCCTCAAGCAAGCACCATGAGCCTGGTATGAAAAATTGAATGAGCATCTTCTGAAACTCAATTTCAAACATTATGATCTTTGATGATACAACTCTGTTTGTCAAGAAAGTTGGAAAAACATTTGTATATCTTGTGGTGTATTTAGATGATCTTTTGATGAAAGGGAACAATGAGAACTACATTGCATCCATAAAAAAATAACTGAGGAAATGATTTGAAATGACAGATTTGGGCTATGTTCACTACTATCTTTGAATTGAAGTAACCCAAAATCTGAAGTTTATATTCCTCTCTTAGAAGAAGTACACTAGATATATATTGAACATGTTTGCATGACTGAGTGAAATCCTTTGACTACTCCAATGACACAAAATCTAAAGCTCACATCCACTAAAGGAAAAGAATTTGAGGATGCAACAAAGTATAGGCAACTCGTAGGAAGTCTCAAACTACTTGATTACTACCAGACCAACCATTTCATTTGTTGTTGGAATCCTCTCAAGGTTTATGGAAAAGCCTTGTGAGGGTAATTGGTCTGCTACAAAAAGAGTTCTAAAGTACTTGAAGGGAACTCAAGACTTTGGACTCAAGTATATATAGGTGGATGACTTCAACTTGATTGGATACTTTGATTCAGATTTTGATGGAGATAAAGAAATTGGAGTATCTACTTCACGTTATGTAATGAGTCTTGGATTAGGAGTTGTCTCCTAGAGCTCAAGCAAACAATAAGTTCAAGCAGATTCCACAATTGAGGTGGAATATGTGGCAACAACTGAAGCAACCAAGGAAATTGTGTGGCTCAGGAAAATTATGGAATATTTGTAGGAGAAATAAGTGCATTCAACTCCTATTTTGATTGAAAACACTTCTGTAATAAACTTGGCCAAGAACCCGAAGTTCCATGATCAAACCAAGCACATCAATACAAAGTATCATTTGATTTGACATCAGGTTGAGGCCAAAACAATCCACCTACGACATTGTTCCACAAATGAGAAGATTACAGGAATCTTCATCAAAGCACTTGGAAGAGAGAAGTTTGAAAGATTCAGAATGATGCTTGGCTTCACCAACATCCTTGGATATTAAGGGGGCACTGTTGACACTTAATGGATTAGGAAAATCCATGTAAATATTGTAAATATCAAAATAAAAGAAATTGGAAGATGAAGAGACATTGGGAGATGAAACCCAATAGTCTCCCTCTCTTTGTATATATCCATGCTTTCCCTTAATGCAAAAACATAATTCATTCGTAGAGTTATTGTTGGCCTGACAAAAGGAAAAATACGCATGCACAAAAAGGCTCAACAACAATAACTATTGGTAGGCAAAAAACATGAAGGTGATGCAACACTTGTAAAAATTGAACAACAGACTGAAACAACACTTGTACAAGCTAATAATAATAGAAACTCCAACTACCATAAAAGTAAACTAGAAAAATAACACTCATAGAAGCAAAAGTGATTGAAAAACCAACAAAAAGTGACACATGAAAAACTTACCTGGAAAAACATTGCAAACTAAGTCGAAAGCTCCTTGATCTCGTCGGGAAGGCTAGAGATCCAATCTCGAGTGTGCAAATGAGCTCTACAAGCATCTATTATATAGATCTAGCCCCCCACGGGGTTAGGTTAGTGATCCGGATTTAAACAGGAACACAACAAATTACAAAGATAACCATAAACACAGAGATGCAGCGGAAATAATACTTCATTTCATTAATGTAAAACACTGAAATATGCTTACAAACATGAATGGAAATAAATAAGCTAGGGCGATGGTAGCTTATCTTTGAGAAGAGATGTGGTAGCTACATGCCTCTGAATTGCCTTACAATGAGGCTCAAGGGCCTTTTTATTATTGAGCAATAAGAGCAGACCCTATACATCCAAAACCCTAACCCGAGGAGATGTAACACCAAGAGTTTATGGGCCCTGTTGGGGTGAGTTGGACAGCCAACTTCCCAGGGTTGCGACTTGGTCATATTATCTCCATTTGACGCGCATGATAGCCCATTGGAAAGATCTCTCTGAGGACTATGACGGAAAAGACGCTTTTAGACTAAAAATCACTGGCGGTAGATTTCCAAAAAAACGTCAGCTACAATGAAGGAAACTGAAAAACTAAAAGAAGCAATGGTGGGGGTCCAAGTGGAATTGGCGGGTGGCCACCAATATCCATCTAGATCAGTGAGGGCTTATGACAAACATGCCTAAAATCAAGGAAAAAGTGACACTTGTCTAACATCGAAAATAGAAACTTGTGCCACTTGTCGAACAATGATTGTGGACTCCAATCTCTGAACGCAGCGGGTCAGAGGAAGGGTTAGACGCCGCAGAGGCTAGGGTTCCACCGACGACGCCGCAGAGTTTCTCCTCCGTCCTCGACTCGCAGGCACAGTTTCTTCCTTGGCAGCGGCGCGGGTGGGGGATATATTGTCTCTGGTCTTTTATATTTTCTCTGAGCGGGGGCAAGGTGGCTGGCCTTGCCACCTCTGCCCCCGGTCTCGCCTCTGCTCCAGTGGGTGCTTCTCCTTCGCAGCGACAGTTTGGTTTGTTTTGGCCGCGGCTTATCCATTGGCGCGTTGAGGGAACAACAACGTGTTTTCTGACTCTGCACTGTTTCGTGCTGCATCTATGGCTGATTTCGCTGGTGTTTTCTGCAGGCTGCTGTGGATGTTTGAGGCAGTTTTTCTACCTCTGTTTTTCGTCTGATTCGGGTGGAGAGTTTGAGGGGGCGGGGAAGGAGTGGCTACCTTTGCTACTCTCTTCCTCATTTCGTGCCTCTCCTTCTTGTTTGGGCGGCCAGATTTAGCGCTTTTTGTTCTCATTTTCTATCCACAGGAGCTTTTACTGCTTGTGGTGCATTGGTGCCATCTTCTGCACCTCTGCTCTTTTTTGTTGTTTATTTTTGTAATAGGATGGGTTGCCTCTTCAGGTCTGTTTTTTCAGGGGCGCAATATTGGCCTTTTGGGGTATATTTTGGGCACTGTATTGCAGATTTGCTGGGGTTTTTCATACCTTTTATTTGCTGCCTTGTCTGAGGGCATTTCTGGATACTTCTTTTGGAGTATTTTTGTAAGTGGCTCTGCCCACATTTCTGCATATGCTTCATGCATCTACAATATGTAATCTTCTTTAATGAATATTACGAATTTTCTCCACGGAAAAAATGATTGTGGACTCCCTATTTTCTAGGGATGATCATTAGCTTACTCCGGGAAACTATGCAGTCACACTAATAGAAGGAACCATGCAATTCCTAGCAACAATGGATTGTGCAGTTCACTGTTTCAATGGATTGAGCAGTCTTGATCACTCTGAGAGAGAGATAGGACAATTTGCATGCTCTATGACTGCCTATTTTCAAAGTTTGTGTAGTTCTGATCCTCAAGGCATATTGCAATTTCCAGTGATAGAGGATTTTGTAGTTCCTAAAGGGAAGACTGACAGTTGGAGGAAGATCGGGGTAGGAGATGGCTCGTGTTTAGAAGTTGTTTAGTTGTCATCGACAAGACTTAGTCATCATCAAGACAAGCCAATCAAGTCATCACAATCACTGCATGCAAAGAAAAGTAAAATCGACAACAAACAATAAAAATAATTCTTGACAACCATGAAAGATAAGTTCTCATGAACGGAAGGGAAGCCCCAAAATCTCCATAATCAAAACATATACAAAATTTTGAAAAAAATTGTACGAGGCTTAAATTTTTCATTAATTTTTTTTTTTTCATTATATTTATCATATTTATAATTGTGAACATGAAATTTTAATTACAAATTAGAATCCAAAAATAAAATACGTTCACTTCTTTTAACTAAATAATCAATATTAAACATTAACTAATATATGAAAAGTATCTCTGGGGTATTTTAATTATGCAGATTTTTAAATTTGCCACTTTATTGATGATGATGATGATGATGGTTAATGTCCACTGAGACCAAATTGGTCTATCGGACCTACAATTTTCTTAATTTTTACTTGTCTGGCTCCTCGTCTTTCTTGGCGAGATTGGTGTTGTAGCTTTCTTTCTTTTCTCTACGGTCTTCCAACTTCCTTTGTCTTGCATCTCCTTCATCTCTTCTGGTTCTTGGGACATTGGTGTCTTAGCTTCGCGATCTATAGTCGGAGAAGAAGTTTGGTTTAGGAGATCTGCTTTGCTGTTAAATGAAGATTTATGTTCCGCGGTATTACATCATTATTGAATTTCAGATAAAGTTAATTAAAATATATGTAAAAAAGAACCAAAAGATAAATAATTAGATTACAGTTTTCTGGATTACAAATTTTGGTTATGGGTTTGATTTTGCAAATTAACTTCATATTGAAATCTGAAATCAACATAGACTCAGATATGGAAAAATAATATAGATTTGTATGAAATCATCTTATAGTTTTAAAAAGAAAATATATATATAATTTTGATTAAATAACGAATTCTCATATATTTTTTTTAAATGTTGAACTGCAGGAGAAAGTGGTAGAAGCAGAAGACTGGATGGCAATTTAGATAGAACACACTCAGAGGAAAGCCCGGCGAAGGGTAAGAAAAATGAAGAGCTCGGAAAGCAGCGTATAAACAGGGAGAAGAAAATCTGGAAGAAAGAAAAAGAGATTAAAATTCAGGGACGAAAACCTAGTATCAAAGTGTCAAATGGTTTTTTGTGCTCTCACATCCAACCATACTGCGACCAGGGAATACAGAGAGAGAATAAAAAAGGACAACAGAAGAAAGAACAGATAACCTTCACGGCTGAACTGTAGTTTTATCTTCTTCCTCTTAACAAATAAAAATATTTATGGCGTCTTATGACAAATAAAAAGTAGTTTTTTTAATGAATTTTTTTATATTTGATTTTCATTTTAAATATTTGTTTACAGTTATATAATTTTATGGGGTTTAGAGTATGTTTTAAAATTGTTTCTGTTTTTTTTGTTAAGAGTTTGTTTTTTAGGACTTCAGGAAATATGTTACAATTCAAGATTTATAGATATATGGAAGTAAATCATGTTCCTTTAGGGATTACCAACTGGATAATTACAAGTGGCATAGTTTTTATTGACTAATAATGATGAGTCAACCTACATTTGAGAATAATAATCGGTAATAACTATTTCATTGTTAATTTGACAATTAAATAAATTTTCAACCAATTAATATTAAATATATATATAATTTTACTTTTTTCCTCCCAACAAACTCCTTTCTTTTCATCCTTCAATTAATATCAAATTATAGTGCAAAGCCCATTTTCATATTGTTTAGAGAAATTTCGACTTTCTCTCCATCATTGAATTAAAGCCTTTTTCAAATTCCAATTTAGCACCCATTTTCTCATTGTTGAGATGAATTTAGATTCATGAACTTTTTAGAGAAGGTACGATCTATAAGTCTGGAATTGTTTTTAAATTAAATTAAATGAGAAGACTGTCTAGAACTATGTTGAAATGAATATTTAAGAAACTAATATGTGAGATTACACTATTTTCAAATCAAGAATTTGTAAATTGTAATTTGAAAACCAGATTTGTTTTTAAATTACATTAAATGAGAAGAATTTTTAGAATCATGTTGAAATGAATATTTAAAAAAATAATATGTGAGATTATATCATTTTTAAATTAAGAATTTGTAAACTGTAATTTTAAAATAATTCTGGAAATATTTTTTTGATGTATTTTGTAACAATTCTCAGTTAAAAGCTCATGTAATAAAAATTAATAAAGGGAAAATAAGACCAAGGTCAAGGGATACTTATTTCAAGTAACCCTTGGTTAAAATTTCATGTAATAAAAGTTAATAAAGGGAAAATAAGACCAAGGTCAAGGGATGCTTATTCCAAGCAACCCTTAGTTAAAATTTCATGTAATAAAAGTTAATAAAGGGAAAATAAGACCAAGGTCAAGGGATGCTTATTCCAAGCAACCCTTATTCTAAGTTGGATGTTAGACAAAATATCCTAGTGGGCATCACTTGTTGTGTATTATGGCTAAGGGAAATTGGCAATGGAAAAAGTTTTGAAAAGGCAAAAATGTAATATTGGCATTTTATTTATGAAAATAAAGGAAAATAGGAGAAAAAGAAGGTGAAAGGTCATAGGTGCATGTGAGGAGGAAATTGAAGGAAAATTAAGGAAACATAAAGAAATTAGAGGCATCAATAATAAAAAGACATCAGAGCACCAGTTTGTAGCTTTTTGTCAGTTCATTCTCAAAATTGATTTTCAGTGAGGAGAACAGGACCAAGAGGAGAAAGGAGGAAAACAAACAAAGGAAGGACAAAGGAGGACAAGGAAAGCAAGGATCAAGCAAGGAAAGGTTGGATCAAAAACCTTCAACAGGAATACCTGCAGGTAACAGGTTGCATGTATGATTTTCTAGTCAGTTTTTGAATGCATGGTATGTGCATGTGTGTATTTGGTTTCATTGTTCTGGTGGCATGGATTTTGCCATGTTTTGACAATTGTTTCTAGCTTTCCCTTGCCATTTCCGAATAACCATGGTGTGATGGGATTCTTTCTCAGTTGAGCTCTGGATTGCTGGAAGATTTTGGATCTAGGTGAGGTGGTCTCAAGAAAATCCCAAGGGTTGAGGGTGGAGACAAGAAAATTCCTCAAGGGATGGTGAAGGAATTCAGAGGCATCCAAGCTCGGTTTGGTTTTGTGATGTCGGGACTGGTTTAGGTGAGATAACAATATGGTGAGGGTGGAGGTGGTTTAACCTCTAAATTCCCTTGGTTGTTTATGAATTGGTTTATCCCATGAGATCCCACATTCATGCTTGGAATATGGCACATGGGTGATTGGCTGAAATAAAGATTTGGTTCAACCCAATCTATGGTCGGGTGGTACGTGGAAGTCCTTGACTTGGTTGGACTTTCCATATGGTTAATAAGGGCCAAGTTTCTCTTGTGTTTGATAAGTAAATGTACTTGTTATTATGTGTCTTTAATGTTTGTTTTATCATTGTTATATATCTGGTTATATGTTGGTTATAAGCATGGTTATATGACATATATAACTATGGCTCTTACCACATTTCATTCAATGAATGCATGACCTAAATGGTGTTATGACAACTATTATGAGAAGGCATAAATCCTTCTTATTAAACCTTAGATAAGTTTTCAAATCCTTATGTTCAACTATGCACTCATGAAATGTAGGTTGCATGTTCATCATGTGTTTAACAAAATGTCAGTCATGGTTGAGAGAGGTCGGGTCAAGTCCTGGTTTAAGTTTTGGTTTGGAAGCATTGTTTCTATGTGATTAATCATTTATGGAAGTTTCATTGAGTTCTAAGCAGGAGCCTGTGTCTTAGCCATGAAAAAGTGGCTCAGAATTTGGGGTCATTGGCATAGAACTGATTGAAAAAGTCCATAGTCGCTTGGAAGCAAGCCTGTGGGAGCGAATGGAGGGCTAAAATCACTTGGAGGCCTTGGCTGTTAGGATATTCCAACACATAGGAAATAGTTAAGTACAACTTGGTCTAGTATAGAGTTAGGTAAAGTGTGTTTCTTTACCATTGTACATTTTGTAACTTACAATCCGACGGTCACGATATGTAGTGATCCGACGGTTCATTCTCTCCTCGGTATTACTGACACTTGATCCGTGGCTTGACACCCGATTGGTCCATGATTTCTATTTAAAGCGCATGGAGGGTCATTTGTAGGGTAATCCGTGCATGAGAGAAACATATGTAAATTTTCATTCTTTTATTAATAAATTGCCTGAAGTGGCCGCGTTGGCTCAGGCCGTGGACTGTTTCCCTCTTTGAGAGTTTTAACCACATCAAAAATACTGGTGTATTGATCTGCGATCTGGTTGTGAGCGGTGTCCTTTGGTGTTCTGTCTGAGGAACTTACCCTGTAAATTCCTACATGGTATCAGAGCTATTTGAGGGCCGCGTCCGTTGGTGATCCAAATCTGAAGCCGGTAGAACTGCATCCGACTGCCGTTTCCTAGATCTGCTGTTTCTGACTGCTTTCGGGCCAAGAGGACTGCTCTGTTGTGTTGGGAGCATCTGTTCCAGTGAGGAACCCCTTTTGTTTCACGCGAAAAGGTTTCCAGTAGCCCTAGCTACGTCATTTTTAAGATCTGGAGGTATATAGTGTTTATTTGCAGTTTACAGTTATTTTCTCTCTGTTTATTTCGGTTTCGGTTTATTTAGCTTTTTTATTACCGGATCTATACCTTTCATTTCTGTGTATGCTCTTTTCCCTGCGACTTTGTGCGATCTGGGCAAATCAGAAACAGAAAGGAAGGATTTTTCTCATGCAAATCTCTTTTCCCTGCGCCTTAGTGTGATCTCGGAAAATCAGAAACATTGAGGAAAATATTTAGTTTCCGGCTAAAGCTAACTTTGAGCCGCAAGGTTCATCTTTGAAAATAGTTAGTTTTTCGGCTAAAGCTAACTTCGAGCCGCAAGGTTCGTTTTTTTTTGTATGTCCATGTTGGGTTTTGTGTTTTTTGTTTTGTAGGGAAAAATAGCCTTCTCAAAGCAAGCACGCAACCCAAAGCATCAACCCCCCCCCTCTCTCTCTCTCTCTCTCAAATTTTTTGTATAGCTCAATTGGTTCAAAGCTATTCTAAGAGAGTAGAGGTCTTGGGTTGAAGTCTCCATTTTTTGGGGGCGAATTTTTTCATTTCCGCACATTCCCGCACTTCGTCGGCGACTTCATCAACTTTGTTTTCAAAAAGCCATAACTTCTTCATCCGGAAGCCGTTTTTTTTAAACCAGCCTAACTTTTCGAGATCTATCCATTGGAACACTTATTTTCAGCATCTTTAGCTTCAGTTTCCGTTCAAATGGAAAGTCAATACCAAGTTACCCTTGATAGCACCAACTACTTCCAATGGTTGTCCTACATTGATGATTTACTTAGAAGTAAAGGTCTCTATAGAATAGCCTCAGGCCAAGAAAAGAAACCGAAGGATGAAGATAAGGCTGCTAAATGGGAAAATAGGCAAGATCAAGCACGTGGATTGATAGGGATGTCTATTTCTCCAGATCTTAGATTCCATATTGCAGAACTTGATACTCCTGATGAAGCCATGAAAAAAATCAATAAAGTTTTTGGGATTAAAAATGAACTTAGAGCCCATCAACTTGAAAATGAGTTGCTTACATTGGACCCTAATAATTTTTCTTGCATTGAAGATTTCTTGTCCAAGTTCAAGACCCTTAGATATCTCTTGGAAGGTGTTAAGGTTAAGAAAGAAGATAGTAACCTTATCTATTCCATTCTTACTAAGTTGGGACCAGCCTACTCTGTGTTTGTTTCCACCTTCCATTCTACAAGAGAAGCCTTCATTTCTCAAGGAACAGACTACAAGTCCCCTTCCTTTGACTCTTTTTGTGATTCTTTAATAAGAGAACAAGAAAAACTCTTACACCTTGGTCTTCTTAATCTTGGAAACTCTTCCAAGAAAGCGTTAGCCGCCCAGCAGCAACCAAATTCAAAGAATCCTAAGCAGTCATATCCTAAAAAGAATGGTCCTAAACCAAACAAGGGTCCTAAGCAATCTCAGCCTCAAAATGAAAAATCATTTCAACAAAATGATAAGACAAATAAAAACAAATGGAAGAAGATTGATAGACATTGCAACTTTTGTAATCGAGATGGCCACTTAGAATCCAAATGCTTTAAGAAGATGGAAGCCTTGGAAGCAGCAATGAAGAAGCATAACATCCATTTGGAGCAATCTTCAACTTCAACTTCATCTTTAGGAATGGCACTTTCTGCATGTGGTTGTCAAGCATCTCGGTCTGGCTATGCATTAAATGTATCTTCTTCTTCTCATTCTCATGAGTGGCTCATTGATTCTGGAGCTTCTTATCACATGGCCAAAAACAAAGCCATGTTTTCTTCTTTAAATGATTGTAACACCAAAAATATATATGTTGGTGATGATAGATCTCTTAGTGTTGTAGGGACTGGAACTGTTCATCTAGACAATGGTCAGTTTAATGATGTATTATGTGTTCCAACCTTATCTTGCAACCTTCTATCTGTATATCAGATAACTCATTCAAGTGAAGGTAAAATCGTTGAATTTTCACCTCATGATGTTGTAATCAAGGACTTAAAATATCCTAAACAGATTTTGGCTACTGGCATTGCTGATGACTCTACAAGGTTGTATAAGTTTCACAACTTTGGGTCATCAAATCTTCCCTCAGTATTTGTTGCTCATAACGATGAAGTGAGCAAACTTTGGCATGAGCGATTTGGTCACTTAAACTATCGCTCCCTTCAGCATCTATGTAAAGAAAATATGGTGACAGGTCTTCCTATGGTATCTTGCAGAGATGGTGTTTGTTCCAGATGTGTACTCGGAAAACATCATCGGGACAGTTTTGAAAAACGTGCCTCTTGGCGCGCCTCAGCCCCTTTACAGCTTGTGCATAGTGATTTATGTGGTCCACTTCCTGTTGTTTCATTCTCTGGCTGCAAGTATTTCTTAACTTTCATTGATGATTTCTCCAGACGCACTTGGGTATACTTCTTAAAACTCAAGAGTGAAGTATTTAACACATTTTTGGCCTTCAAAGCCTTTGTTGAAAAACAATCTGGACATCAAATTCTTAAGCTAAGATCTGATAATGGCGAAGAATATGTTAAAAACACATTCATCAACTTTTGCACTGAGAATGGAATTCAAATGCAACATACTGTTCCATATACTCCACAACGAAATGGTGTAGCTGAAAGGAAGAATCACACCTTAAAGGAAATGGCTAATTGTATGCTACAATCTAAAGGACTTGGTCTTAGTTTTTGGGCAGAAGCAATTAACTGTGCAAATTACATAATAAATCGCACTCCTACTAAGGCTTTAAAGAATATCATTCCAGAAGAAGCATGGAGCTCAATCAAACCAGATGTAAGTCACTTTCGTGTTTTTGGAAGTGAAGTGTGGGCCCATATTCCAGATGACAGGCATAAAGCTTTAGAACCTAAGAGTGAAAAATGTACTTTTGTTGGATATTCTGAAGATGTTAAAGGCTATAGACTTATTCCATTTAAGTCCAAAAATGTTATCATTAGAAGAGATGTAAAATTTGATGAAAATATATCGGCCTGCGAGCCTAGTCCGGCGGATGTGCCACCTCTCCCTATCTCTTCTACTTTTGAAAACATTTCTTCTTCAGATGATGAAAGTGAGGATGACAATCCTCCCCCACCATCTCAGGATCCTCCTTCAGCTCCTCAGCTTCCAAAATGGGTTCATGCTACTCGAGATGTAGCAGGTGATCTTGCCGGTGATCCTACAGATTAGCGACGCACACGTTCTCAGTTTGACAGAGCCTCTTCTTTACTGGATCAAGCTCCAGTAAATTATGATCCTGACACCTTTGCAGAAGCTTCAGGCCATCCAGATTGGGAAGCAGCTATGAATGAAGAATATCATTCATTATTGGCAAATGATACATGGGATCTTGTTCCTCTACCAACGGGACGAAAACTTGTTAGATGCAAATGGGTTTACAGAACCAAGTATGGACCAGATGGGAAAGTTGACAAACATAAAGCTCGTCTTGTTGCTAAAGGTTTTTCACAGGTTGAAGGCATTGACTACACTGAAACCTTCTCCCCTGTTGCCAAAATGAACTCTATCCACCTTGTTCTTTCCCTTGTTGCCTCGTTCAAATGGGAAGTCCATCAGATGGATGTTAAATCTGCCTTCTTGCATGGGGAATTGCATGAAGAAATCTACATGGAACAACCAATTGGCTTCATAAACACAGACTCCAGCCTTGTATGTCGGCTTAAGAAATCCCTTTATGGTCTCAAGCAAGCTCCTCGAGCTTGGTATGCCAAAATGGATAGCTTTCTTTTAGAATCTGGCTTTTCTAGGTGTCATTCTGACAATACTGTCTACACCAAGAAAGTGGGCAAGTCTCTTATCATTCTTGTTCTTTATGTTGATGATCTTATCCTTACCGGTAGTGATCCCAACCTTATAAACCATGTGAAGTCCAGCCTTAAAAAGAAATTTGAAATGACAGACTTAGGACACTTACATTATCTTCTCGGTCTTCAAGTCTTGCAATCCAAGGAGGGTATTTCCCTTTCCCAGTCCAAGTATGCCTGTGATATTCTATGCCATTTTCACATGGAAGACTGTAAGCCAGCCCCTTCTCCCTTCCAGTCTGGAGTCAAACTTTCAGTCACTTGTACTTCTCCTGAAGTTGATGCTACCTTATACTGTCAACTTGTAGGAAAAATTTTGTATCTAACCCATACTCGTCCTGACCTTTCCTTTGTTGTTGGCCTTGTTGCTCGGTTTATGCAAAAACCACGTGAAAGTCATTGGAAAGCAGCTAAAAGAATACTTCGTTATGTTCGAGGTACAGTTCAGTTTGGGATTCATTATAGTGCCGAAGCAGCTCCTCTATTGGTTGGTTTCACTGATTCTGATTGGACTGGTGACCTTGATGATCGGAAGTCTACTGCCGATTATGTGTTCACTCTTGGTTCAGAACCTATTACATGGGCTTGCAAGAAACAAGGTGCCATTTCTCTTTCATCAGCAGAAGCAGAGTATCGTGGTGCTGTAGAAGCTAGTAAGGAAGCCTTGTGGCTTCGTCAGATCCTGTCAGAGTTTGGCTTTCAGCAGCAGCATTCGATTACACTTTGGTGTGATAATCAAAGTGCCATTCAGCTATGCAAAGATCCAGTCCAACATCAGTGCAGCAAACACATTGAACTGCACATGCACTTCATCAGAAAGCTCATCCATGACCATGTTCTTGAAGTGCAATATTGTTCAACAGATGATCAAGTTGCAGACATCTTCACAAAGGCTCTCATAGAGGCGAAGTTCACTAAACTTCGATTTATGGTTGGAGTTCAGGAAGTTGTCACTAAGGGGGGATAGGCTCTAGTGCCTCCTTCCTTCTCCTATTGTGTCATATTTGTAAATCCTTCAATCCTATCCCAAGTTGTTCTTAAGGGGGGATGTTAGGATATTCCGACACATAGGAAATAGTTAAGTACAACTTGGTCTAGTATAGAGTTAGGTAAAGTGTGTTTCTTTACCATTGTACATTTTGTAACTTACAATCCGATGGTCACGATATGTAGTGATCCGACGGTTCATTCTCTCCTCGGTATTACCGACACTTGATCCGTGGCTTGCCACCCGATTGGTCCATGATTTCTATTTAAAGCGCATGGAGGGTCATTTGTAGGGTAATCCGTGCATGAGAGAAACATATGTAAATTTTCATTCTTTTATTAATAAATTGCCTGAAGTGGCCGCGTTGGCTCAGGCCGTGGACTGTTTACCTCTTTGAGGGTTTTAACCACGTCAAAAATACTGGTGTATTGATCTGCGATCTGGTTGTGAGCGGTGTCCTTTGGTGTTCTGTCTGAGGAACTTACCCTGTAAATTCCTACATTGGCAAGGGAGCAACCAAGGCTTTAGGTCAATGAAATAGAGAGTTCACTCAGGGTTTTGACACCTAGACAGGTTGGGTTACTCTTGGAGGTCTTGTGGCACCTGAGGGAAGTCAGTAAGGTCTTAAGTTTTCGATTCCATTTCCTTAAGGTCATATAGGAGGTTGAGACTTATCATAGTGACCTCAACTCATATTTACCCTAGGAAAAATGGTGAAAGTGGGTAAATATGGGAGGAGGCGGGTTAAATGGTGGTATCAGAGCAAGTTGCACTCTCTTTGCATAAAATCTGGTGTTGTCATGGTTATGGTTGTCATGCATGGGGTCATGGTACATAGTTGGTATGGTCATGCATGATGTTGTTATATTGATTTGTTTATGATTATGTATATATTAGCATAATACATGTTAATGTGGACTGATTTTGTAGATGAGATAAGACTCCCTTGAACGTCATTGAGGTATGGTTTTGATTTTGGTATCTATTTGGTTCATCTAACATGTTCTACTTGTAGGAAGAAGATAATTAGGTATGATAGACAAAATGGTAGACTATAGTTCCTGTGACTCTCCCTACAGATTAGTTAGGTAGCAAGGAGATGGGTATCCTCTTAGTATAACAAATACATTGAGGAGTTTGAGGGAAAAGATCATAAGTTGCAAAGAAGACAATGACAGGTTGGTTGAGGCTCAGGAAAGACTTGTGAGGGCTCAGGAAAAGAAGTTAGAATTCAATGCAGCAATTCTTTAGAGCTTGTTAGAATTGCAGAGACATGGATAATTGAGGATCAGTCAAGAGCAAAAAGATAAAACTAATAGATCCTATGGTAGCAAGTATCGATCTAGATACAGGTTGGATAAAAGGGGATACAGTAAGAGGCAATAGATCACTAGATACACCCGATAGGACGATTGGTATGTATGGACATCATTCTAGTTATTCATCTAGAAGACATTATCACCATCATCACTATCATCATGTTTATAGGAGTGAGTACTTTTCCAAGGATTTCAAGAAAGTCAAGCCTCCTACATTCGATGGAGAGATGAAGAAGTTAGAAAATTCAAAGGCACGGTTTCTTGGGATGAATAAATTATTTAGATTCCATAGCTATTTAGAGTACATGAAAGCCAAGATAACCACCTTCAGTCTTAAAAGGAAAACAAATATTTGGTGGGAATATGTGAAGAATGTTAAGGGAATTCGAGAAGAAGAGTTGATTTGGGATGAGTTCAAGAGATTCTTCAATAAGAAGTACCCATCTGAATGATATTATGACGATAGAGATAAGGAATTCTATGAGCTGCAGATGGGTTCTTTGATAGATGATGAATATAATAGCAAGTTCTTGGAGTTGTTGAGATATGCGCCTTACCTCAATGATGAAAAGGCTAAGATTCATAAATTCATCAGTGGATTTCCAGTAGCATATAGAGACCGGATTGAGTTTGATGAGCCTAGATCATTGGAGGAGGTCATATGGAAGTTGAAGTGTTGTTATGAGTAGTTAAAGTGCAAAGCTGAGCCTAAGCGTGATTTGAAAGGAAATGAGAAATTTAAAGGGAAGGGGGCACCAAAGTGGGGAAGACCCCAGGATGAAAGTGAGAAAAAAAATGTTCCCCCTTACAAGAAGTTCAATGCAATTGATAAGGGCCATGGGTCACAACCCGGAGAACCGCAGACTAGAGGTGATGGTAGGGGACCGTTGTAGTGTTGAATATGTGACAAAGATCATTGCAAGAAGGATTTTCCATTATACCGGGGTGGTAGGCTTCAGATCAATAGTTCTCAGGAGGCACTTGGGGTTGTTGGGCATAACATTCCTCAAATTTATGCACTTGTGGACAACAAGCAGGTAGATCACCAAGCATCCATTATTGAAATGGAAGGTAAGCTTTATGGTCAACTTGTTTCTATTTTGATTGGCACTAGATCTAATTATAGTTATGTTAATCTTGACCTGGTTGATAAGTGTGGTTTGAGAAAAGAAGTGCATGCAAAGTCTTGGTTGGTGTAGTTGGCTACAGGTACTAAGAAGAGAGTTCATCATTAGGTAAGAGCTTGTGCATTTGAGCTAAATGTTATGCCTACAACAACAAATTTGAATGTACTTCCATTGGGATCATATAGTATGATTTTGGATATGGATTGGTTGTATCTTCATATGACCAAAGTAGATTGTTATGATAAGGCCGTTGAGTGCCTAGATGATAATGGGGAAGATAGAATCTTATAGGGAAAGAAGAATCCTACATCAGTGAGGATGGTCACTACTATGCTGGCTAAGAACAATTGCAGGAAGGAGTGTGTACTCTTTGTAATCCCTATTTTCAGTGACAAGGGTAAGGATGTTGAGGATGCATAAATCTTAAAGAGATACCTTGTATTATAGTAGTTTCAGGATGTGTTTCCAGCAAATATTCTAGAGTTTCTTCCCCACAGGAGAGTGGAATTTTCTATTGAGTTGGTACCAGGAGCAACATCAGCATCAAAGGAACCTTACAAGATGATCCCACCAGAGTTAATAGAGTTGAAGTTGCAGTTGAAGGACAGGATTGATAAGGGATACATTCGGCCAAGTGTATCACCTTAGGGTGCACTAGCATTGTTTGTGAAGAAGAAAGATGATACTCTTAGATTGTGCATCGATTACAGGCAGTTGAAAAAAGTGACAATCAAGAACAGTATGTTGCCGAGGATTGATGACTTATTTGATCAGTTCAAGGGAATAGTAGTGTTCTCGAAGATTGATATGATATTAGGATACCATCATGTACGCATAAAATAAAAGGACACCTACAAGGCTACTTTCAGGACCAGGTATGGGCATTATGATTTTGTTGTGGTTCCTTTTGGTTTGACTAATGCCCCAGCTACTTTTATTTGCTTGATGAATAATGTATTGCTTCCTTATCTGGACAAGTTTGTGATTGTGTTCTTTAAAGATATATTGATATATTCGAAGAATGAGGAAAAACATGCAGAACGCTTAGCATTATATTGAGATTGCTAAGAGAGAATTAGTTGTATTATCAGCTTAACAAGTGCAACTTCTTTCAAACAAAGGTACATTACTTGGGATGTGTTGTCTCCAAGGAAGACATAGCAGTGGATCCAGAAAAGATAAGGGTTATCATGGAGTAGGAAGCTCCTAAGAATGTGGATGAAGTTAGATCATTCATGGGCCTAGCAGGTTACTATAGGAGGTTCATCAGGAACTTTTCACACATTGCATATCCTATTACATCATTGCAAAGGAAAGGTAATAAATTTAAATGGACAGAGGGGTGTGTGGCCAACTTTGAGGAGTTGAATCAGAGGTTGACCAATGCTCCGGTTCTTAAGATTGTAGATCTAGATAAAGAGTTCCTGGTGTGTACAATTGCTTGCAAGAGAGGACTTGGTGGGTTCTTGATGCAGGAGGGACAGGTGGTGTGTTATGAGTCCAGGAAGCTCAATGAGCACGAGAATAACTATGTGACTGATGATCTTGAGGTGACAACTATTATTCAGGCCTTGAACATTTGGAGGCATTATCTTCTTGGAAGGAGGTTTGTGTTGGTGAGAGATCACAGTAGGTTGAGATATCTATTTGACCAACCAAATATGAATGGCATGCAGGCTAGGTGGCTGGCCACGATCATCGAGTTTGACTTTGAGACCAGTACATTAATGGTAAGGAAAACAGGTTTGCAGATGCTCTCAGTGGGAGAGTGTAGATGAACCATGTTGCAAGAGTGAGCTCTCATGGGACAAATTCACAGGATTAGATCTTACTGGCAAGCCAATAGGATGAAAGCTACAGGGAGCTTAGGCACATGTTACAATAGGGTATAGGTGATTGGGATGTGGGCTATCATCTCATGACAGATGGTTTGGGGAGATTCAGGGACAAGATCTATGTGCTAGATGATAGTGGGCTCAAGAAGTTTACCTTGAGGGAGTTTCATGTTAAGCCCTATTAAGGACACACATGATATCATAAGACATTGAAAACAATGAACAAGTTATACTATTGGCCGAATATGAAGAAGGAAGTGGCAGAGTTTGTGACAAGATGTTTAGACTGTCAGTAGGTGAAAGAATAGTGTAAGAATCTAGGTGGGTTGCTTCAACCTATTCCGATTCCATAATGGAAATGGGAGGTCATTTCCATGGATTTCATTACAGGTCTTCCAAGGACATCAAGGAAAAATTATTCTATCGTGGATGTGGTCGATAGGTTGAGAAAGGTAGCTCACTTCATTCCATTGAAGACTACTTATTCAACTAGTGAGGTGCCACAGGTCTTCATCAGGGAGATCGTGAGATTGCATGGTGTTCTGAAGAAGATCGTGTTGGATAGGGATGCTAAGTTCACTTCCAAGTTTTGGAAGGAGTTGTTTACAGGTTTGGGGAAAGAGTTGGCCTTTAGTAGAAATTATCATCTGTAAAAAGATGGATAGACAGAGACGATCAATAAGATTCTAAAGGATATGCTAAGGATGTATGTCATGCACCAGCAGAGGAGATGGGAGGAGTACCTTTCATTGGTCGAAATTTTCTTACAACATTAGTTATCAAGAGTCACTAAGGATGAGTCTGTTTGTGGCACTCTATGGGTGGGGTTGTAATACTCCCATTAGCTGGAGCGATCCAGTGAACAAGGTACTTATTGGAATGGATATGTTGGCAAAAATGGAATAGGAGATGCAGGTTATAAAGAGGAATCTAAAGGCAACACAGATAAACAAAAATGTTATACAGATCAACGCGAGGCATTTAAGGAGTTTTAGGTTGGGGAGAATGTGTATTTTCACATCAATCCCAAGAAGAGATCCTTAATGATTGGATCATGTGCCAAGTTGGCACCACAGTATTGCGGACCTTTTGAGATCCTTAAGAGGATTGGACTAGTGGCATACAAACTTGCATCTCCTCCGACAATGAGAGTCCATGATGTTTTCCATGTTTCATATGAAAAGGAGATATGCAAAGGGTGTTGATCATGTTATTGATTGGTCTATATTGAAGGTGGAACCAGAAGGAGAATTCCATCTAGAACCTCAGTGCATATTGCAGTGGAAACAACTCATGCTCCAAAATAGAGAAATCGAGCAAGTTAATGTGCATCGGAAGCACTTTGGTCCCGATGAAGCTGCTAGAGTCGGTCTAGTAGCCCTCCATCAGCGATCAAAGCTCTTTGCATTTCATTAGTAGATGTCTCATCAGTGTCATATTATTGCATTCCATTAGGCATGCCATAACCCTGATGGAGGAGCTTGTGTCTTTATGTTCCCCTCTTGGCACTGCTGGTTCAAGTTGTTTCAGTCAATAAAATTCTTTACAGGGTCATTGGTCTTGTTTTTAAGTCAAGGTCCTAGGTCTAGGGTTTAGGTCCAATTTGTCTTTGAGGTCATGTCTTTAAAGGTCAATAAATGCCTAGCAGGCCAGAGGGATGTCTATCTAAGCATCACTTCAAAGGATTTCATATTGTACAGCTATTTTTTCTACCTTGAGTTCAAAAACCCTGTTTTTGAAGGCAAGGTCATTTTCTCATGTTTTGTAAAAATTTGTAAAAATTCAAACTCTCCAAAAGTTGGCATGCAACCCTGGTCTCCTTTGCCAAGACTCTTCAGAAGCTACCTCTGCAAAAATTTTCAAGAAAAAGCATCATTTCAACCAATTTCAGGACAAAAAGGAAACCATAAGTCAGCAACATTTAAATTTTGAAAAGTGTCATTTTATAAACATTAGAAAGTGGGTTTGAGGGGAAATTAATTCAAATCAAGTTTATAAAAGCTCCCCTCCCTTCATTTTATCATTATTTTCTTCCAAGACTCCAAAAGCAAGAGCAAAAGGTGATTTAGTGTGAAAACTGTGCAAGTTGGTGGACAGAGCCCGCGCGCTACGCATTAGGACCTGCGCGCTACGCGTTGGGCAGGCGCTACGCGTCGGGGTGGTCAGAACAATGGGAAAAATACACGAGCACTACGCGTTGGGCGCGCGCTACGCGTCAGGACCCGCGCGCTACGCGTTGGGGTATAACATACAAAAAATTTGCCTACAAGCTTCAAACGACCCCAAATTTCTTCAAGGTTGCAGGTAGGCCTCTGATCATCAAAGTATTTTGCTTGATAAAGAAAAATGAGCATGGGAAATGTGTTTTAATGCCATCAATTTGAAATGAGAAGTTCATGTGTATTTGCTTAAAAATGTCAAAGTGCAAGTAAAGCTAGGGTTTTGTTTTGCTGCTCTCAAGGTCATCTCTTTCACTCCCATTTTTTCCCCACATCCCAGCCACCTCCCTTATCATTTTTACCTAATCTCCCTACCAAAAATATCAAAGGCCCAAAACCCTACCCCTATCCCTAAAATTCAATAACATAACCCTAAACCCTGCTTCCCATAAAACCCTGGAAAATTATAATTGTATCATGTTGTATATGTCATGATTCCTTCCCTTAAATCCCTTTTTCATATATTTTACATAATTCCCCTTAAAAGTCTCCCTTCCCTAACATCTCCCTTGTGTTATTTTTCCCCTTGAAGCAGCATTTCAACAGTAAAAACAACAGGTCATTTGAGCAGAATCAGCAGTACATTTCAGCCACTTTGCTCTTGAAACCATGTCAGAAACCGAAACCGACTATGAGCAAAGTGATGACCGTGAGTCAACACCAGAGGTTGAGGTACAAAGGAGGCCTCACAGGGGTGGTAAGGGTGGTCACCATGTGAGAGAGGAGCCCACCTCTTTGACCTATTTGTAGGCTTGTCCACTTGCAGTCACATGTTTCCGCCATCAGTCATGTTATGAATTTTGTGAGAGGATTTCTCAAATTCAGCACCATAGGGAATTGGTTCGCTTGTTTGTTTTGCATTTTCATGACGGGCATGTAAATCTTGCAGGGGTGGATTTTATATTGTCACCTGAGATTGTTGCTTAAGCAACAGGGATACCCAATGTTGGAGAAGAGTGGAACAAGCACAAACTATTGGACAGATTTCAGTATGAGCCCTACATTAAACCTGTGTACATGAGGTACATGACTGGTGTATTTCCTTTCAGATTTTTGAGGGATGAGTATGCTCCCTTGATGAGGCTCATCATTCGCTATTTCACCTGTGAGGGCAGATTTTCACGTTTGTATTCGTACCATATCCGCTTGTTGATGCATTTCACACGGGTACGGATGATGAACATACCATTTTTCATGTGCCGGAATATTGAGACGATGGTGCCCTTGGTGCAGAGAAAGAGCCCAGCACAGCAACACCAGAGCATCTTTCACTATGGTTTGATCAAGCTTGTGGTCATGCATCAGTTGGCTCAGCAGGGTATCCCATGGGAGGATTTTATCTCTCGAGATTTTTTCACAGCACCACCACCTCCTAAGGTTGTTCATGAGGAGGGAGGACCTTCACAACAGCATGATATCCCTGAGGCCAGACATGTCAGCTCCACTCCATTGGTCACATATCAGAAAGGCCACAGGGCCTTATTTGCATCAGCTCAGCGAGTATTTTCTCCACATCAGGTGGAAGGGGTCTCGCCTTCTTCATCAGCACCGCGAGTGTTATCTCCACACCAGGTGGAAGGGGCCTCGTTTTCGACAGCAGCACAGGTACAAGAGAGAGGCAAGCAGCCCAAAATTGATGAGGGGCCATCAGGTGATCCAAGCATAGATGTTGTTGACCTCGATATCAGTTCTCCTAGCTTAGAGCCAAAGGAGGTCATCCAACAACTGAGGGCTGAAAATGACTCGTTGCAACAAAGGCTGGAAATGGAAAATTGGACAATCACCTACTTAGAGCAGCGCAACAAGCAATTGGAAGATGAGCACACTCTTGATGAGTTGCGGAGGATCCATGAAGACCGCAACTTGGCGCGCAAGAGACCCGGTGATTTGGTACCCGTTGAGCGAGAGGCTATGCTCCTCCAGGTCAATGCTCATTTGGAGAGGCTGCTGGCCAAGGCCAACAAAGATAAGGACCTGCTCCAGAACATGAAGAACCACTATTGGGCCCGAATGCACGTATGCAAGGCGAGAATGAAGGTGCTCAAAAGACGGTTGGCCAAGGCACTAAAATGAAGAAAAGGGCCCGATCCCCTCCACATCTTGGCTGAGGCTTCCTTGAAGGAGCATGGTGCTAAATGACTCAACTCCAGCACAAATTTCAAAAAATTTTGAGCATTTTTGGTCACTTGTGAATTTTTGGGCTAAAAACAGGCTTTCTTCACCAACGCGTAGCGCACCGCGTGCGACCCTTTAGATGGGCAACTCCATTTCAGGAAAACTCAGCATTTTTGGATTTTTCATGCAAAAATACACCTGCTCAGCAATTACCAAGAGATTTCATCAAGTTTTGAGCCTCCAGAAGGTCAAAAAACAAGCAAAAAATGACTTTCTGCCACTTTTTTGACACACAGGAAGTAGTCTTGGGAGATTGCAATTTTGGACGGGCCAATGGACACCAAATTCCAAAATTCTACTTGGGTTGGAAAGGAGACATCTAGACCTTTCCAACAAGCCCACGTTTGCCTTATTTGGACACCCGGAAGTGCCTCAAACGTTGCTCCAGAGGCGCGTTATGCGTTCAGAATCAGGGCGCTACGCGTTGGGCAATTTTCACAGAAATGCACCTACAGCTAAGCAAAACGCAATTTTGACTGGATTTGACTTTTTGGAGTGGATTTTGATCCTCCTTGTTGTAAATGATGTAATTTTATGATATTTTGACACTCATTTATCTCTTCTAGAAGATTCATTCATGAGATAGGCAAAAATTTAATGAATGAATTGGTTTCCTAGCTTATAGAGGCAAGTTGTTTTGACTGCCTAGTTTTCAGTGCTCAGTTTAGAATTGGTTGAAACAACTCCTAGGATAGTGAGATTGACCCCTAGAGGAAAGGAAAGATGTTAGATTGCCTATATTATGTACTTTCTTGGTCATTTTCATGGTTGGACTCTTGAGGGAGAAGCTTCTATTGTATTACTCATTGTATCTCTGCAATTTTTGGCAAAGGAAGACCAGGGTTTTGCAGTCCTTTTTGGGATTCCTGTGGTTACATGTATTTATGGTGTGTTTCTCTTTGTACTTGTAAGTTTGTTATGTGATTCATCTTCTTACTTTTCCTTCTGCAAATTAAGCAAATGAAGTGTTAAAGTAGAATTCATGATTGCCATGCTCTGCTTTTAAGTTTGCTTAATATCAATGTTTTCATCTGTTTAAGGAGAACTCAAGGTGTTTACTTGCTCTCCTTAGCTCCTCACCAGTCATTCTTGCCCATCTGACTCTTTCAAAGGCATCAATACAGTCTCCTACCTTGCCCCAAAGAACCCCCTGCAAAAACTGTGTCCAATCCCCGCACCCAAAATTGCCTTTCCCCGATTTTCCACCAAAATCCTAAAAATCTCAAATCAAACCTTTTATCAGTTTACTAGCCTAAAATCAGTGTTCTTTATTGGTTATCTCCGCCCTTTGAAGATCTTTGCCAAGATATACCGGAGAGAGCCCTCTCCTGCCCCGTAGGGCTAGCTACGAGGCTAAGTGGTTTGATGTTGCCTTGGAGTTTGCCTTTCTCAGCCTGAGGTGAAATTTCAAGCGCTAACATATTGGCGACCATACTGGGGAGAAAAAATGGTTTACTTGTTGATGTCATTTGTTTTATAAGCTACAGACGGAGCCTGAAGTTATGCCAGGTAGCCTTCGAAACGCTTTTGCTTTGCATTAGCGGAAGTAGATAAACGCTGCTTCAGTCAATCTCCGGTCTAGCTTGTAATCGTGACATCTAACTTGTTAATTGCCCCAGTACATGTATCAAGTTCAGATCTGATTGTTGATAGTGGACAACGATCAGACACTGACAAGGCTGAAATCATTCACCTGGCGACTCTTTTCACTGAAGAATCCAGCCACCTGTGCTTCATGGTGACTTCACTGCAGAGAGATCAGTAGCTTTGAGCTTTTCAAGATGGATCGGATTGCAAGAAGATACGCTCCCCTGAGTCGAGATCACATCCCTGGTTTTCCAAATAAAATTCCGAAGGTAGATTGGTCAAGGAATTTGCCTACATTTAATGATGATGGTAAGAAGGATGCTGCTTTACATCTAATTAGATTTCATATGCATATTCGCAAGTTGAAAGTGGATTTTCCTGAAGATTGCTTGATGAAGATATTCTTGGCCACTCTGGAAGGTGCAGCTCAATCCTGGTATGAAAATTTACCGCAGGCCTGTATTTACTATTTAAAGGATTTTCATGCCTTGTTTATTGAAAGATATCAAGCATCTTATCCATCATTAAATTTAGTTCATGACTGTTGCAAACATGCTTCAACTTTTATTGAAAGCCTTGAGAAATATTATGAAGATGATAATTTTATGGACGTTGAGATTATGGAGGCTCTGTATGAGAATCCATTTCGGCAGCATAAAGAAGACTTAGAGAATTCCCATCAAGATGATCAGGACATTTTGCAGCATAATCAAGATCAGCAGGTTGAAGATAATATGGCTGAAAATAATGAAAGGGAGAATGACATTTCAGATCTGCCCACAGAAGACAACAGCATGCAAGTAAGTCCAGTGTTGATTGTAGATTGTGATAATGTCCAGTCAGCTACTCCAGGTTCTGTTGAAATCATTTGGAACGCAGAAGACACAGTAATTCATATTGTTAGTCCATCATTAGAACACAGCCTTCATGAAGAAGCAATCCAGTCAGTTCATGAACAACAAGGTGAGATCTTTGTGCAAGTAAGTGATGAATCTCCTTTCAATAACTCAGTAATAAATGATAGTTTGAGTGCCCTATCATATGAAGATAATTACTGTTTAAGCAGAAGAGAACAAAAGGCATTGTCTCCTTTGTCTGAAGAGGAGATAGATCAGCTTTTGAAAGGTCTTGTTACAGCCCAAGCTACAACAGATTTGCAATGCACACATAGTCAGGAAAGTGTTGGGGAAACTTCTTCCTCTGTTGAAGAAGATGATTGTCTTGTAGATCAGCAAACAGATAATGTTTTCCTTCACAAAGATGATAATCTGGCTGTCATATCATATGAAGATGACCTACCATATTGTCAAACTACAGAAGATCAGAGCATACAAGATTACCTTTCAGATTCTTCATATGTTTCATGTGCTGAAATGTTTTTCCAAGAAGAGATCTGCTCATCCATTTGTTCAGAGTTTTTTGAAGCTTATGAGCATACTTTTACTGAAGCACATGATGAAGGCAGATCAGAATTTGAAACAAAGGACACCTTGTTCTTTCAGCAGGAGGTGGCAGTGGCAAATCTTCATGTTTTTCACGATCCTCTAGCAAGTTTGTTGCAGCCAGCAGTGAAAATGTTTATTACAGTGTTTTGTTGCAGCCATGGTCAACTATGTTTTTGGATGCCCAGTGATAGGTTTGTACTGTTGACCAGAAGTTCTGATAGGAAGAATCAGTCAAGAAGCCATCTTCTTGATTGGTTGCATTGGCATTTTGATATAGTTTGATGGTATATTGTCTTGTAAGAAACACAGGTGGTTGTCATCATGATTTCAAATCTTGATGGACTGCTGCCCTTCAATAAGCTTTGTAAGTTCTTGTTTTAGTTAAGTCAGTCATGAGTCATTTGTGAGTCAGTTTTCAGTCATGTAGGTTTCATAATTGAGTCGGTTTGAATCAAGTTTCAGTCAATAAATGAGTCAAAGTCTTGTATTGTTTGTCAAATAATGACTCCATTGCCCAATGATTGTAAGGCACTGGTCTGCTCTCCCAGAGGTCTAAGGTTCTTGGCACCTCCAAGGAGCTACCATCCCCATTGGAGCCAATGTTAGAGTCGGTCTAGTAGCCCTCCATCAGCGATCAAAGCTCTTTGCATTTCATTAGTAGGTGTCTCATCAGTGTCATCTTATTGCATTCCATTAGGCATGCCATAACCCTGATGGAGGAGCTTGTGTCTTTATGTTCCCCTCTTGGCACTGCTGGTTCAAGTTGTTTCAGTCAATAAAATTCTTTACAGGGTCATTGGTCTTGTTTTTAAGTCAAGGTCCTAGGTCTAGGGTTTAGGTCCAATTTGTCTTTGAGGTCATGTCTTTAAAGGTCAATAAATGCCCAGCAGGCCAGAGGGATGTCTATCTAAGCATCACTTCAAAGTATTTCATATTGTACAGCTATTTTTTCTACCTTGAGTTCAAAAACCCTGTTTTTGAAGGCAAGGTCATTTTCTCATGTTTTGTAAAAATTTGTAAAAATTCAAACTCTCCAGAAGTTGGCATGCAGCCCTGGTCTCCTTTGCCAAGACTCTTCAGAAGCTACCTCTGCAAAAATTTTCAAGAAAAAGCATCATTTCAACCAATTTCAGGACAAAAAGGAAACCATAAGTCAGCAGCATTTAAATTTTGAAAAGTGTCATTTTATAAACATTAGAAAGTGGGTTTGAGGGGAAATTAATTCAAATCAAGTTTATAAAAGCTCCCCTCCCTTCATTTTATCATTATTTGCTTCCAAGACTCCAAAAGCAAGAGCAAAAGGCGATTTAGTGTGAAAACTGTGCAAGTTGGTGGACAGAGCCCGCGCGCTACGCATCAGGACCTGCGCGCTACGCGTCGGGGCGGTCAGCACAGTGGGAAAAAGACACGGGCGCTACGCGTTGGGCGCGCGCTACGCGTCAGGACCCGCGCGCTACGCGTTGGGGTATAACACACAAAAAAATTGCCTACAAGCTTCAAACGACCCCAAATTTCTTCAAGGTTGCAGGTAGGCCTCTGATCATCAAAGTATTTTGCTTGATAAAGAAAAATGAGCATGGGAAATGTGTTTTAATGCCATCAATTTGAAATGAGAAGTTCATGTGTATTTGCTTAAAAATGTCAAAGTGCAAGTAAAGCTAGGGTTTTGTTTTGCTGCTCTCAAGGTCATCTCTTTCACTCCCATTTTTTCCCCACATCCCAGCCACCTCCCTTATCATTTTTACCTAATCTCCCTACCAAAAATATCAAAGGCCCAAAACCCTACCCCTATCCCTAAAATTCAATAACATAACCCTAAACCCTGCTTCCCATAAAACCCTGGCAAATTATAATTGTATCATGTTGTATATGTCATGATTCCTTCCCTTAAATCCCTTTTTCATATATTTTCCTTAATTCCCCTTAAAAGTCTCCCTTCCCTAACATCTCCCTTGTGTTATTTGTCCCCTTGAAGCAGCATTTCAACAGTAAAAACAGCAGGTCATTTGAGTAGAAGCAGCAGTACATTTCAACCACTTTGCTCTTGAAACCATGTCAGAAACCGAAACTGACTATGAGCAAAGTGATGACCGTGAGTCAACACCAGAGGTTGAGGTACAAAGGAGGCCTCACAGGGGTGGTAAGGGTGGTCACCATGTGAGAGAGGAGCCCACCTCTTTGACCTATTTGCAGGCTTGTCCACTTGCAGTCACATGTTTCCGCCATCAGTCATGTTATGAATTTTGCGAGAGGATTTCTCAAATTCAACACCATAGGGAATTGGTCCGCTTGTTTGTTTTGCATTTGCATGACGGGCATGTAAATCTTGCAGGGGTGGATTTTATATTGTCACCTGAGATTGTTGCTCAAGCAAAAGGGATACCCAATGTTGGAGAAGAGTGGAACAAGCGCAAACTATTGGACAGATTTCAGTATGAGCCCTACATTAAACCTGTGTACATGAGGTACATGACTGGTGTATTTCCTTTCAGATTTTTGAGGGATGAGTATGCTCCCTTGATGAGGCTCATCATTCGCTATTTCACCTATGAGGTCAGATTTTCACGTTTGTATTCGTACCATATCCGCTTGTTGATGCATTTCACACGGGTACGGATGATGAACATACCATTTTTCATGTGCCGGAATATTGAGAGGATGGTGCCCTTGGTGCAGAGAAAGAGCCCAGCACAACAACACCGGAGCATCTTTCATTATGGTTTGATCAAGCTTGTGGTCATGCATCAGTTGGCTCAGCAGGGTATCCCATGGGAGGATTTTATCTCTCGAGATTTTTTCACAGCACCACCACCTCCTGAGGTTGTTCATGAGGAGGGAGGACCTTCACAACAACATGATATCCCCGAGGCTAGACATGTCAACTCCCCTCCATTGGTCACATATAAGAAAGGCCACAGGGCCTTATTTGCATCAGCTCGGCGAGTATTTTCTCCACATCAGGTGGAAGGGGTCTCGCCTTCTTCATCAGCACCGTGAGTGTTATCTCCACACCAGGTGGAAGGGGCCTCGTTTTCGACAGCAGCACAGGTACAAGAGAGAGGCAAGCAGCCCAAAATTGATGAGGGGCCATCAGGTGATCCAGGCATAGATGTTGTTGACCTCGATATCAGTTCTCCTAGCTTAGAGCCAAAGGAGATCATCCAGCAACTGAGGGCTGAAAATGACTCGTTGCAACAAAGGTTGGAAATGGAAAATTGGACAATCACCTACTTAGAGCAGCGCAACAAGCAATTGGAAGATGAGCACACTCTTGATGAGTTGTGGAGGATCCATGGAGACCGCAACTTGGCGCGCAAGAGACCCGGTGATTTGGTACCCGTTGAGCGAGAGGCTATGCTCCTCCAGGTCAATGCTCATTTGGAGAGGCTGCTGGCCAAGGCCAACAAAGATAAGGACTTGCTCCGGAACATGAAGAACCACTATTGGGCCCGAATGCACGTATGCAAGGCGAGAATGAAGGTGCTCAAAAGACAGTTGGCCAAGGCACTAAAACGAAGAAAAGGGCCCGATCCCCTCCACATCTTGGTTGAGGCTTCATTGAAGGAGCATGGTGCTAAATGACTCAACTCCAGCACAAATTTAAAAAAAAAATTGAGCATTTTTGGTCACTTGTGAATTTTTGGGCTAAAAATAGGTTTTCTTCACCAACGCGTAGCGCGCCGCGCGCAACCCTTTAGATGGGAAACTCCATTTCAGGAAAACTCAACATTTTTGGATTTGTCATGCAAAAATACACCTGCTCAGCAATTACCAAGAGATTTCATCAAGTTTTGAGCCTCCAGAAGGTCAAAAAACAAGCAAAAAATGACTTTCTGCCACTTTTTTGACACACAGGAAGCAGTCTTGGGAGATTGAAATTTTGGAGGGGCAAATGGACACCAAATTTAGAAATTCCACTTGGGTTGGAAAGTAGACATCCAGAACTTTCCAAAAATCCCACGTTTGCCTCATTTGGACACCTGGATGTGCCTCAAACGTTTCTCCAAAGGCGCGCTACGCGTTCAGAATCAGGGCGCTACGCGTTGGGCAATTTTCACAGAAATGCACCTACAGCTCAACAAAACGCAATTTTGACTGGATTTGACTTTTTGGAGTGGATTTTGATCCTCCTTGTTGTAAATGATGTAATTTTATGATATTTTGACACTCATTTATCTCTTCTAGAAGATTCAGTCATGAGATAGGCAAAAATTTAATGAATGAATTGGTTTCCTAGCTTATAGAGGCAAGTTGTTTTGACTGCCTAGTTTTCAGTGCTCAGTTTAGAATTGGTTGAAACAGCTCCTAGGATAGTGAGCTCGACCCCTAGAGGCAAGGAAAGATGTTATATTGCCTATATTATGCACTTTCTTGGTCATTTTCATGGTTGGACTCTTGAGGGAGAAGCTTCTATTGTTTTACTCATTGTATCTCTGCAATTTTTGGCAAAGGAAGACCAGGGTTTTGCAGTCCTTTTTGGGATTCTTGTGGTTACATTTATTGATGGTGTGTTTCTCTTTGTACTTGTAAGTTTGTTATGTGATTCATCTTCTTACTTTTCCTTCTGCAAATTAAGCAAATGAAGTGTTAAAGTAGAATTCATGATTGCCATGCTCTGCTTTTAAGTTTGCTTAATATCAATGTTTTCATTTGTTTAAGGAGAACTCAAGGTGTTTACTTGCTCTCCTTAGCTCCTCACCAGTCATTCTTGCCCATCTGACTCTTTCAAAGGCATCAATACAGTCTCCTACCTTGCCCCAAAGAACCCCCTGCAAAAACTGTGTCCAATCCCCGCACCCAAAATTGCCTTTCCCCGATTTTCCACCAAAATCCTAAAAATCTCAAATCAAACCTTTTATCAGTTTACTAGCCTAAAATCAGTGTTCTTTATTGGTTATCTCCACCCTTTGAAGATCTTTGCCGAGATATACTGGAGAGAGCCCTCTCCTGCCCCGTAGGGCTAGCTACGAGGCTAAGTGGTTTGATGTTGCCTTGGAGTTTGCCTTTCTCAGCCTGAGGTGAAATTTCAAGCGCTAACAGAAGCTACATGGGAGATGACTAATGAGATGTGGACTATGTATCCTTCATTGTTTGTCGGTTGAGAAAAAATGTTTTTGGTATATGTATGTATGTACATGGATGTAAATATCTCCATGAGTTGAGTCATAAAACTCCAATAAGTAGTATGGTTGTGTTGTGGCCAGCAACAACCCCCCTTCTTATTTAGTATTATTACTAATACTAAATAAGTGGGGACCCTTATCCATAAAATTCAAAAAAATAAATTAGGACTTGTATTTCCTTTTTGAATAAATCTTACTATCATAAAACCTAGGAGAATACTCGAAAAATCTAAAAGGACTTGAATGTTATGATAATTTCGAACAAAACCATTCCCTTAATAAAAAGCGTCGCATCGCAAAAAGGTAATGGATGCCTTACTACAAATAGAATCCTAAGATTTCGAAATCGCGATGAAAAATCACATGTTGAAAACCCTCATCACATCGCATGCCTTAAATATCACTTAAGCTGAAATGCCTCAAACCGCCGATATGCGATGGCGCATCTCGCAAATCGCATTTCGTAGAAAACACATTGTAATGGATGATTGCCACACGCAACAAATTTGCGATATTGCGATCTGCGATATTGCGAAGCAAATCACAAAATCGCCTTATCGCAGATCTACAGGGCTCGTTGTTCGAAAAAGTTTTTTTCCATAAATCGATGCCCAGTTATGCGCGTTAATGTTAATTAATGAGTTAGTTGGCAATCATTAATGAAATATGGTTTTGATCTGATCGAAGAGCCATTTCACGTAGGGTGATATATTTTATATGTTTTCGGCATTTAAAGCTTTCCCGTCACCTTTTTCTTATCATTACTCTTGCCTCATTTGTAAACTGCAGGAGTGAAGAGCAGAGAAGTGTACATAGCAGTGTTCAGAATATTATGGGAAAGAAGGGTAAAGCTTCGAGTTCTGAAGATAAAGAGATGATGCCATTATACATAGACACCACCTGTAACAAAGATGCTGGTATTACTACTTGGGAAGGCATGTATAGTCTACTCGAGGAAGAAAATCCCAGGGTAATGGAGGTTACAACTACTGCTGGCTCACACGAGTCATCTGAGGCGTCTATTACAGAACTAGCATGTTCGTTCTTGCACCGGATAGCGGCGAGGCCTAAAATTATTCCATACACGGACACGGTCAAACGGGTACTGGATAAGGCTAAGATAATAGACCAACAGTTTAAGACTCAGAGCCAAGAACATACGAAGTCATTCTTTCCACAAAATTTAAGGTTTATATCAAAAGGCGCGCAAGAGGTGAAAAATAGCATCAGGGAAGCTCGGATCAAGAAACCAAGGCAGTTTCCGATGCACGATTAATCATGCATCACCAGGAAAAACCTCTTAAAATGGAAAGCCTCTAATCACTCAGTCGCTTGTAAGCTTAGAAATTTGTAGGAAAAAGTGCTAAAGGCGAAAGACAAAACTTGAACTCAAAAAAACAAGTGGAATTTATCAGGGATATCTTCAAGTGGTATGTAGATATCTACCAAATGTACAACATCTACAGGCAAGCTGGAGACAGAAGGCTCAAGAAAAAGTAGAGTCCATCAAAAGGTTAACCAAGTTGAATTGGGATTCTTACTGGACGTACTTGGTAAAACCACACAGCCAGTGCATGACTCTCAAATGTATCATTAATTCTGCCGAGAAGATGGTGCCAGCTCTTACCGATTTCGTCTTCGCAGGATAGCTAAAGTCGGAAGTCGGCCAGCCAACTCTCCTTAAGCAAATGCTGAATGCTTGCGACTACAAGGAACAGATACATAGATAGTTAGTTGTCAGTTTTAGATTTAGATTCAGTTTTAGTTTTAGTTTTTCTTTATTTTTGCCTAAAATGAGGACGGTCATTTAAACCGTATACTACATTTTTGTAATAAATTATTTTTAGATTTAGCTAGTAGTATTTAAACCCTTCTCATGCATTTAGAGAAGAGTCCTGAAATTTGTCAAAAACCTGTCCTTAGAACATGCACTTTTGCACCCTCCGAGGAGGTTTTGATGAATGAATGGAACATGATTTATTGATATCTGCGTTTAATATCTACTACTGATGTTGCACTTTTGTACTCTTAGTGGATGTTGGATTAAGAAGAGATAGATTGTTATCACTAGAGCTCATTTGTAGAACTCATTATAAATGGTACTTTTATCTCTTAACAAATTCTGCTTATGTGTTATGGTGATATTCATGTTCAGTTATTTATGTATGAATGTTTAAATGCTTGAGTTATCATTTGGCATTTCTGTATGGTGATAGCCATTTATTTATGCTTAATATATGAGTGACTTATTATGCGATATGTTTTTCACAACTGTTCGGCTAACTTTTTATACAAAATAGTTCATCTTTATTGAATTCTTTTCTTATAGCGATTGAATGATCTTTATTACCAATTGCTGTAGAAACTATTTTAGATCGCATAATTGAAAGATCAAATCCCAGGGTAGTTTTAGAATTAGATATTTCTGTTTATTAGAATACAATTGCATGTCGTTAAATTAGACTTAGAATAAAAGCATTTTACTTAGAAGTTATTAGAAAGGAAATATCAATTCTCAACACACACACACATAAATTGGGAAACTGGTCCCATATCCCCAGTCAGACCCACTACACCAAACGGAAAAGGAGCTGCTAACCAAGGTCCAGACCGAGTGGGTATCCCCCTTGTTGTAGACCCGATTTTTGGGGCTTCAACATATTTTGCGCTAGAAGGAGGGCCTCCGAACTATGAATGGCAAGTAAATCTAAATCTAAATACCATTCTAAGAGTAAATCACCCTCACCATCTCCCCTGACTTCTCCATCGCATTTAGAATCTTTAAATCTTGAGCGAGAAGTCGATAGAACAACAACCACTGCCACAAACCCAAATATTTATGAGAAATCTACTATTGAACCTCCTAAAGTTGAATCTTTGATCCATAAACTTCAGCAATTTTCAATATCTCCTCAAAAATCTGAAAAATCTCAAGGTAGTGTGACTTCGCAATATAACCCTGCTCATGCTCTTACCAAATTGTAGAGTGAAAAGTTTGGTATCGAACCAACTGAATTACCTCTACCTACAAGGAAGAGAGCAAGGAAATCACCTAAAGGGTATGATAGTGAGACTCTTTCGTCATCATCTTCCATCTCAACCTCTCCACCGCAAAGTCAACCATCCACTCCTCCACTTCAAATTAACGTCCACCAGACCATTGGAACTTTGACATCTCCGTCTCAATCATCTGGAACTGTAATACCTCATCTTCTCAACCACAAGGATTATCTTCTGCGCTTTCCTCTGTTAGTAGTTCAACCAAGGATAATTTTAGGGGCGAATGTTCGCCCTTTGGCGAAATTAAGGGGTTTTAAATTTTTCGTGGGCGAATATTTTGTATCATAGTACATTTTTACAAATCACCGCAAATAGCCCACCTTATTTTAAGGGAGAGGGTAAAAAAGGTAAATTTAGCCCTTGAAATTAGGACTTACAACCTTCCATTCGCCCATTTTCAAGAATAGGTTTTATTTAAGTGAATCCATTCGCCCGTTTTCAAGAATAGGTTTTATTTAAGTGAATCCTATGGGCCAAATACCATATTTATAAAAGAGGTATGGTAAATTAATAAAAATATAAATAAATGAGAGGTATGGTAAATAAATAAAACATTTTTTATATTTACTCCATAAGTCACCTTATATACATGTAAGGGTGTAAACAAATAAAAATATAAGTAAAGTTGAGGTATGGTAAATAAATATAAATATAAATAAACTAGACGTATCGTAAATAAATAAAACCTCTTTTTATATTTAGTCCATAACCCTCGTTCTATTTATGAAGGCTCAAGAAAGAGGTTTTATTTAAGTGAATCCTATGGGCCAAATACCATATTTGTAAAAGAGGTATGGTAAATTAATAAAAATATAAATAAACGAGAGGTATGGTAAACAAATAAAACATTTTTTTATATTTACTCCATAAGTCACCTTATATTTACGAACACTCAAAAAATGGGTTATATTTAGGTGAAACCTATGGCCAAAATACTATGGGACAAATACCATGGACTAGATTGTTATTAATACCATGCAAAAAACCATTATTAACCCTAATATTAGAATTAATAAAAATAAAAATGGCACATGGTATTGACCCATGGTATTCACCAAAATGGCACATGGTATTGACCCATGGTATTCACCTGGAATGTAGCCTATTTAAATGGGGGAATTAAACCAGCATGTAGCCTATGCTAAGATTCACTAGGACTTTACAAAGTTTTATTATTTAGTGAAGGACTCGCCAAGATCTTACAAGATTTTATAATTGAGTAAAATATTCGCCATGCCTGGTGAGAGATTCGCCAAAAAATTATATATACATATTATATTATTGATAAAATCGCCTTCCATTTTTCCTATATACGTTGGAGATTCGCCCATTTATTATATTTATAAATTTAGGGGGGGTTCTTAAAATTTTCCTTGAGTTCAACGATGCCCAAACTCCATGGAATAACCCAGGGGCAGTCTTAATGCCTGCGCCCTTAAGTCAATTACTGGCCCATCCCGAAAAATGGCTGCCTAAGTTTAATCCTGAAGCAGGCATGCTAGTAGAAGAACACATAAACATCTTTATGTTATCCATAAATCTCAATGGGGTTACTAATAAAGACGCTGTTGTTCGGCTCTTTCCTTACACTTTGCAAGGAGCAGCCGGATCATGGTATTTCTCATTACCATTCGGATCTATCACTAGTTTGGATATTTTCCAAGAACAATTCTTGACTAAGTTCGGTGATGACAGGTCCACTGCGACACTGATCAATGACCTATCTAACCTTAGGGCTGAATCAAGGGAACCTATCAAAGATTTTAACTTGCGTTTTAATAAACTTTTGAACAAAATTCCTACCGCCTCCAATCCTAGCGAAGAAGTTCGAAGTGAATGGTACATATCTACTCTACCATCAAACATAGCAATCTTCATTGATAGAGCTAAAAAAACAACTTTAGCTGACAATATGAAGGAAGCAATAGCGATAGAGAAACGTATCATAGACTAAGAAAAGAAAAACGCCATTGATGAATGTAAATCTAAGAAGGTTACTTTCAAAGAAGATCCAAAGAAAAAACAGTCCAAAGACCCATTTGATTTAGAGGGATTGCAGAAAATTTTGAAAACCGTGTATAACGAAATGGTTGACATAAAGAAACAAGTAGTAGAGATTTCTTCTAAAAAGCCTTACAAGCCTTATAGAAGAAAACCTTCAACTGATTCAAAACCTCCCAATGCTATTACTAATGCCGAATCAGAAGAAGAAGAAGAGGAAATTTCCAACGAAGAGCCTACTGATGAAGAAGAAGTTGTAGAAGTACAGGGAATGTGGGATTTTATCCTCCCAGACGAAGAGGATCAAGAGGCATCACCAGTCAGTACTAGAAGTAGAAATCAACTCGATCCTCCTCAACCTATTCCTAAGCCAAAGAGCGCAAGCTCAATGACTAAGGATAAAGTCGCAGCTAAGAAAACGTCACCCAAAGCGACTCAAACAAGCCCAATCCAAACAGATTCACCAACTCCATCTAAAACATTGATTGTTTCTGATGAGATGGAATATAATATCATAGAAGACATGAAGAAGACTAGGGCTAACATCACTTTTTATGAATTGAGCAAGTTAAAACATCAACAAAAGATACTTTTGAAAGAATTACACGCAGTACCAGTTGCACCTCTGCCTGTTGCTGTAATCTCGCAAGCTTCCCACGAGATGGGAAGACCTCCAAATACTGTGACTAGTAAAGTTGATCCTAACGACATCACTCTAATTGGAGGAAGGTCAAGATCTCATACTCCGCCATTTCTTCTTACTTATGAAATTTTCAATAAAAAATTTTCATAATTGTTTAGTTGATTCAGGAGCTTCATCCAATATCTTACCTAAATCAATATGTGCAAAGCTGAACGTTCAACCCCAAAAATTTGCAGTGCGCATAGTTCAGCTGGACCGGTCGCAGGTTGAAGTAATCGGAGAACTAAATCAGGTTACCATAAGGCTGTCATCTAATCCAAAGGTATGTCAAATTATCAATATTTTAGTTGCAGACATTCTAGAATTCTATGGCTTAATTCTTAGCAGGGATTGGTCTGAAAAGCTTCATGGATATTTTGCAACCGATTGGTCGCATATGTGGCTCCCTTACAATGGCAAACCAAATCAAATAAAGGTTGAGCGAGAAAGGCATCAAAAATACATAGTAATAGAATTGGAAGGAGAAAATGAACCTGTAGCATACAACAACAATATAATTGGCAACTATTCTGTTGATTCTTTCTTAGGAAATTTCAATGCTCATACTTCACCTTATTTAGAACATTCTGTTTTATCTCAAGTAGAAAACTTTTCTCAAACAGATAGTTCTAAATGTGTTAATTTCATAGATAGTCCTGTAAATAAATCTTTATTTTGGAAGTTATTTTTTGACGGTTCTAAGTCTAACGATGGAGCAGGAGCAGGATGCGTATTAGTTAGTCTAGAGGGAAACAAAATTATGTTAACTTGCAAACTTGAGTTCGATTGTACCAATAATACTGCGGAATACGAGGCTTTAATCCAAGGATTATACAAAGCAATCGGACTAGATATCAAATATCTACAAGTTTTTGGAGATTCTGAAATTGTTATTAGACATGTACGAAATACTATACATTGTCTATCAGGTCATTTAAAGCATTATCAATCTTTAGTACAAGATCTGACTGAACATTTTATAGAATTCAATATTTCATCAATTCCCAGACTCCAAAATGCTAGTGCTGACCTCTTGGCAAACGTAGCTTCTAAGCTCATTCCCTCAAAAGACTTTAGCCCGGATAGATTCTCAATTGAATTAATTTTTAGACCCTCGATTCCTAATAACATTACAAATTGGAGAATTTTTAACGATGATCCTGATATTGTAAGCTTCCTCACATCAGAAGGATCTTACAATAATCAGATTATAGATGAAGACCAACATGACAAACAATTGCAACAAGATAACACTAATAATTCTATGCCAAAATCAGTAGTCAAATTGGAAGACTTATACGATTTGAAAGACCGATTCAAAAGATCTACCAATTCAAAACTTCAAAGTTCAACTCTAAACTATGAATTAGTAAATCTAGGAACTAATACCAAGCCACAGAATATCAATCTAGGTCTTGGCCTAGCCCATGAAGAAAGATTAGCATACGTTCGTCTCTTGAAACAATACAAAAGTTTCTTTGCCTGGAACTATGATGAACTTAAGACTTACGACACTTCTATCATTCAGCATACGATCCCAATGATCGATGATGAAAAACCTGTCCAGCAAAAGCTGAGGAAAATTCACCCTAATTTGGAAAATCATATTAAATCTGAGCTCAATAAGTTATTGAAAGCCAAAATCATTTTTCCCATTTGAAATTCTAAATGGGTTTCCAGTATGGTTCCCGTTAGAAAGAAAAACGGAGATATTAGAATTTTCATTGACTTTCAAAATCTTAACAAAGCCTGCCAAAAGGATAATTTTCCTTTGCCTCCCATGGAGAAAATATTACAAGCAGTTGCAGGATCAGAATTAATGTCCTTTTTGGATGATTTCTCCAGCTACAACCAAGTTTTGGTCCACCCTGATGATCAATTAAAGACTACATTTAGAAGCAAATGGGGCACTTATGCATATCAAAAGATGCCCTTTGGTATGATTAATGCTGGCGCCACATTTCAAAGGGCCGTGGACATCGCATTTAAGGGATTAGTAAACAAATTAATAGTAATCTACTTTGATGATATAACTGTATATTCCAAGAAACGAGGCAATCATCTCAGAGATTTGAAACAGATCTTCCAACGTTGCCAAAGGTATGGAATTTCACTTAATCCAAAAAATTCCTTTTTTGCATTAAGTGAAGGAAAACTTCTTGGATTTATAGTGTCAAAATCTGGAATCCATATTGATCCCGACAGAATCAAGGAGATTTCCGAAATACCCTTGCCTCACAATAAGAAAGCTATGCAATCCTTCCTTGGCCAAATTAATTTTGTAAAGAGATTTGTTCCCGACTTTTCAAGGATCGTATCTCCCTTACAAGCAATGATTAAAAATAATTCAATCTTTAAATGGGGCCAAGACGAATATGAAGCATTCAATCTGATTAAACAGACGATTGTTAACGCCCCATCTTTAGCCACTCCAAATTTCTCCAATCCTTTCATTTTATATACATTTGCCTCTGATAGATCATATGCTGCGATACTCACTCAAGAAAATCAAGATAAAACGGAAGCCCCAATTGCCTTTTTCAGTTCAAATCTACAAGGGGCCGAATTAAATTATTCTGACGTCAAGAAGCAAGCTTACGCTGTTTTCAAAGAGATCAAACATTTCAGACCCTTCTTACTTAAAACCCATACAAAAATCATTGTGCCGTTTCCAGTGGTAAGAAATCTTTTAGTACAGAAAGATGTGGGTGAAAAGAGAGCAAATTGGGTTACTGCTTTACAAGAATACGACGTCAAAATTAAACCAGCAAATATTATAAAAGGTCAAGACTTTTGTAAAATGCTGGCTGGAGCATCGCTTATTTCCGAAATATTGTCTTTAGAAGTACAAATGTATGAGGTAAGCCTAAACGATATTGAATCATTGTACACTGATATCATATTTTATCTAAAAAACGGATATGCTCCTTCAAACTTAGATTATACAAAGAAAAGAGCCCTAAGATTGAAGGCTAAGCAATATCAACTTGTAAATGATGTACTTTTTAGGATGAATTATGATTTTGTTCTCCTTCGATGTCTTGAGAAAGCTGAAGCTGAAAAAGTATTGCAAGAACTCCATGATGGACCAGCAGGTGGACATTATGCTGGAGATACTACAACACATAAAATCTTGCGCGTAGGATACTATTGGCCTACACTATTTAAAGATGCACATAGCTACGTAAGGAAATATCGAGTTTGTCAAACTGCTGCTGGAAGACAAAAGAAACCATCATTGCCTTTGCAACTAGTCAATATTGATCAACCTTTTGATCAATGGGGATTGGATATAATAGGTGAGATCGTTCCTCACTCTTCTAAATAGCATATATATATCCTTATAGCTATAGATTATTTTTCTAATTGGGTAGAAGCAGTTCCTCTCAAGACAACTAATGCCGAACACATCATTGATTTCATATATCAGTTCATAATCACCAGGTTTGGTTTACCCTCCACATTAATGTTTGATAATGCATCGTATTTTTCTGGCAATGCTATGACTGAATTTGCGCTCAAAAGAGGTTTTAAGCTTAAATACTCTGCCAATTATTATCCGCAAGGGAACGGGTTAGCTGAATCAACAAATAAAAACTTAATCAGAATCATTAAGCGAACCATTGATCAAACTCATAAAAATTGGCACAAATCCTTAATATATGCTCTATGGACAGACCAAATAACGCAGAAAGCCTCCATTGGCACTTCTCCCTTTAATTTGGTTTATGGGAAAGAAGTGGTCCTTCCAACTCATCTAGCGATTCTCTCATTGGCCTTTGTTTAATTAATTGACGAAACACCAACCTCTCCCTTACAACTAAGGCAGTTACAAATCCTTAAGCTAGAAGAGCAAAGAGAATAGGCTAAAATAACTCATGCGCATCACCAAGCATTAGTAAAATCTTCTTTTGACTCAAACATGATATCCAAAAAAGACTTTTAGATAGGGGATCTAGTTTTAAAATGGGATAAGGCTCATGAGGAAAAGGGAAAACATACGAAGTTTCAACGAATGTGGCTTGGCCCTTTCCAAATCACAGAAATCGTAGGTCCATCTACCTTTATGTTACAGGATTTAACATGAAAAAGAGAATCTTTACTTGTTAACGGACAAATCCTCAAAAAATACTTTCCATAGGAGATCATTCTTCTATTTTTGTAAATTAGTTTTTCCTTTATTTTGATAATAAAACCAGTTGTAAATGGTTACATTTGGAATTCACAAAAAAAAAACAAGTATTTCTTTTAAATTTTGTTTTTTCGCTTGTATAAATAGGACTGATTTAGAAAATTGAACATTATTATTGAAAGATACAGTCAAAGGGCTATAAGCTTGAAAATGATACTAGTTTCAACCTTGTAAATTTTGATGAAAAGCGACCTTTAGTTGGAATTTGTTTTATATTAGTCAAATGAAAGGTATCAATAACAAAACGAAGATTCTTTGTAGAAAAGCTCTTTCCAAAAACTCTACCATTGTCGTCCAGAGCTATTCTTAAGGAAACAATGACTTCCTCCCCACCTAGGGAATTACAAGCTTCAAGGAATAATCTAGCGATACACTTTAACTTAAAGAATAAGAGGTCTCATCACGAGCCGACTTATCATGATCATAGATATTATAGCTTGCTGACTTTGTCAAAATTGCATACCACAACAGGGCAATGACTTGAGATTGTTGCAATCAAAAGACAAGGGGTCTCATCACGAGCCAGAGTGTTTAGCAAAGTTATAAATCAAGTGAGTGAAACTGTCATAATTTGGCTACCAAACCAAGGCATTGTTCTTTAAGGATTAAAAGAAAATGAAAGCAATAAGTGTGGATATGGATTTCCCTTAGAAAATCGTACATTTCTCCAAGTAGGATACAGGATCATTGCTGGGTAACAGGTAAACCTGTTGAGGCTATAAACGCATGCTGGAAACAGAGGCTCTACCTACGACAAATGAGCATATTTAAAACTAATTTACATAGAAGCTTTTGTTTTTATCTTTATAAACTAAGTAGTGACTGATGTAGATACAATGACTAGCTCTAGGAAGTAAATAACCAAAGTTAACATAGAAGAAACAAATTATCATTAACAGCTAAAAGCATGGTGTACTTTATCTTTCTATAATAAAGTTTGATTTTCTGGAAAATTTTCTGTTTTGGAAGTTTAGAAAATTCAAAAGAAAAGCAGAGATAATTGGTTCTTCCAAGTGAATCGCCAATTGTTGTGGCCAGCAACAACCCCCCTTCTTATTTAGTATTATTACTAATACTAAATAAGTGGGGACCCTTATCCATAAAATTCAAAAAAATAAATTAGGACTTGTATTTCCTTTTTGAATAAATCTTACTATCATAAAACCTAGGAGAATACCCAAAAAATCTAAAAAGACTTGAGTTTTATGATAAGTTCGAACAAAACCGTTCCCTTAATAAAAAGCGTCGCATCGCAAAAAGGTAATGGATGCCTTCCTACAAACAGAATCCTAAGATTGCGAAATCGCGATGCGAAATCACACGTTGAAAACCCTCATCGCATCGCATGCCTTAAATATCACTTAAGCTAAAATGCCTCAAACCGCCGATATGCGATGGCGCATCTCGCAAATCACATTTCGCAGAAAACACATTGTAATGGATGATTGCCACATGCAACGAATTTGCGATATTGCGATCTGCGATATTGCGAAGCAAATCACAAAATTGCTTTATCGCAGATCTACAGGGCTCGTTGTTTGAAAAAGCTTTTTTCCATAAACCGATGCCCAGTTATGCGCATTAATGTTAATTAATGAGTTAGTTGGTAATCATTAATGAAATATGGTTTTGATCTGATCGAAGAGCCATTTCACGTAGGGTGATATATTTTATATGTTTTCGGCATTTAAATCTTTCCCGTCACCTTTTTCTTATCATTACTCTTGCCTTATTTGTAAACTGCAGGAGCTAAGAGCAGATAAGTGTACATAGCAGTGTTCAGAATATTATGGGAAAGAAGGATAAAGCTCCGAGTTCTGAAGATAAAGAGATGACGCCATTATACACAGACACCACCTGTAACAAAGATGTCGGTATTACTACTTGGGAAGGCATGTACAGTTTACTCGAGGAAGAAAATCCTAGGGTAATGGAGGTTACAGCTACTGCTGGCTCACACGAGTCATCTGAGGCGTCTATTACAGAACTAGCATGTTCGTTCTTACACCGGATAGCGGCGAGGCCTAAAATTCTTCCATACACGGACATGGTCAAACGGGTACTGGATAAGTCTAAGATAACAGACCAACCATTTAAGACTCAGAGCCAAGAACGTATGAAGTCGTTCTTTCCACAAAATTTAAGGTTTATATCAAAAGGTGAGCAAGAGGCAGTTTTCGATGCATGATTAATCACGCATCGCCAGGAAAAACCTCTTAAAATGGAAAGCCTATAATCGCTCAATCACTTGTAAGCTCGGAAATTTGTAGGAAAAAGTGCTAAAGGCGAAAGAAAAAACTTGAACTCAAAAAAACCAGTGGTATTTATCAGGGATATCTTCAAGTGGTATGTAGATATCTACCAAATGTACAGCATCTACAGGCAAGCTGGAGACAAAAAGCTCAAGAAAAAGCAGAGTCCATCAAAAGGTTAACCAAGTTGAATTGGGATTCTTACTGGACGTACTTGGTAAAACCACACAGCCAGTGCATGACTCTCAAATGTATCATTAATTCTGCCGAGAAGATGGTGCCAGCTCTTACTGATTCCGTTTTCGCAGGATAGCTAAAGTCGGAAGTCGGCCAGCCAACTCTCCTCAAGCAAATGCTGAACGCTTGCGACTACAAGGAACAGATACATAGATAGTTAGTTGTCAGTTTTAGTTTTAGATTCAGTTTTAGTTTTAGTTTTGCTTTATTTTTGCCTAAAATGAGGACGGTCATTTAAACCGTATCCTACATTTTTGTAATAAATTATTTTTAGATTTAGCTAGTAGTATTTAAACCCTTCTCATGTATTTAGAACTAAACTGTTGCAACCATCAACAACAGTGCTACCTTGCAGCTTGTACAGAGTTCCAATCCGAACTCCCTGCATCAATACCAGTGCTCCCTGAACCATCTTGTAGGTATCCTTCTCGAACACTGTTTTTACACCTACATCATCCAGCTTACTAACAAAAATCAAATTTCAGGCTAAGGCAGGAATATGTAGAACACCTGGAAGTGTTCTAACCCTTCCACCTTGCAGCGTCAACTTTACTTTTCCACGACCAATGATTCTAGCCTTCCTGTCATCCCCCAAGAAGACATCACCACCATCATATTTATCATACTCACAGAACCACTATCTATGGGGAGTGAAGTGAAAGGATGCACCTGAGTCAATCAACCATGCCTCATGATCTACATGTGTACTTGAAGAAGCCAAGTACACATCGACACCTTCATCTGAGGTGGTTTTCGCCTCTCTAGAAGGAGCCTCATCAAATACCTTTCCTTTGTCAGGAGCTTTAGATTTACAGTCCCTTTTGAAGTGGCCTTCCTTTCCGCATTTCTAACACACCACCTTTACAGGTTTTCCTGGAGATTTAGATCTCCCACTCAATGACTTATTTTTGTTTCTGTTCTGGGACTGTCCTTGTACGGACAAGGCATCACCATTTTGGCTCTCCATATTTTTCCGTCTCATCTCCTCCGTTAGCAAGGCTGAGACTATTTCATCAAACTGCAAGGTAGTTGCATTGCTACCTATTGCAATAACCAGACTATCCCATGAATCTGGTAGAGAACACAACAAACTGATGCACTTATCTTCATATGAAATTTTAATATCAACAGATGCTAATTGACTTACCACAGTATTAAATGCGTTCAAATGCTCTGTCACTGAGTCTCCATCTTTCATCCTCAGGTTATACATCTTTTTCCGCAGGAACAATTTATTCACCAGAGACTTAGATTGGTACAAAGTCCCTAACTTGTCCCACAAAGCCTTTGTTGTAGCTTCCCTTGATACATTCAGCAATACTGAATCTGAGACACACAATCATATTGTGCTCTTTGCCTTCCGATCCAACTTCTTCCATTCTTCATCGGACACTCCTGTTGGTTTAGTACTCGGATCTACTGCGATCCACTGATCTTTATCCACCAATAGATCCTCCATCTTGAGTTTCCACAACTCAAAACTCTGACCATTAAATTTCTCGATCTCTATCTTTCCACTGCTCGCCATCTTCTTTCACCACTAGAATCGATCTCGTAGATCTCCCACTGAACAGGGTCTACCACAGGCCCGAGCGAAACCCCTCAGCAACAAAGGCGTCCCCTTGAAGCCAAATCTGCTCTGATACCAAATGTAGGTTTTAACCCCATATAGAAATTACCCGCATACGAATTCTAAAACACATAAAATAAATAATGCAAGAGCAGAACACATAAAACACATATACACAGAGATTTTCCCCTAGATCCCAAAACCCGGACTACCAGATTGATTTTTCATTATGTTCCTTTCAATGTTATAATACATATTTATACATGCCAAAGCATCCAATACCATGGACCGAAAACCATCGCGTCCAAAAAACATGTGCGAAAATCATGCACAAAACCATAGGTGGGTCTGCCCAACCTAACAAAGGGCCCAAAACCAAAATTTTCTGAGGCGCTGCCTCGGACCCCATAAAGTGGGGTTACGGGTGCCCCTCAAACCCCCTGTTACTATGTGGAAAGAATATAACACAACCCAACGGACAGGATGATGCACTTAGTCCTAATTCTAATGAGTATAAAGGTAGCAGTGACAAAGGACAGGATGTAGCATTTTTAGTAAGTAAACAGTCACATTTTCGACGTAGTCCTAATTCTATGGACTATGAGAGAAGCACTGACAATGCACATGAGGAAAAATATCCAATATACATCGAGTCAAATTTTCCATTCAGTCTGAATTCTAAGGACTATGACAATAGAACTAAAGAAGGGGAAGATGAAGAATATCCTCCAAGTTAGTATTTGAAAAGCACAACTGATCATAGTGTTGGAAATAATACTGAGAGGGGGGGGGTGAATCAGTATTATCAGATCAGATAAAACTTTTCAATTTCATACTCAGAAACATATACGCGACTTCAGTTAAGTGAACCCGCGTGTACACGCGACTGTGTCTAAAGAAACTAGCGTATATGCAGAGATCTTATGATTCAGTTAATCTTATCTTCAGTAAATGCATCAGGATATTATTAAGCATATTAACAGTAAACAGGTGCAGTATAACTGAATAGATCATCACACAAAAGCCACACACATGAACACCATGATATAAGGTGGAAACCCAAAGTGGGTGAAAACCACCTGCTGCAATTTGTCTCTTTCTTCTTTAATGAGAAACTTCTTTTACAATGTACTGGTGCAGTCCTTTACCAGCACGCAGGCTACAACCTGCAGAGGGCTACAACCCTCTTAGCTTTTGTACTAGCTGATCCATTTACTAGTACGTAGGTGCCTACCTACAGAATGCTTCTTTACTCGTTTTCCAGCTGCTAGTGGAAGGGAGCTACAACCCCCTGGCTCTTGTACTGGCTGATATGTTTACCAGTACGTAGGTGCCGGCCTACGATCTACCCGGGACCACGTTTCATACATTTTCATACTGGATCCATAAGACAATCATCATTGTAGTACAACCTGCATCATCAATCACTGAAATACTGAAACACTGTCAACAGCACAGTCACCAGAACACAGAGCAAACACAGAACTCTGCAATGACCATCAAACCCATCTGCAACTTCAAATATCATGCTTCACATTGTATACGCTACTTGGATGAACCCAACCTGCGTGTATACGCTCTTTTACCAAAACAAACCCGCGTACAGATCTGCAAATTCTAACTCATAACTCCGCAGCTATAACACATACCCAGATCATAACATTAAACATGCGTCAATAGATCTGATCTATCCACAGTCATACCATAAGAAGATAATCATTCCAAGCCTTGAGATCTCGTTCCATCATTCATCATCTTCCACATGAGTGAAACCTTGGTTCAGATCACCAACCCATAACCAGCACTTGGATCTCACACTTCCTTAGATCTTCATCACTCATACTCACCACCTTTGGCCTAATGATCTTCTCCTTATATAGCCTTAGGCCTTGTTCAATACCAAGAGCCAAAACCATAGAAACACAATACCATCAACTTCAAAACTAGGGATCGACACGCCCGTCGAGACACAATGGTCCGAAACCATAGGCACAACTTCCAAGGACTAACCGCCATGGACCAAAGGTACTTTTCCACATACACGCGCTTTTGATGAAGCCAACTAGCGTGTACACGCGACTTGGGCTTAACGAACCTGCGTGTATGAACTTTCTTGCCATGCTGTACTAAGATCTGTCCTCTGATTAAGTTGCCATCACTTGTACCAACCTCTGAGCACCTGTACCAACCTCTGAGTGAGTTGCCATCAAGGACAACACTTGAATCATAATGCCAACAATCTCCCCCTTTGGACTTGATGGCAACCACCACACCAAGTCACTCTCCCCCTTTGACATCAAGGGCAAAGGGTGGACCAAGATGTTCTCTTCTTTGGTATACCTTCTGCTGTCCATACTCCCCCTGAGTACCTGCTGAAATCTCCAAATGTGCTCCCCCTTTGTGTATGCCAAAGTGTACCAATCTATCCATCCTGCTCTTGCTGAATTGTGTTGTTCATGCTCCCCTTGACTGTAGGCAAGATCTGCAAAAGATGTTCTTCAAGAAGAACAAATACTTATACATCATAGAAGACCTTCCTATCACCAAAAGACTCAACATACATTCATCACCCAACCTAGTGGGGATATACCAATATTGACTCATTCACCTAACCATGTGAAGATACATGATAATACATGAACATTTCATCATTCATCCCAGGCATAGTGGGGAAACCAACATAGGCCGTTACATGACCTTGACATCATAAAAGAGATACATGACATAGTGATGAAATATCTAGACCAAGACTTATGAAAGCCACTAGCAGCATCATGATCTGTACCATAAGCATCAGCCTGCAATACCATTCCTAAACAGTAAGATGTATCATTTAGCTTCATAGACTTTATCAACAACTTCTAACCATAATGCCAACAATGCATTATTTGAAGTATATGCTCCCCCTGAGCTTGTGCCATAAGTATCAAGACATTTCCAGACATCCTCAGCAGACTGTAACTGTTAACCAATAGAGCATATACTGGACTGGATTATATCAGACCCCCTTTTTTTGAGTCTGCCCCCACTGCTTTTTCACAAACTGACATATACGCGACTTTGCAGTGTGAAACTCGCGTATATACGCGTCTTTCCTTCATGAAACTTGCGTATGATAATTAGAACACTGAATTTTTACACCTTCAGCTCCCCCTGAGTCTGTTATGTCTGTGCTGTGCTGAGTACCCTGTGCTGTGCCATATTTTTCTGACTGAACTTCCTTCTTCTTCCATATCTTCAAGCATGTTGATGATTTCTTCTTATCATGAGCTTTGTTCCTGCAATCTCTTGCTTTATGTCCAAACTTGTTACATGCATAGCATCTTACATGTTTCATATTCCTTCTGTAGCAATCAGCAGCTTTGTGACCATACATATTGCAAGCAAAGCAATATCCATTAAAGTACCTTGATTGAGATGATCTTCTTCTACATCTAGCTGCAACATGTCCAAGATTATGACATACATAACATTCAACATTATTCATAGGAGGAGTAAAAGATTTCCTTTGAAGACTTTCTTTCCTTGGTTGACCTTTCATCTCCTTGTTGATCATTTTGGATTTCTCTTTAGAGTTTCTTGCCTCACCTTGTGAACTAGATTCACCTTCAACATATTCATGAAAACCAAGACCAGTCTTGATAGCAGGAGATCTTTGACTACTAAGAATATCATCCAAGACTTTAGAGCTATCTTGAAATCGTAAAAGCTTATCCTTTTCTTCTAATTTGCTTTTCAAGATATTTACCTCAACTTGATGTTGTTCTTCTTTTTCAAGACATTGCTTCTTCAAGGTCTCTTCAGCTTTCCTTCCTTCATCCAACTGATGCCTTAGTTTGAGGATCTCGTTTTCTTGCTCTTTATTCAGTGCTAGCAGCATTTCTCGAATTCTGGAGGCACATTCCAACTGATCTTCTAATCTGATGATTTCTTCTTTGAGGACATTCTCCCTTTTGCTAGGTAGATCTTGTTGATCTATGATTTGATCTGATGCTTCATTTGCTTGTCCATCTTCAATCTGAGGTGCTTCACGATCTGAATACTTACTTCCACTCAACGACAGGTTTTCATTGTTCCTTTGAGCTGTTTTCTTCTTCTGACGTGCTTTCTTCCCCATTGTTCTACGAATCTCCTTCAAGCGATCAAGCTTCTCTGAAGGACCTGCTCTGATACCAATTGTTGGAAATAATACTGAGAGGGGGGGGGGGTGAATCAGTATTATCAGATCAGATAAAACTTTTCAATTTCATACTCAGAAACATATACGCGACTTCAGTTAAGTGAACCCGCGTGTACACGCGACTGTGTCTAAAGAAACTAGCGTATATGCAGAGATCTTATGATTCAGTTAATCTTATCTTCAGTAAATGCATCAGGATATTATTAAGCATATTAACAGTAAACAGGTGCAGTATAACTGAATAGATCATCACACAAAAGCCACACACATGAACACCATGATATAAGGTGGAAACCCAAAGTGGGTGAAAACCACCTGCTGCAATTTGTCTCTTTCTTCTTTAATGAGAAACTTCTTTTACAATGTACTGGTGCAGTCCTTTACCAGCACGCAGGCTACAACCTGCAGAGGGCTACAACCCTCTTAGCTTTTGTACTAGCTGATCCATTTACTAGTACGTAGGTGCCTACCTACAGAATGCTTCTTTACTCATTTTCCAGCTGCTAGTGGAAGGGAGCTACAACCCCCTGGCTCTTGTACTGTCTGATATGTTTACCAGTACGTAGGTGCCGGCCTACGATCTACCGGGGACCACGTTTCATACATTTTCATACTGGATCCATAAGACAATCATCATTGTAGTACAACCTACATCATCAATCACTGAAATACTGAAACACTGTCAACAGCACAGTCACCAGAACACAGAGCAAACACAGAACTCTGCAATGACCATCAAACCCATCTGCAACTTCAAATATCATGCTTCACATTGTATACGCTACTTGGATGAACCCAACCTGCGTGTATACGCTCTTTTACCAAAACAAACCCGCGTACAGATCTGCAAATTCTAACTCATAACTCCGCAGCTATAACACATACCCAGATCATAACATTAAACATGCGTCAATAGATCTGATCTATCCACAGTCATACCATAAGAAGATAATCATTCCAAGCCTTGAGATCTCGTTCCATCATTCATCATCTTCCACATGAGTGAAACCTTGGTTCAGATCACCAACCCATAACCAACACTTGGATCTCACACTTCCTCAGATCTTCATCACTCATACTCACCACCTTTGGCCTAATGATCTTCTCCTTATATAGCCTTAGGCCTTGTTCAATACCAAGAGCCAAAACCATAGAAACACAATACCATCAACTTCAAAACTAGGGATCGACACGCCCGTCGAGACACAATGGTCCGAAACCATAGGCACAACTTCCAAGGACTAACCGCCATGGACCAAAGGTACTTTTCCACATACACGCGCTTTTGATGAAGCCAACTAGCGTGTACACGCGACTTGGGCTTAACGAACCTGCGTGTATGAACTTTCTTGCCATGCTGTACTAAGATCTGTCCTCTGATTAAGTTGCCATCACTTGTACCAACCTCTGAGCACCTGTACCAACCTCTGAGTGAGTTGCCATCAAGGACAACACTTGAATCATAATGCCAACACATAGTGTGGATAACATTCCTCTTAATGATGATGAAAATCCTTATACAAATGATGATCCAATGAAGGAGATGTTGCCAAGAAATATTGTATCAAGGAGTAGGAGTAGACCTTTTCGTATCAATGCAAGATGTTCTAGTTATACAAGGGGTAGAGCAGAATATCTGACAAGAAGAATTTCTATCAGCACTCTCATTTCAAGTGAATGTTGTAAAAAAGATTGCTTGAAACATATGGACTTCAAATTTGCATTAGAGAGCAGTCGATGCATGCAATCTACATTGTCGGGTTATGATTATCATATGGGGACTTTATTTATCTATAGAAAGGCTTTCAAAATGTTTCATTCAATTGGGAATTTTCATCTCTCTAGAATTCAAGAAAATTTGGAAAAGGATCCCACATTATATTCAGAAGTACGTCATAAAAGACAGTTTGGGCCATATCAAACACTGCAATGTCATGGATGAAAGATTTATTTTCAAAGCATGGAGAGTGTATGCCAAATAGAGAGACAATACATATTCCAAATAATTTTTCAAGATGATAAATCTACAACTTATACAAATAATATGCAAAAGGTGTTGAGGGACATGGCCAGTTTATTACATATCAATATTTTGCGAAGGTATGGAAGAAAGAATTCAACAATGTCTGTATTCCTAAGAAGACAAGGATGGGGATTTGTAGTACATGTGCTTCTCTTAAATAAAAAAGGGACAAATGTGAAAGGTTAGAAAGAGGTAAGCATTCATAAATTTAACTTTTAAAATTGTATAGTCATCAACTATGAAAACATATTTCTTAATGGCTTTCTTTTATGTTGTGTAGATTCAATTGTCAAAGAACTTTAGGAGCATCGCGAACAACAAACAAATGAAAGGAAAAAGTTGTACAAGCATCGAAAGAAGTATTATGATAATCCGAATAAATATTTGGGTTTGATAATTGATGGTATGGACTAGAAGAAAACACTTTTACCACATTTTGTTCGCACACCCAAAAATTTACAAGAGGAAAATTTTATTCAGTATCACTTGGTCAGTTGTATGGTCTTCAATGGGAAAATGTTTCCAAGGGTGTACTTCACAGCTCCAAATATTCATAATGATGCAAATCTGACCATAACCATAATTCATGATGTGCTTTCTCATTGGTCTGATAATCTTCCTAAAGTTTTGTATCTACAATTGGACAACACTTGCCGTGAAAACAAAAATCAGGTTGTTTTTGAATATCTAAACATGCTTGTTGAATTGAGAATTTTTCAGAAGGTAAAGGTTGGTTTCCTTCTTGTTGGGCATGCTCATGACCATATTGATCAGATGTTCAGTCGTTTTTCAGTCACATTGTGCAGGAAGGAAGTTGGGAGCTTGCCATCACTAATTGAATGTATTAAGAAATCATACATGTCAGAGCCTGCTTTTGATGTGTTGGAAGAAACTGTTTACATGCGAAGGTTTATTCTGGGATCACATGGTGAGGGGAAATGCATTGAACAACTTAATGACATTAACTGCCAACATCAATTTCGTATCAAAAAACTTGATGGGAAAACACTAATATGGGGCAAGAAGTATTCAACTATTGCAGAATGGGCACCATCAGCAGGTTTGGAATTTTTGAAGTTCATTCTAGATCATCCAATAGTTGCATCAAAAATATTGTTATTACAATCAGTTGGTGAAGTTCATAATGCACACAGACAAAATAGAGATATAAATTATTCTGATTGCCTAGAAGAAAAAAAAATGTATTAAATATACATATGAGTACTTTTACATCGCTGATTCAGTTTGGTGGGAGTCATTTTTCAATAATCAAAGTGATATCATTTCAACAACAACAAATGAAGATATACCTTTGAAAAATCCATTTATTTGGCCACAAAATGTGTTGAATGAACATGAGGAAATAAACATTGTTGAACAACAACAATCTCAAGGTATTATTAATTCTTCACAGGCAGAGGAAAGAGAGATGTATATTGGTTCCAGAAGATCGCATGCACAACGTGAAGCCATGGAAGACCTTTACAGGGTTTCAGTACAGGATATTAAGGAGGGTTGCATGATCGCAGCGCTAGCAGATGGAAATCCCAATAGCTATCCATTCTGGGTTGCTAAAGTTATAAAGGTCTTTACAGAAAATGAGGATGTTACAGGTGTTGAAGTACATTGGTATACCACAAATACACACCCATTCAATGGTGTGTATAAGCCAGAGATGGTAGTTGACAAGAAAAATGGTGGAAAGATAAAAAGAAAGGGTACAAATATAAATCGCCGCCACACAGACATATTAAAATTGGAGGATGTTGACATACTTGTTTATGAATTCAATTTAACAAAGAGAGGAACTCTTTTCTTCAAGACGATAGAGATTCTGAAAAGGTTGTTACCAGAAGGAACAATGTTGAGATGGGAGTCTACTGAAACCAGTCATAGATCTAGAAGAATTTTGAAACCTGAAATGGTGGGCATGCATGTGGACTCAGATGGGGCACTAGTTGATGAAAAAGAAGAATATGGAACATCTTCGTCAGCATCCAGTCACTCATCTGAAGATGTGAATTCTGATGGTGTGCAAGAAAATATGAGCGATTTTTAATAATTGTTTAAGACAATTTATATAACTGATGTTTGCGTCGTATCTTAAAATAAAATTTTTGATTTCCATATGGTGTTAAATGAGAAGTTATGAGTCATTTTAATGTTGTTGGATTATATGTCTGAATTATGATAATTTTTATTGTTTAGAATATCTAAAATGAAACATTAAATTAGAGATATAATGTATGTTTCATTCAATATACAAATAATGACTTTTGAATTCATTTAGTCATGTAATTTGTTCATAATGTCATGGTTTTTTAATTTTATGGTTGAAAAAATTCCAATTTCTTTTGTATCTAGTATGTTATGGTTGAGAACATGTTGAATTTATACTTAGGAAAGAAAAATGTTATTCTACCAAAAACATGAGTGTGTTTTTTTCCTCATAAACAACTTTTTTTGGCACATAAAAATTTGATTTTAATAGCATTTTTTAAAAATGTTGAAAATTGACCCTAAAAAAAATCATCGTTCCAGTATCATCACTTTTTCGCTTTCAGGGTGTTTTTTGCACGAAAATTTCGTTTTCACTGCCATTTTTAAAGCATGTTCAAAATTGACCCTTAAAAAAAACCATCGTTCTAGTATACACACTTTTCTTTTTTAGCACTATTTTTTATGTTTTTTCGGAGTATTTTGCCAGAGTTCCCGTTTCAAAGTTTACATTGTTGGTGTAAGCCCCATATTGGAGTGGTATGAGCTTCCGATGGGTTGCGGTAAGGTGTTTTTTCTGCAAATACGACCAAACTTTGTTGCCCACCTAAAACTTGTGTGGCACTCAATGTTGGTCATGTCACTGCTTGTACTTGACATTTGACTTGTCCAAGATGTCGTGAACCTGTTGGTGGATGTGTTGGATGCATTCAATAAATCAGGTTGCTTTATCAGCCTTGGAAAATACATGTGTGGATTATGTCTGTGTAGTGGCATGAGGCATGACACCATCAATCAAACACAATGGTTGAAATCCTAGATCCAATTGAAAGGGACTGCGACTAGTCGAGCTGTGGAGATATTTATTATAACTGTGTTGCACATAGGGAAGAATATCATCCTAGGTTCGTGGAGGCTTGGATTTTCTTTATATGTGGAGTATGTGCACTATCATCCTGTTGACGACCTCTGTTTGGCCATCAGTCTCGGGATGAAATGTAGTTAAATTGGTGAGCTTGGCGTCCAATAGTGTCCAGAGGCTTGACCAGAATGTGTTCAGGAACCTACTATCTCGATCTGATATAATGGTCTACGAAATCCAAAAATGTACCCACACTCGTTCAAAGAAGAGTTTGGCAGTGTCCTCCACTGTGATACTCTTCTTGCAGGCCACCGATATAGCCATCTTAGAAAATTTGTCCACGACCACAAATACACAGTAATTACCACGCTTGGTAGAAGGGAGGCCAAAAATATAGTCCATAGAGATGGATTCCCAAAGCTGGATGGGAGTAGGCAGAGGAGTGTACATGTCTTGCTCCTTGACGGTTGGCTTGGCGATGTTATAGGTAGTGCAAGATCTGATATATTTCCCAACATCCAGTCAACGTTTTGGCCAATAAAAGTACTTTTGTAGTACAACCACAATTTTCTCCACTCTAAAGTGTCTTGCTACCCAACTGTAGTGCGCCTCCCAAAATCATCTTGGCGCAGTCGCTTGAGGCAACATAAAGGCGGCCTAGGTAGCATAATAATACATCTTGGAGGTGGAAATCAGGAACTTGCTTGCCATCTACTACCATTTGGTATGTGGAGGCGAACTCTTAATCAATTTTGTACAGTTACGACAATCTAGAGGTCTCATGGCCATAAGAGTTGAGAACAATAGTCAGTGTTGTAACTGGGGGCCAGCTGAGGCAGTTTGCAACATGATTAGTGCTACCCTTTTTGTATTTAATGTTCATGTGGAATTGTTGTAGATATTTATACCACTTCTGATGGAAATCATTCTGCTACTTGTGTCTGTATAAACTAAAGAGGTTGGTGATTGGTGTAGACGACCGTCTCCTTACCCATAATGTAATGCTTTCATTATCAGCAAGCCTGCACCATGGAATACATCTCTTTATCATAGGTGGGGTACTTCCAAATTGTATTGGAAAGTGTCTCACTAAGATAGGCCACTGGGTGCAAATGTTGGGTGAGGATTGCACCAATAACATAGTCAGAGGTGTCTATCTCTATTTTAAATGGTTGTTCTCTCAAAATGTGAGTACTGGTGCATAGAAGAGGTGACACTTCAACTCAACGAATGCCTTCTGTTGGGGCTCGGACCAAGAAAAATTTGCTTTCTCTCTTCACTTGGTAATCTGAATCAAAGGCCAAGTGATATGGGAGAATCCCAACATGAACCTCCGATAAAAATTTGCAAATCCCAAAAAGTTGTGAAGCTTTGTTAGAGTGGTTGGGGCTGGCCAATCCTGAATGACTTCGAACTTAGTCGAATCCACATGCACACCACAATCATCTATGATGTAACGCAGATATTGGACTTGGCTCATGCCAAAGGTGAATTTCTCCAAGTTGCCACATAGTTTGTGTTGTCAAAGCATTTGAAGGGCCTACCAGATGTGTTGCAAGTGTTCTTCCCAACTCTTGCTGAATATGAGGATGTCGTCCAAATAAAGAACCATGAATGAGTTGGTGAATGGCCGCAAGATGTCATCCATTAGCCTTATAAAAGTAGCAAGGGCATTTGTCAATCAGATGGGCATAACCAACCATTCAAAAAGGTCTTCCTTGGATTTGAAGGCAGTCTTCCATATATCTGTGGGCTCTAGTGGAACCTGTTGATAACTAGACTTTAGATCGATCTTGCTGAAATACTTGGCCCCCTTGAGTTGGTCCAAAAGGTCATCAATTCGTGGGATTGGATACCAGTTCCTGACAGTGATTTTGTTTAGTGCCTGATAATCAATACAGAGGCTCTAGGTCTCATCCTTCTTCTATACAAGTATAATCGGGCTCCCACAAGGCAAGGAACTTGGTTGGATGTGCCCTTTTTGCAGCAAATCCTAGATTTTCCGCTTGATCTCTTCATTTTCTAGAAGGGAGCAGTGATATATCGACCCGTTGGGTTGAGGTGCTCTAGGAGTCGGATAGATTGAATGGTTGACATGACAGTGCAAGGGTACCCCTGTGGGTGAGGAGAAGATGTCCCTATATTTTTCCACAATCATATCCACCTACTTCTGTTGCATTGAGGAACCCTTCCTAGGGGCCATGGATGTAGCCACGATCTTCCCCTTACTTTGAGAGCGAATTACAAATAAAACAAATTTCCTAGTCTGTGAGATGACTTTACCATATCTCTTAATAAATATCAAAGAGATGGCAATAGTCAGGGCCACCTCTGGTATCCTATATAACTTATTACCTAAAGAAATAATAATAGTGCGAGGCCTCGACTCATATACAACATGACACTTCCATAAGTATGGTTGTCCTGATAATACATCACAAACTTCAAGAGGAGCAACATCACATAATACCTCATCTGTGAAGGGATTGATATTGTATGGAAGGCGACACTGCTCACTGGCGTGTAGATCTCATCCTTTATGAAGCTACCCGATAGTGTATGGTTGCGAGTGTGGTGGTCGGTAGGCCCAACCGCTCCTTTGCTGAAATGAGGTTCTTTTGGCTCCCGTTGTCGACAATGAATTGCAACGGTAAACCCTTCACCCACATCTGTGAGTGGAAGTGATGCTCCCAGTCCTCTAGATCTTTGAGCTCAATCTTCTAGATCTTGGTGGTGGCAACATTGGTTCCAGGCTCCACATCAATAATCTACTTCCATTTGTCATTCTTCTTGTTAGGTTCTGACTCAGAATCAGAACATGCATCTAATTCGGAAGCCTTCAGCTCAGCCACCAGTGACTGCTTGGATCGAAACTCACTTGTGTTGTGAGTGGGGCTCTTATGGAACTCACACCACTTCCCTTTATCCTTCTTTGTCTTTGTGGTGTTGTTCTTTCCTTGCATCTTCAACGGGCTATCCTGGGTCACCCAGCCATAGCTTTGCCATTTGTTCTGCGGTTTGGGAGTGCCTTTCTCTTGCTTCAGATTCACAGATCCAAAGTCCCGCTTCTTTTGTTTTAACTTCTGCTTGATCTTGACAGTGTACCAGTAAGCAGAACCAACCGAAGAGATGTCTAGGAACTCCATATCGTTTTGGATGTATTTGTGTAGACAACTGCAGTACTTGAGTACTAGATGTCGCTCAGAATCCTTGATACCCAACTTTGTGCAAAGGGTAGAAAAAATATTTGTGAACTCTGACACGTCTTGGTCCCTTCCCTGCCGTAGTGTGGTCCACTTTATGTACTTATCTTCATAGCTCCTTACAAGGTAATATTACTCTTTGATGGCATCTCAGAAGGAGTTCCAAGTGGGTGCGACTAAAAAGAGTGAGGTTTACCTCTCATCCTTTTTCTCACAGCATGTTTCCCACCAGTCCTTGACATGGGGGGTGGCTTTGAGGAGTGAAAAGTAATATTTTCCCTACTTGAAAAATCATGAACTAAAAAATACCCTTTCAATAGATTTAACCATCTATCTATGACATCTGCATTTATTTGGCCTTCAAATATGGGAATATCAAAGTTGACTTATACCTTGAAGGGAGTGGTGCCTCCAGAGTGGCTGTCGGATGAAGATGTGTTGCTTATAGGCATCCATTGAAGGATCTGGGAAAAATTTTCCCTCGTCGAGTACCTTTGTCGCTCGAGGGATTCTTCGAGCAATATTTTGAAGGGATCTCCTACTCCCTCGTCTTTCTTTTCTTCCGCCATGGAAGGCCATCAGGGTTTGCGATGCTGGCCTTGCAAAGGTTCAACTAGTTCAAGCCCTAACTCCTTATAACCTGACCTTGTTGGGGACATGCAAAGAAAAACAAAGAAAGAGGAAACTTCTTTGATACCACTAATCCATAATTATGTAGGAACATAACAAAATATAGATATAAACATAAACACAGAGATGCAACAGGAATAAAACTTCATTTCATTAATATCAAAGAACCGAAATATGCTTACATACAGAATGGAAATAAACTAGCTCGAGCGATGGTAGCTTATCTATAAGAAGAGATGTGGTGGCTACATGCCTCTGAACTGTGTTACAATGAGGCTTGAAGGCTTATTTATTATTGAGAAACAATGGAAAACCTTAATTATCTAGAAACCTAACACTAGGAGATGAAGCGCCAAAACTATGGGCCCTGTTTGGGTAAATTGGTACATCAACTTCTCGGGGTCGTAACTTTGGCATACGATCTTTGTTTGACACACACAATACCTCGCTAGTAAGATCTATCCAAGGACTACAAATTTCGACTACAACATTATACATTATCACATGTTTCCTCATTTTCCCCAAAAAATGTCGTTTAGGGCCTCAAAAAAGCTTTGAAAGTTTAGGACCCAAAACTGTGCTACAATTAAGGAAACTGAAAGAAACAATGGTGGGGGTCCAAGTTGAATAAGCGGGTGGACACCAATATCCAATTGGATCAAAAAAGGAATAACATTGAAAGTGAACATAACAACATTCAACCCTGTGAATATTAACCTGTACATTAATAAACCCATGGAATAGATACTATAAACCTAAAGAAAAAATAAACCCAAGGGAACAATATGAACCCTTCCATCAACAAACCCACTAGATTGAAATTATAAACCCAAGGGAATAATAAACCCAACGCATTAATACAAAAACCCAAGACATTATGAACCAAAGGGAACAATATCAAGGCCAAGGGATAATATTATAAACCCATAATAAATAAACCGTAAAAAAATTATTATAAACCCTAAAACGAACATGATTAGCTATTATAGACCATGGTCATTTCCGTATTGTGCCAATATTTCTCGCATTGTGACGTGCAAGCATAGTTGGCAATATTTGACTGTTATCCATTTCCGTATCAAGACAATCTTTTTGAGAATAACGTAGGACCATGGTTCATGAAGGTTGATTTTCATATTCGAACAATGTCTGTCACAAAGCGACATTGGAGCATGGTTGAACATGTGTTGAGATTTTCTGTTTTAATTAATTTTGGAAAAAATCTCATGTATGTGACAACAATAGGATTAGTTGCTATATTAGCTCCAGTATTTTTTGAGGAGGAGTTAATGCATCCTATATTTGTTGTGAGGGAATTTATGATTCAGTTTTATACTCCAGCTATAAGAAATGTAATCCCGTAGAGGATTGTGAGAGTGTAGAGAAAATAGGGTGAGCTGAGAGTATGTGTGAAGAATTAAAATTGTTGTAATCTCCTGTTGAATAATAAGATTGCCGATGCCTCTGTTCTGGTGGATGTAGCCCAGATTGGTTGGGTGAACCACGTTAAAATCTTTGTGTTATGGTTTTGTGATTTTGTATGTGTTGTGTATGTATGTTTATTTTTATTTCTGCTGCACATTGTTTGGTCTAACAATTGGTATCAGAGCGGTGCAGCGGAAGCATGGAGGGCCCATAACCTAGAGGTCTCTGGTTGTGGAGCTGGTACGTGTGACAGAGATGCGGAAAGTGAAGCTTTTTTGGTTGGCACAGTTTTGGCTGCAACAACAACGCCAATTTTGAGCTAAAGAAGGGGCTGGCGCAGTTTATTCAGTAACAGTCACGCCAATTGGCGCGGAAGTTCTAGGAACAGTCGCGCCAGCGCACCAGAAAGGACTATTGGCGCGGAAACGAAAGGGTTAATCGCGCCAATTTCCTGCGTGGATTTCGTTTCAGGCACAGGTCTTCTGCCGTCGAGGAGTGCCAGGCAATTTATTTTGTTTCAGGCGCGGGTTTTCCGCCGTCGAGGAGCACCAGGCAGTTTTTCCTTCTGGTAAACCTGCAATTTTTGTTTTTCTTTTCAAATTGTAATTACATGGTACGACAGTGGAATTTTATAGCATAAAGAAAAGGCATTTTTAATTTGGAATTGGAGACTCTGTTTGTTACAACATGACAAAAACTCAAAGTGCTCGTTTTGAGATCGAGAAGTTCAATGGCAAAAATAACTTCGAAATCTGGAAAGTGAAGATGCATGATCTACTTGTGCAACAAGGCGTGGCGAAGGCACTGTTGGGAAAATCCAAACAGCCTTACACCATGACAGATGATGAATGGAATGAATTGGATGGAAGAGCTCTGAGTGGTATTCGACTGTGTTTGGCGGATGATGTTTTGTTTAACATCGTGTCAGAGAAAACTGCTGCTGGTTTGTGGACAAAGCTTGAGAAGCTGTACATGACAAAATCCTTAACCAATAGGATTCTTCTGAAGCAACAATTGTATAGTCTGCGCATGAAGGAAGTTACAACTATTACTGATCATTTGAATGTCTTTAATACTCTCCTGGTGCAATTATAAAGTATAGAAGTAAAATTTGAATCAGAAGATAAAGCTATAACTTTATTATGCTCGTTGCCCGAGTCATGGGATCATTTTGTTACTTCTATAAGTCTAAGTATCTCAAAAACCCTTGAATTTGATGATGTTGTTGGAGCTTTGTTTTCCGAAGAGACAAGGAAGAGGTCAAATTTCGAAACCTCTACATCAGAAGCAAAGATGGCTAGAGGTCGTTCTATAGAAAGACGCTCCGGTAAGCACAACGACTCGCGTTCAAAATCGAAAGGGAAGAAGAGTAAGGTAAAGTGTTGGTTTTGTGGCAAATCGGGACATTTGAAGAAGGACTGTTGGAAGAGACAACAAGCATCCAAAGAAGACTCTTCAACAGAGAAGAAAGAAGCAAACACGACAAATACAGGTTCGGCATCCAAGACAGGTATGAGTGATGAAGTGTTATCAGTTGATTTGTCTAGTCATGATCAACATTGGCTATTAGATTCTGGTGCATCAAATCACATGTGTATTCATAGGGAATGGTTTAAAACTTATAAACCAATCAATGATGGAGTAGTTTACATGGGAAATGATGTCACATGTAACATTGTGGGAATTGGAAGCATTCAGCTTAAAATGTTTGATGGGACAAATAAAATTTTAACTGATGTAAGACATGTACCTGAACTAAGGAAAAACCTCATTTCATTAGGAGTACTAGACACTAATGGATATAAAACCTTTATTCAAGGTGGAGTAATGAAATTTTATAAAGGAATTTTACTAGTAATGAAAGCAAAGAAGGTTGGAAATCCTTTTCAGTTAGAAGGAAGAACAGTCTCTACAGTGTTTGAAAATGAAAGTAATTCTATTCGTTTATGGCATCAAAGGTTGGGCCATATGAGCGAAAGAGGATTAAAGATTTTATCTGATCGTAAGTTACTTCCTAATATAAAGTCTGTTAAGTTAGATTTCTGCAAACATTGTCTGTTTGGGAAACAAAGCAAGTAGAAGTTTAAAACTGGAAAACATACTAGTAAGGGAATCCTTGATTATATCCATTCTGATGTTTGGGGTCCATCTCCTATAACCTCATATGGAGGATCGTCGTATTTTGTATCTTTTATTGATGATTTCTCTAGAAAAGTGTGGGTCTACATGTTAAAGAAGAAGTCTGATGTGTTTACAGTTTTCAAACAGTTTAGAGCATTAGTTGAAAACATCACTGGAAGAACTATTAAATGTCTAAGAACTGACAATGGTGGTGAGTTTACTTCAAAGGAATTTGATAATTATTGCAAGGAAGCTGGGATTGAAAGACATAAAACCACTGTGTATACTCCTCAGCAAAATGGAGTTGTTGAACACATGAACATGACTCTTTTAGAGAGAGCAAGAATTATGCTGAGTAACGCCAATTTGCAAAAGGAATTGTGGACAGAAGTGGTTGCTACAACTTGCTATTTGATAAATCGATCACCATCAACTGCAATAGGATGCAAAATTCCTCAAGAGGTATGGAAAGGTCATCCTTGTGATTATTCTAAACTGAAAGTTTTTGGTTGTGATGCATATGCTCTAGTTCCAAAACATCAACGTTCTAAATTAGATCCTAAATCAAAAAGATATATCTTTGTTGGATATGGTGATGGGACTAAGGGATACAGATTGTGGGATCCTACTACTCACAAGATCATCATTAACAGAGATGTTAAATTTAATGAATCCTCACTTGAAAGTTCAGATGTAGATGATAAATTGAAACATGATAATGTATCTAAGCTTCAACACATTCAGTTTGAAACCAATTCAAATACTGATGATGATCAAGATGAACATGGTTCAGATGCTAGTCATGAACAAGTTTCAGATGTAGATCATGAACAAGTTTCAGATGTAGATCATGAACATGTTTTAGATGTAGATCATGAAGAAGTTCCTACAGATAATAATCAGCAAATTGTGGAAGTACCAGAAACATCTTTAAGGAGGTCCACGAGAATTAAACGTCCTCCTAGAAGGTATGATGATTATGTTACTTCAGTTTCTTTAACCGCTAATGATGATGAACCTTTGTGCTATCAGGAAGCTGTAGAAGGTTCTAAAAGTGAAAAGTGGAAAGAAGCTATGAAGGACGAGATGATGGCATTAGACAAGAATGACACATGGGATCTGGTAGAACTTCCTAAAGACAGAAAAAATGTGGGATGTAAATGGGTGTACAAATTGAAAAGGGGTGTTGATGGTTCAAAGGACAGGTACAAAGCAAGGCTGGTCGCAAAAGGTTTTTCTTAGAAAGCAGGCATTGATTTTCATGAGATATTTTCACCAGTTGTAAAAATTGTTTCAATTCGAATTGTATTAGCATTAGTTGCCTTACTTGATTTAGAATTACAGCAACTAGATGTTAAAACTGCATTTTTACATGGAGATTTAGATGAGGAGATTTACATGGAACAACCGGAAGGGTTTGTTCAAGATCGCAACAAGAAATTTGTCTGCAGGCTCAAGAAATCATTGTATGGTCTGAAGCAATCGCCTCGACAATGGTACAAGAAATTTGATTCTTTCATGTTGAGTCAAAATTATATAAGAAGTGAATATGATCATTGTGTTTACTTTAAGAAATTAAGTAATGGCATGTTCATTATCTTAGTGTTATATGTTGACGATATGCTTTTAGCAAGCAAAAGCATAACAAAGATCAACAGGTTAAAGGCTCAGATGGCTAGGACATTTGATATGAAAGATCTAGGAGCAGCAAGACAAATTTTGGGCATGGAGATTTTCAGAGACAGGAGCAATGGTAAGCTGTGGCTATCACAACAAAAGTATATTGAGAAAATACTCTTGAGGTTTGGTATGAACAATTTGAAGCCCGTTTCAGTCCCTTTAGCTTCCCATTTTAAGCTTTCTTCAAGTTTATGTCCTAATACAAATGAAGAAAAGGAATATATGTCTTGAATTCCATATGCCAATGTAGTAGGTTGTTTAATGTATGCGATGGTTTGTACTCGACCAGATATTTCACATGCAGTTGGGGTTGTTAGCAGGTATATGGAAAATCCAGGAAAAGAACACTGGTTTACAGTGAAATGGGTGCTTCGGTATTTGAGAGGCACAAGTAATTATTGTATCACTTATAACAGAAGTAGTGAATTTGTTTGCGGATATGTTGATTCCGATTTTGCAAGTGATTTGGATAAGAGAAGGTCAACTTCAGGGTATGTCTTTACTCTTGCAGGTGGAGCTATTAGCTGGATGTCAAAGCTACAGAATATTGTTGCTTTATCCACTACTAAAGCAAAATACATAGCTGCTTCACATGCTTGCAAAGAAGCGGTTTGGTTGAAAGGTTTGATTGGTGAGTTTGGTAGGTTACAAGACAACATCAAGTTATTTTGTGATAGTCAAAGTGCAATTCATTTGGCTAAGAATCCGGCCTATCATAGTAAATCTAAGCATATACCTATCAAGTACCATTTTGTAAGACAGGTTATCACTGAAAGGGGTGTTTCTCTTGAAAAAGTGCATACGAAGGAAAACTGTGCAGACATGTTCACGAAACCAGTTTTGTTAGAGAAGCTACGTTGGTGTCTGGCTTCTCTTGGCTTGCAGAAAAGATAAAAATAATAAATGAACAGGGTATCAGGCTACTTGTTGTCAAGGTGGAGATTGTTGAGATTTTTTGTTTTAATTAATTTTGGAAAAAATCTCATGTATGTGACAACAATAGGATTAGTTGCTACATTAGCTCCATTATTTTTTGAGGAGGAGTTAATGCATCCTATATTTGTTGTGAGGGAATTTATGATTCAGTTTTATACTCCAGCTATAAGAAATGTAATCCCATAGAGGATTGTGAGAGTGTAGAGAAAATAGGGTGAGCTGAGAGTATGTGTGAAGAATTAAAATTGTTGTAATCTCCTGTTGAATAATAAGATTACCGATGCCTCTGTTCTGATGGATGTAGCCCAGATTGGTTGGGTGAACCACGTTAAAATCTTTGTGTTATGATTTTGTGATTTTGTATGTGCTGTGTATGTATGTTTATTTTTATTTCCGCTGCGCATTGTTTGGTCTAACAACATGAATGACCACTGTTGAGCATGATCGAATTTAAAGAATATAAATGACTACAAGTGACCATGCCCATCCGCAAATCACTATAATAGACCACATTCTATTATCATTGTTCACCGTCCATAATTGTCAATGATCAATATTATAAAAAAAAATAAATTAATAGCAAAAAATACAAAGAAATAATAATCAAGGTAAAAATAAACATTAATTTCTTTCGTAATATAACATATGCATTAGTTTTTATAAAACCAGTAAAACATTTATTGAAATATTACTTAATTATATTATCTTCAAAATCATAAATCAGTATTCTAACATATTGAAAATTACCTTCTTTATCCTTAAATTCTTAATTAGTTCTAAATGCATAATTACCCAAAAAAATTATTGAATGTGCAATTGAAGGCTCACATCATGAAAGACTAAGACATTGCAACAGCTTGTCTTAACCCTTATCGTATGTAAAAGCACTAAAAAGCAATTTTATGCATACGAATTGTTTAATGCACAGAAATATGTCATGTGTAGGTTTATTCTTTTAATGCGAATGATTATAAAATTTATCTTAAAAAAGAATTGACGCAATTATTATTAATGTGTTTGAATTATAAATTTTATAAAAAAATATTTTAGGTGATTTATTATTTATATTTAAATTTAAGAAAGAAATAATATTAATATTTTTATTTATCTATATAAAAATTTATTATAAAAAGAAAGTGAGAGAATAATTAAAGTTTTAAGTGTTTTTTTTCTTAATTAAATATATTTAAATAATTAATTCTTTAATAGATTAAGATGTGTAATTTTTTTCATATCAAACTATATATATAGATAGATATATCACTCTAATTGTAATGGGTAAATAAAGTTGGCATAGAAGATGAGTATTTTTTTTGCATGTTGTGTATTACATATTCATGGAAGAACTTCCTCTAAAAAAATTCTAATTTAATAGAACTTTTTTAATAGAACCTTTAAAATAAAGAACCTAGATATCAAAAAACTTACTACAACACAACTTACAAGTGTATATGAAATTTTACACCCCTTTGTATGGGAGTTGTCTTTAGTGCGACTTTTTGGAGATTCCGGTGACGGAATCCGGCGGAAAAAATTGAGGTTAAATCTTGATTTGTATTATTTAAAATGGTTTTTTAACTGCATATTTGGATTCAGCACCCTGAAAAACCCCTGGGACGCTTTGATTGTGCAGAAATTAGCTATCAAACTTGCGATTTCAATAATCTGCTGCCGGATTTTGACTGGAAAAACCCACTGGAAAGGCTTCCAAAAAGTCTCTTTAAAGACAACTCCCTTTGTATGTAGTGTGTTTTAGTTTCTAAAGTGAACTTTAAGTTAAATATACTACCAAAATAAAATTAAACTTAGGTTTGTGTTTAAGGTAAAACATCTAATTATAGAATTAGAATTAGTGCAATCATATAAATTATTATTATTATTATCTAATTTTAAGGTCACGACCAAGACAGACACCAAATTGGTGTATGAGGCCCCCTTGTTTGTGGGACGAAATCGGTAAAAGTCAAGAAACATCAATTCAAAATAGACATTAGAACATTTATTTCTTTAAGCATTTCATGTTCCGAAAAAGAAAATCTTAAAAATTAATTAAATTATAACTTTATTTTTAATTATTATTATTAATTAGAAAAATAATTAAAATATGAGTTAAGCATAACCAAGATTCTTAACCATGGAGATTTACCTCTACTTTATCATAGAGATTCTTCACTTGTAAATAAATTTTGTTACAATATTTTGACTTATCAATACCACATGCCCAAAAAACTATAACTCATTTCACAATTAAAACACTTTTTATATATTTAATTTAATTTAAATTGAAAAACAAAAAAATATATTTACCTTTAAAATAATTATTAACCCTATATTATAAAGATTACTAAAATTATTCTATAAAAATTAAATATTTATCATCTTTATATTAATTATTAATAATTAAATTAGGATTAAGAAAAACCTACTTCAAAACAAACACATTTATCAGAATAATTAAAATTAATATATAAAAAATCACAAAACTTTAAACACATAAAAACATTTTAAATATATCAAATAAAATTACTAAAACTAAATCTTAAAAAAATGCAATCTATTTATACTTTAATTTAATGTATTGTGAAAATTAAAGCATTAGGTGCATTAGTTGTGATGCTCCCCAAAAAAACTCTTTTCAATTTTTAAAGATTTATTGCAATCTTAAAATCATGTCACAAATTATAAATTTCATTTATTTTTTTCCATTTTATTAACTTTGCTTTTCCATTTTATTAACTGTGTTATTTTATCATTGTTTGTGATTTGCATTATTTTTTCACCTAACCCTCCCGCCAGTGTCATATCCTTAGTTTATTCAACTTGTTCATCTTTTCCATTATCATCCAGAGTTATCTTCCTATTGAATTGTTATACTTTTAGTGATCTCAATCATTTAATCATTTTTGTTTGGCATGCATTATTACATCATTTAGAAACGAGGATTTGTTAATTTTCTTTCCTATTGGAAAGTATGTTGAGGATTATGAGAAAAACTCAATAAGTCTCTCTCTTTTTTCTCATTGGTTATATGCTATAGGAAAAACAGTTTTCGCGGTCATATACCATATATATATATTGGAAATAACCTTAATAATACCATTTTTTTATAGGGTAATGTATAATTTTTTAATTTAATACTTCGATTTTTTTTATTTATTTATTAAATTTATTTATATAATATATGAAGAAGTTTTTGCATTGTTTTTAATGATAAATTAATGTTTTTATTACTCAACACATTTTTTTTTAATTGGTGGGAAAACCAATTATATTTTAGTTGTCAAATCAGTAATGAAAACAACTATCTCTAGTTGTTAACTGGGGAATGCATGGTGACTCATCACCCTTATTCAAGGAAAACCACGCCATCTGGAATAACTTGCTGGTAGTCCATAAGGGGACATGCTTTCACACCTGTCAGATGCCTCTGGGTTTTGGGTTGTTAACCTGTTTCCTTACGTCTGAAGATGACGAGCTCTTAACCAATTAAAAGAAGTTTTAAGACATACTCTAGGCCCATTAATGCATTCTTCTTAATGTCTTACTTTTTGAGACATTATAATATTGATTCTACATTTGTACAAAAGCAACTTGATCAACCCCTTCTATTCAATAAAATTCTATTTATATATATAATCATGCTAATTAGGTGAAGTGAGATGAACTTGTAGCTCTCATCTTTTATCTAGCTACGCTATATTGCCTTTCCATAGAGAGGAACAAACTTGTACATAGAAGTTCTAGTCATATCAAATGCAAAGATGATATGCAGAGACACTAAATATAAGGACAAAATTCCAGCAGGATTGCTCCAGGAACTTTATGAAAAAAAGCTCCTCTTTTGTCTACTGGTAAAGAAAAAGGAATATAAGAACGAAAGAAATGTCCCAGGTCAGCGAAGTCCTGCAAATTAATAGCTTTTAGTTTGCAAAAGGTGTGTTATAGACCATAGATTAATAGCTTTCAATCTGCAATAGGTGTGTTATAGACCATAGATAAACAACAATGTCCTCAGTATATGACATTATAAGCAAACACCATTTCTCTCTCTCAAAGGGAGTTCACATAAATGGGTCTTTCCCTTGGTTGTTATTGTTTTATAGTTTCTAAGTATTTCTTCTTCTTCTCTTGGTAATGAGTCCATGATATTTGCAAAGAAACTTCATAATGGAGGATGAGGCCCAGGAAAAAATGTTATTATTGAGGGGTCCAGTAGTTGGGAAGCTGAGAAAAAATCATTTCAGCGAAGGATTAAAGAGCTGGAATCTGAAATAAAGGAAATGAATCGGAAAAGACTGGAGGATCTCAAGGCTAGTGACAGGGCACTTGCAGTTTTTGCTTCGAAGGAGGAGGAATGGAGATGTGAGAAAAACAACTGGTAAATCAACTTGAATTTCAATGCTTTAACAATAATGAAGATATTCATATCAAGGATGAATCTGTTGCAGAAACCAACGGGAAAGTAATTAGCCATAGCAGGTATGTAGTGGAGCTACCCTTTTTGTATTTAATGTTCAAGTGGAATTGTTCCAAATATGTATACCACTTCTGATGGAAATCATTCTGCAACTTTCCTTATGTCTATATAAACTAAAGAGGTTCGTGATTGATGTAGATGACCATCTCCTTCCCCATAATGTAATGCTTCTTTTGTCGATAAGCCGACACCATGGAATACATCTCTTTATCATAGGTAGGGTACTTCTCAATTGTATCAAAAAGTGTCTCACTATGATAGGCCATTGGGTGCTCGTGTTGGGTGAGGATTGCACCAATAGCATAGTCAGAAGCATTTGTCTCTATTTCAAATGGTTGTTCTTTGGAAATGTGAGTACTGGAGCACAGCAGAGGCGACACTTCAACTCAATGAACGCCTTTTGTTGGGGCTTGGACCAAGAAAACTTTGCTTTCTCTTTGCCCTTGGTAATCTGACTCAAAGGCCAAGTGATAAGGGAGAATCCCAACACGAACCTCCGATAAAAATTTGCAAAGCCCAAAAAATTGTGAAGCTCTGTTAGAGTGGTCGAGGCTGGCCAATCCCGAATGACTTCAATCTTAGTCGAATCCACATGCACGCCACACTCATCTATGATGTAACCCAGATATTGGACTTGGCTCATGCTAATGGTGCATTTCTCCAATTTGGCACACAGTTTGTGTTTCCGAAGGGTTTGAAGGACCTGTCAAATGTGTTGCAAGTGTTCTTCCTAACTCTTACTAAAGATGAAGATGTCATCCAGATAAACAACCATGAATGAGTTGGTGAACGATCATAAGATGTCATCCATTGGCCTCATAAAAGTAGCAAGGGAATTCGTCAACCCGAAGGGCATAACCAACCATCAAAAAAGGCCTTCCTTGGATTTGAAGGCAACCTTCCATACATCAGTGGGCTCTACTGGAACTTGTTGATATCTAGACTTTAGATCGATCTTGCTGAAATACTTGCCCCCTTTGAGTTGTTCCAAAAGGTTATCAATTCGTGGGATTGGATACCAGTTCCTGACAGTGATTTTGTTTAGTGCCTGATAATCAATATAGAGCCTCCAGGTCCCATCCTTCTTCTGTATAAGTACAATCGAGCTCGCACAAGGCGAGGAACTTGGTCGGATGTGCCCTTTTTGCAGAAACTCCAAGATTTTCCTCTTGATCTCTTCATTTTTGTTATAGCTCCAAATCTCACTCTTATGGTTTGTGATGCTGCACTTATGGCCTAGGGCAACCCCTCCTTCCAGACCTGGTCCAAAAATTTAAAAAACAGTGTTTTATTCCCTATACGCGACTTTGCCCTGTGTTAAACGCGTGTACACGCGGGTCTGTCATACCCAACCCGCGTGTACACGCGTTTAACACAGGGCAAAGTCGTGTATAGGGAATAAAACACTGTTTTTTAAATTTTTGGACCAGGTCTGGAAGGAGGGGTTGCCCTAGGCCATAAGTGCAGCATCACAAACCATAAGAGTGAGATTTGGAGCTATAACAATTTTCCATAAGGGAGAAGCGATATATCAGCCTGTTGGGTTGAGGTGCTTCGGGAGTTAGATAGATCGAATGGTTAACTTGACAGTGCAAGGGTACCCCTGTGGGTGAGGAGAAGATGTCCCTATATTTTTCCACAATTGTATCCACCTACTTCTTCTGCGTCGAGGAACCCTTCCCGGGGACCATGGATGTGGCCACGATCTTCCCCTTACTTTGAGAGTGAATCAGAATGAAAACAAATTTCCCAGTTTGGGAGATGATCTTACTGCATTTCTTAGTAGAGATCAAAGAGATGGTGGTAGTCGGGGCCACCTTTGGTATCCTATATAACTTATTACCCCAAGAAATAATAACAGTGCGAAGCCTCGACTCATATACAACATGAAACTTCCATAAGTATGGTTGGTCTAATAATACATCACAAACTTCAAGTGGAGAAAAATCACATAATACCTCGTCCATTAAGGGCTTAATGTTGTATGGAAGGCAACATTGTTCGCTGACGTGGAGATCTCGTCCTTTGTGAAGCCACCTGATTGTGTACGGTTGCATGTGTGGTGTGGTCGGTAGGTCCAACCGCTTCATGACCTTTGCTGAAATGAGGTTCTTTTGGCTCCCACTGTCGACAATGAATTGCATTGGTGAGCCCTTCACCCACATCTGTGAGTGGAAGAGACGCTCCCTGTCCTCTGGATATTCGAGCTCAATCTTCTGAATCTTGGTGGTGGCAACAGTGGTGCTAGGCTCTGCATCAATAATCTACTTCCCTTTTTCATTCCCCTTGTCAGGTTTTGACTTAGAATCAGAACATGCATCTAATTCGAAAGCCTTTAGCTCAGCCACCGGTGACTGCTTGGCTCAAAACTCACTTGTGTTGTGAGTGGGGCTCTTGCGGAACTTGCACCACTTCCTTATGTCCTTCTTTATCTTCGTGGTGTTGTTCTTTGCTTCCATCTTCAACAGGTTTTCCTGGGTCACCTCGCCTTGGCTTTGCCCTTTGTTCTGTGGTTTGGGAGATCCTTTCCCTTGCTTCACATTTGCATATCCAAAGTCCCACTTCTTCTATTTTAACTTCTGCTCGATATTGGCAGTGTATCAGTAAGTAGTGCTAAGCGAGGAGATGTCTAGGAACTCCATCTTGTTTTTGATGTATTTGTGTAGACCACTGTGGTACTTGAGTACCAGATGTCACTCAGAATACTTGATACCCAACTTGGTCCCTTCCCCGTTGTAGTGTGGTCCACTTTATGTACTTATCTTCATAACTCCTGACAGGGTAATACTGCTCCTTGATGGTGTCTCAGAAAGAGTTCTAAGAGGGTGCGAATGAAAGAGTGAGGGTTCCCTCTCATCCTTCTGCTCACAGTATGTTTCCCACTAGTCCTTGACGTGGGGGGTGGCTTTGAGGAGTGCAAAAGTAATATTTTCCCTACTAGAAAAATCATGAACCGAAAAATACCCTTTCAATATATTTAACCATCTATATGTGATGTCTGCATTTATCTGGCCTTCAAATATGGGAATATCAAAGTTGACTTGTACCTTGAAGGAAGTGGTGCCTCCAGAGTGGCTATTAGATGAAGATACGTTGCATGTAGGAATCCACCGAAGGATCTGGGAAAAGTTTTCCATCATCGTGTTCCTCTGTCGCTCGAGGGATTCTTCGAGCAATATTTTTAAGGGATCTCCTACTTCCTCGTCTTTCTTTCCTTCCGCCATGGGAGGCCGTTGGGGTTTGCAAGGCTGGTCTTGCAAAGTTTCAACCAGTTCAAGCCCTAACTCCTTATAACCTGACCTCATTAGGGACATGCAAAGAAAAATAGAGAAAGAGCAAACCACTTTGATACCACTAATCCAGACTTATTCAGGAACGCAACAAAATATAAATATAAACATAAACATAGAGATGCAACAGGAATAAAATTTCATTTTTTTTTTTTTTTGTAGGTAAGCACCAATGGGGGATTTGAACCAGTGACCTATCGTAAGGAGTGCCTTAACAGTGCACCCATTCACCATCAATGCAAAGCCCCGTGGGCGAATAAAACTTCATTTCATTAATATCAAATAACTGAAATATGCTTACATACAGAATGGAAATAAACTAGCTTGGGCGATTGTCGCTTATCTCTAAGAAGAGATGTGGTGGCTACATGCCTCGGAACTGTGTTACAATGAGGCTTGAAGGCCTATTTATTATTGATAAACAATGGAAAACCTTAAACATCCAAAAACTTAACCCTAGGAGATGAAGCGCCAAAACTATGGGCTCCGTTTGGGTAAATTGGTACATCAACTTCCCGGGGTCGTAAATTTGGCATATGATCTTCGTTTGACGTGCACAATACCTCGTTAGAGAGATCTATCCGAGAACTACAAATTTCAATTGCAACATTAAATAATCTCACATGTTTGCTCATTTTCCCCAAAAAACGTCGTTTAGGGCCTAAAAATGGCTCTAGAAGTTTAGGACCCAAAAAAAATGCCAAAAATAGTAAACTATGCTACAATTAAGGAAACTGAAAAAATGAAAGAAACAGTGGTGGGGGTCCTAGTTGAATAGGCAGGTGGACACCAATATCCAACTGGATCAAAAAAGGAATAACATTAAAATCCAACATAACAACATCCAACCCTGTAAATATTAACTCATACATTAATAAACCCATGGAATAGATACTATAAACCCAAAGAAATAATAAACCCAAGGGAACAATATGAACCCTTCCATCAACAAACCCAATAGATTGAAATTATAAACCCAACGCATTAATACAAAAGCCCAAGACATTATGCAAAAAAGGGAACAATATCAATACCAAGGGATAAATATTATAAACCCACAATATATAAACCGTAAAAAAATTATTATAAACCCTAAAACAAACATGATTAGCTATTATAGACCATGGTACATTTCCTTATTGTGTCAATCTTTCTCGCATTGCGACACGCAAGGATAGTTGGCAATATTTGACTGTTATCCATTTTCGTATCGATACAATCTTTTTGAGAATGCAACGTAGGACCATGGTTCATGAAGGTTGATTTTCATATTTGGACAATGTTTGTCACAAAGCGACGTTGAAGCATGGTTGAACATGAATGACCATTGTTGAGCACGATCGAATTTAAAGAACATGGATGACTACAAGTTACCATGCCCATCTATAAATTACCATAATAGACCATGGTCTACCATCATTGTTCACAGTCCATAATATTATAAACCAAAAAAGATAATAAACTCAATAAATTAATAGTAAAAAAGCAAAGAAATAATAAATCAAGGTAAAAATAAACATTAAATTCATTCACAATATAACAGATGCATTAGTCTTTATAAAAAAAAAAAAAACCATTTATATGAAATATTACTCAATTACATTATTCTAACATATTGAAAATTACCTTCTTTATATATATATATATATATATATATATATATATATATATCATTCTAATTTTCCGAGTTAAATAAAGTTGGCATAGAAGATGCGTACCTTTTTGCATGTATAATGTTGTGTATTACATACTCATGGAAGAACTTCCTCTAAACAGAATCTAATTTAATAGAACTTCTAAAATAGAGAACCTAGATATCAAAAAACTTACTACAACACAATTTACAAGTGTATATGAAATTTTACACGCCTTTGTATGTAGTGTGTCTTAGTTTCTAATGTAAATTTTAAGTTGAATATGTTACCAAAATAAAATTAAACTTAGGTTTGTGTTTAATGTAAAACATCTAATTATAGAATTAGAATTAGTGCAACCATATAAATTATTATTATTATCTATTTTTAAGGTCACCGCCAAACGAGACATCAAATTGGTGTATGAGAGCGAGACACCAAATTGGTGTATGAGAGCCCCTTGTGTCTGGGACAACATCAGTAAAAGTCAAGAAACATCAATTCAAAATAGGCATTAGAGCACTTATTTCTTTAAACATCTCAGATTCCCAAAAAGAAAATCTTAAAAATTAATTAAATTATAACTTTATTTTTAATTATTATTATTAATTAGAAAAATAATTAAAATATGAGTTAAACTTAACCAAGAGTCTAAATCATGAAGATTTACCCCTACTTTATCGTGGAGTTTCTTAACTTGCAAATAAATTTTTATTACAATATTATGACTTATCGATACCACACAGGCCCAAAAAACTATAACTCATTTCACAGTTAAAACATTTTTATATATTTAATTTAATTTAAATTAAATCGAAAAATAAAAAATATATATTTACCTTTAAAATAATTATTAAAAGATTACTAAAATTATTCTATAAAAAATAAATCTTTATCATTTATATATTAATTATTAATCATCCTTATCATCTATATATTAATTATTAACCCAAAAAAAAAAAAACAAACAAAAAACAAAAAAACCTATTTCAAAACCAACGCAACACACTTATCAGAGTAATTAAAATTAATATATAAAAAATCACAAAACTTCAAACATAAAAACATTTTAAATATATCAAATAAAATTACTAAAACTGAATCTTAAAAAAATGCAATATATCTAAACTCTATATCATATAAAAACATTTTGAATATATCAAATAAAATTACTAAAACTAAATCTTAAAAAAATGCAATATATCTAAACTTTATATCATTGTATGTGATTTGCATTATTCTCTCACCTAAGTCTCAGTGTCATATCCTTAGCTTAATCAACTTATTCATCTTTTCCATTATCATCCAGAATATAAGAACTAAAGAAATATGTCTCAGGTCAGCGAAGTCCTGCGGATTGATAGCTTTCAGTCTGCAACAGGTGTGTTATAGACCATAGATAAACAACAATGTCCTCAGTAGATGACATTATAAGCAAACAGCATTTCTCTCTCTCAAATAGCCCTCTTAAAGGGAATTCACATAAATGGGTCTTTCCCTGGGTTGTTACTGTTTTATAGTTTCCAGTTATTTCTTCTTCTTCTCTTGGTAATGAGTCCATGATATTTGCAGAGAAACTTCGTAATGGAGGATGAGGCCCAGGAAAAAAATGTTATTACGAGTCCATGATATTTGCAGAGAAACTTCATAATGGAGGATGAGGCCCAGGAAAAAAACGTTATTATTGAGGGGTCCAGTAGTTGGGAAGGTGAGAAAAAATCATTTCAGCGAAGGATTAAAGAGCTGGAATCTGAAATAAAGGAAATGAATTTATTGTGAGGGGCTTGGGGATTGAGGTAGTCTGGTGTGGTTGTACTCAATCTTCAAATAATTTCTTTGGCCAGTGACTGGAAGTTAAAGATAACTTTGATGACATTTGTTTTGCCTTTTATAGGGTCCATTTCTCACATGTGCTATCCTTGACTCATTATTTGAAAGATAATAATGATGATATAAAGTCCAGGGTTTATGGTTCAGTGTTAAGTTCTCACATTCTTAGATTCTTAGTTTGAAAGTTAAAAATTATTATGGTTTAGCGTTAAATTCTCATATTAATTCTTGGTTTGAAAGTTAAAAATTATTATTCTACAACAACACTCATGTAAACAAAATGTTTAGTGTGTTTAATAGGAACATAAATAAAAATGATAAACAATACTGCAAACAAAATGTTTGGTGTGTTTAATAGGAACATAAACAAAAATCATTTGAACAATACTTTTTATTACTTACCAGGAGTGTTTAATCTGAACATAAATAACTTCGTTTAAGGAAGTTTGATTTTTTGTTTTGTTTTTTTGTCTTTTTTCTGTTTTTTTTTTTGTATAATATTGGCTAAGCAAGCTAGAACACAGGGGTTGGATTGTTGCAAATAGTTTTCACATTGCTTGTATTCTCCTACACTATAGAGGTATGGGTGGCACCTCCAGAGATTTGAACACGAGTGAGACTACTACAAATCGATTCCAAACACCAGAACCCAAAATGTTAGAGTTGGTGATGGGACTTGCTTTCATATCGCTTGTGTCCTCTTATGTATGGGTGACACCTCTTGAGATTTGAACACACGTGAGACAACTGCGAATTGATTCCAAACACTCAAACTCCAGAGGCCAGAGTTGGTGATGGGACTTGCTAAATAGACAAGAAAAATCTGCCACAGACAAGGCAAACCTGTGGATAGAGCTTTCCCACTATACTTTTCATCTGAAAGCTTTTATCTCAATTCTTTTAACCTTTTCATTTTAGGTATTTTAATATTTTGTAATTTAAATTGTTTCTTAAAATTTCAAAAAAAAATTCCATTTTGGAAAACTTTGAATATTAAAATTTTGAATTAAATCTTCCTAAAATTTTAAAGGTTTTAAGTAAAACTGAAAACAAATCTACCCAAAAAAGCGTTAGTGAATGTTTAATCACATCTTTAGAGTGCTTCAACTCAATCTCATATAAAAATGTGCAAAGTGCAGACCGGGGTTTGAATCCTTGACCATAACCACATTCTAAATTTGGACCATTGGAAAGTTCAACTCCAATGTGAATGGTTAACTTTTAGGCTGCCTTTCTGATGACTCATCTACCATGGGATTAAGGATAGCCGGTTTGAATGGGTTTGTACAAGAAAAAGAAACACTCAACCTATGCCTTAGGTCAATCTACTCATAGGTATAGGTCAATCTACTCATAGGTATAGACAACGTTAGATATCTGTTGCATTTCATGGGAGAATTTGATTTTCTATGAAGTTCAGAATTTTGATTGTTATCACCGGGAATGTTAAAAATGCCACACATTACATGGGAGAATTTCAGTTTCTATAACGTTCAGAAATTTTAATGTGTCAAAAATTATTGTTTGGCATGGTGGGTTGCAGGAGAAACTCGTGGAAGCAGCATTGTAAACACAAGCAGAAGGTTGGAGGCTAATTTTTTAGATAGGAAACACTCAGAGGAACGGGGGGTTTCAAATTGGAAAGAAAACAAAAGGGTTTGGAAAACAGTTTTCCTAAGCAGAAGGAAATTTTGAAGAGAAAAAAAATGTTAAATTGTTGGAGTCACGATTTTCGTTACACCAAAATTTGCAGATGTTAGTAAACAGACACACGCTAGATTTAAACACATACCATGAAACACATTAAGAGCGTTGACCTTCTACACAGCCATTACCGAAGAGCCAACATAAATATTGGAAACAAATTCTCAATATGTGGTTAAGCGAGAAGAAGCAAATGATTTCTTCTGGTCCTCATACATAGACCAACCACAATTAGACCGGAGGATAAGGCCCATTCCGAACCGAGAATACGAGAGACTGGGAAGATCGAAGAAACACCTTTATTTTTTTCATTATATAATCTATTTTGATGGTAGATTTCAGAAATATTTCGAAATCCAATGCATAGAACTTAGATAATTGAACTCAGAATATTTTTTAAATCTACGATTGAAATAAAGCCAGAACTGGAAATGATCTCTCATCGGACCACAAACCTATCTATTTGGAATGGAAAGATATGATGCAAAGGAAGGGCTATCCCTTCAAATTCTTCAATTATCATCTTGAGGACAAATCCTTCAATGAGCTCATTTCAAAATCCTGGAGGGACATAAATCAATCCGAAGAAGCCTTTCTTCTCACTTTTCGGGAAAAAGTCCAGCTGTTAAGAAAAGTTGCAAAAGATTGGCAAATAAAAAAGTGGAAGAATGACAAGCAGGAGCTCCTGGATATTAAAAAAGAAATATGCTTTCTCTCCAATTCGATGCAGTATAATGGCCTGTCTTTCGATCAAAAAACCCTCATCAGATCCTTGGAAAAAAAAAAAAGAGCTACTGCAAAAAGAGGAAGCAATATGGAGGCTAAAAAGCAGGGCGACATGGCTCAGGGAGGGTGACCGAAACACAAAGTTTTTTCACAATTATGCAAATGCTCGGAGAGTGAGGAATTCCATATGGAAAATTGAAGATGGAAAGGGCGGCTTTCTCTACTCCCATCAGGAAATCTCGGCGGAGGCTACAAGATTCTTTCAAAATCAATATAAAAGGCAGAGATGTGAAGCAAGTGACATCATGTGGGCAGTGGATTCGCTGCCTGTTATGTTTGACGAGAGGGCAAATGATGAATTCTTCAAGCCTATAACGGAGGAGGAATTGCTTGAGACAATCAAAAAGTTTAAAAAGGAAAAAAGTCCGGGGCCAGATGGTTGGCCGATAGAATTCTTCTCTCATTTCTATGAGCTGTTCAAGAATGACATGCTGAGCATGGTGGATGTCTCTCGCATCTCTGGGAATATCAATAGTGCATTATCTGCCACTTTTCTAGCCCTTATCCCCAAGAAGGACAAATCGACATCGTTCTTGGATTACAGGCCGATTGCTTTATGCAATTCTCTCTATAAAATCATCTCTAAGATAATTGCTGAAAGATTGAAGGTTGTCCTAAATTCCTTTATATCAAAGGAACAGCACGCTTTTTTAAAGGACAGACTTATTCTGGATGCGGTTGCTATGGCCCAAGAATGCCTATTCACAATTAATTCCAAAAATATCGATGCTGCTGCTCTAAAAATAGACCTCAAAAAGGCATTCGATTGTGTTGACTGGGGCTTCCTCAGAATTCTTCTAGCAAAAATTGGCTTAAGGTCGCAAGGAATTAACTGGATTATGGCGTGTGTTGAAAATGCCAATTTTTCAGTCATTATCAACGGTATCCCTTCTTCCTTCTTCAAAGCGGAGAGGGGCCTTCGCCAAGGATGCCCTCTCTCCCCTCTTCTCTTCATCCTGGTGATGAATTCTCTCAGCTCTCAGATTAACAGGGCTGTGTCTGAAGGAAGATGTAGGCCGGTTAAAATATGCAAGGATATATCTCTCTCTCACAATCTCTTTGCAGATGATATTCTCATCTTTGCGATGTTATGCAAATCATCATGGGTCTGTCTCAATGTGATCTTCCTCAAATTTCGATCTGCAACAGGCTTGAGTATAAACAAGGACAAATCCACGCTATATCATAATGGATCAAATACTGCCCTAGCTCAATGGATTGCAGCGCTGTTTGGCACAAACAATGCTTTGATAAAGGATGGGTTTACTTATCTGGGCTTCCATTTAAAAGCAAAAGGATATCGCATCCGGGACTGGCAGTGGCTGATTGATCGTTTTTACAACAAAATTTCTAGATGGGAGATGCGTTTTTTATCCCTGGCAGGCAGACTAATTTTGGTGCAAGCTGTTCTCTCTCAAATGGCAGTTTATTGGGCCCATCTCTTCCTACTTCCTTCATCTATCTCAAAAAAGATGACTTCTTTGGCAGCAAACTTCTTATGGGGCGGTCGATCTCATCTGTCCAAGATTCATTTAGCTAAGATGGATTTAATTACAAGGCCGAAGCAGATGGGTGGCTGGGGTCTTCTGCACATGATTTCCTTTGGGAAAGCCCTTCTATGCAAATCTCTTATTAGAGGTATTTATGGCAAGAGCCTGTGGAGTAGCATCATAAATCAAAAATATCTCAAAGGGCGGAGTATGGTCTACTGGTTCAGAAGGAAATCGTTGGGAATCAAGTCAGGTTCGTCCATATGGAAAAGCTTCAGAAAGCTTCAATCCTTCTTCTTGGGAAACTTAAGATGGTCTCTTTCTTCTGGCTCCTGTGTCTACATTGGACTTGACCCAACGCTACTCAAGCTGGAATCGATGATCTCTCCTGACTTGCTCCTCTTCTTTTTTTCAAAAGGTCTTTTTACGTGGAATAAGCTTATAAATTCATGGATCTCACAGAACCCTGTTTGGAAGAATGGAGATGATTTATCCATTCCCCTCCCTCTTCGCCCCTTATGGGAATCGGCTGTCAACAGTTTCACAAGCAAAGGAATCTTGCAATCGGGTTCATCCGATGAACTCATTTGGTCCCTTGAGAAGCCCTCTCATTTAATTACTGTTAAAGATTTATATGCTGCTCTCTCTCCTGGCCGTCCGCCTTCCTCTCCATCCTTTCCTTTCAATTTTTGGAAAGCTTCCTGTCCGCTTAAGATGATTCTCTTCTCTTGGCTTCTCTTCTCTAACAGAAATCTCTCCTGGGAGGTTCTTCAAAGAAAAGGTTGGCAGGGTCCGGGTCGATGTCAAATGTGCCTCATCGATGCTGAATCCAATCTACACATGTTCTTCCAATGTGGCGCAACATCTTCAATCTGGTATGAACTGTCCTTAAATTATGGTTTTACTCACCAGGTTTTTCCTTCTGTTCAGGATGGTTTCAGGTGGTGGAGCACGCAACGCCCCCCCTGGCGTTCTCTTTTTGTTATTACTTGCTGGTTCCTTTGGAAGTGGAGGAATGATCACATCTTCCAGAATTCCTGTCTGCCCCTTGACTCCATCTTGTTCAGAATTTCGGGCTATATGCCTCCTGTGGATTAATATCTGTCCTGGCATCATATGTTTCCTTCTCATGTGGAATTTTGTTGTATCCAGATTTGTTTTTATCTTGCTTTTGTGGGATATCTCCCCTGGAGATCTTGTGGAGCTATGCGCTCAATATTTTGATCTTTCTTAGTCATCCATGCGGTTCTGATCCTATGATCCTATGACAGTATCTGATTTCTGAATATCTGCGCCTAATGGCATTTTGACCTCTTATGTATCTAGACTTTTATATTCTCTTAATATAAATCATGAAATTTTTTCTTTCTGAAAAAAAATATATCTTAATAATAAGATTGGGATAATGAAGTCAGATAATTGAATTCAAAATATTTTTTAAATCTACAATTGAAATAAAAATGTCTTAATAAGATTGGCATAAAAATGTTCCACTCCTCTATGTCCAAATCACAAGAAATATTTTTTATGTTTTGAAATTGTTTTTTATATTTTTTTCGCTAATGTTTTTTTGTGAATTTTTGGTATGCTACAGAGATAATGGGAAAGACATTGTTTATCTGAGAATTAAATTGATTTAATAAAAAAATAGAATTTAGGTCAAGAAAATATCATTAAATTATATTTATATTTATATTTCAGTTTGAATTCGAGTATAGATTTGTCGCTTGACCATTTTCATTCAGTACAGTCTTGTTAACTTTATCAGTATGACGTTTATGGTTTTTAAATTTTAAATTTTATTATTTTTTAATGGGTGCAAATTCAGTTACTTTTTGATGTGAGATAAAGAACAGTGCTTTATCAACCATTTATGATCATCAAACCATATAAATTTAAAAATATAGAACTTAGGTTTATATTACCATAACAGTTTTTATAAAATTTATTGGCAATTAATGCTCATCAATTTGAGCACGAAATCCCACATGGAAAATCAATGCTCATGCATATGAGCAAGAAAATCATACAATTTTAATACTCTTAGAATATAAGAGAGTATATATTACTGCTAGAATAGAACAAGAAGTTTACACTCATATAAGTGTTACAATATAACAAAGTATATATTATTGTTAGAATAGAACAAACTATAAAGCTTAGACTCACATTGTAGCAACAATTCCTCGTTAATAGCTAATGACCATTAAACAGAAAAAACGTACCAATTTAAAAAATAAAGTTTATGTTCAATGGAAAAAGAGCGTTAATTACTTCATTGAAATATATTTAATTTAATTTCTCTAATTAAAAAACTTTGTATTATTAGAATGTTTTCAGAGTATATAAATGTTATATCTTGTTATTTGTGGGGATTTTTACTACTCTGGAGGAATTTTTTTTTTTTAAAGACAAAAGTTAGAAGACAAAAACTTGATATTTTGGATAGACAGTGCAAAACATAGGTAGAGACTACATATATTTGCAAACTTAATAGCCATTAAGAATTAGAAGAAGAAATGGGTGTTGGGTCCCTTGCACTCAAACTGGGAGGAAGATGCCCTTTTGCATGTGCCAATCTTGTGTCGAGCATATCCATGGAGAAACACTCATTCCTCAACATCATTTTCATATTGTCCAGTGAAGCAAACACGTTGTACCTTTCCACTTGTTTATCGTTCAATACTAGACCAAGTAGAGTCTTCATCTGCCAATGTAGCACTACAAAATTGATGTATTTCTTTTTCCGTACCTTGGTGTGACCAGGGTAGGGAATCCAACAAGGGACCTCCTCTAGTACTCAGAGTCACATTATGATTACTTCTCAACACCCACTTTAGTTTCCAATATTTTGATTTCACGTGTGTCTTAGGAGGCACCGCATTGAAATATGTCGCTATTGAATCCTCGATAAATAGTTGGGTTTGACGTTGTGCTTACAGGCTGTTATCGCCACCGCCTCTCTTGCATCACATGCATTTCCTGGAAGACATGGTGAGCGGGAGGGGTTGAAACCTATGAATATCCAACAAGCGACCATGATTAGATGCCCATCACAAATATCCCCTTGAAGCAAGGACATTAACAAAATGCAAATTGACCATGTAACTAAAGTTGTCACCACACAATTCACATTAAAATAAGCCTAGAGATGACCCATCATTGTCAGATTCCCATGGGTAATAAGCTCTTACCCCCTTGACACCCATAGAAACCTGAGAATTCAGACGGAGACAAACCCACAAATAAGCCCAAAGATAAGACATTCCACAATTATACCTTATGAAACTGAACTAGGAGGATGCCACTACATAGATTGTCTTAGACAAACTAGTCATGAGATACAAGACACTTTGACCCAATATTATCGCTTCCTCTTCAGGCCAAGACAAGCCAGACCCAAGACCAATTTTCTTCAAACCGTCCACAAACCTTAGAACTACAAGATTATTTAACAACTTGACTGGAACAAGGCTTACAAAACTAGGAAGAGTATTAGATAGACAAGGAAAATCTATGAGGGACGAAACCTAAGCAATGATGCTAGTGTTAAACGTAGATAACCTTAGCTGACCTCCGTACCAGTCATCTGAGCTGGCTACAAATTCACCTCTTACCAACAAATTTTCCCCACCCACCTCTGCCTCTCTAGCACCAAACCAAAACCAAGCTTCTCACCACTATTACTAAGCACACGAACCAGTGGCACTTTCTCAGCATAAGAGTTAAGCGAACGCTCTAACATCAGGAAAGTTGGCGCCTCAACCTTGTGCCTGTCCCAACAACCCACGCAAAACACTGTGAGTAACGAAAATTCCATCTACTCTCCACTTGTAATAATAGCCATCTATAAAACTACATGAAAATACATACGAAAAACAAGCCATGCCCCTTTTCTTTAATGTTAATTCAAAAATAGGGTGACTTATACCCCTAGGCATGATCTTGATTACCATACTTTGGGCACAAGCCACACCCCCTCTTCTTTAACGTTAATTAAAACAACAGGGTGACAAGCTTATACCCCTCAGCATGAATTACCATGCTCGCGATCAACGGGGACCATTTAAATCTTCTTATTATTTTAGTAATTTATAAAGAAAAATTAAAATTGTCAAGGCATAACTATAATCACAAATTTTCAAAAACAAATATTCTAATTATTATTCATAATTTCACTTGAATAATTTCACTTTCTTGTAATTTTATTGTATTTTAATGTTATATAAATTACTTATTGTGCTATTTTATTTCAAAAATAAATTCATTTTTATATTTTAAAATAAAATATAAAAAATTTGTTTACTAAAAATGACATGATGTAATTAAATTAGTTTTCGTGCAGCCGCTCTGCATTTGATTTGGGCTTTGGTAGACGAGAATTAAGTAGTCATGTGGAAATTTATTATTCTTCTAGACATAAGATGCCACGTGCACGATTAATAACCGTGTAACATTATTCTAATCATTGGTTAAACAATGTTCATTGTCTTTGACATTCTCACGCTCAAAATAGAGTAAATGAGCACTCTTTTTTTTTTTAAGCTTTACAATTTTATCCGGAAAATAATGGAAATTTTGTTAAAAATTTAGTAGATATTTTTGGAAACTTTGGTTATAATTGTTACGCTTAAGGATTTTGGGTGCCCCAGGGATTTTTGATAATATTGAATCTATTTTCACTATTAAAAAAAAAAAGATTCAAAATCACCCAATTAGATTTCTTGAAAATTTGTTAACTGGATTTTGGTCTAGGCAAAATTGTGGCATCGGTAGACAACATTTTTCCTAAAGAGCGAAAAAAATGGAGTTGTCTATCCACGCCACAAATTTGCCCAAAGGGCAGATTTCTTTCTAGAATTTGGTTAAAATTTTTCAAAAAATCAAAACGATGGAGTGTTTGAATAATTTTTTGATGGCTAAAATGGATTCAGCACCATCAAAAACCCATGTGGCACCCAAAATCCCAAAATTTGACAACTATAGTCCAGATTTTCAAAAATTTCTACCAAATTTTATCATAGTCTTACTGTGATTTCCATTATTTTCAATATTATTCTATACCATAACCATCTAAATAAATAAAACATGTCATAGCTATCTCAATAAATAAACTAGAAAATTAAACTAATAATTTAGTTTGATGTCTAAGAATACCTTAACAACTCACTATTTATTTCAATAGCATAATGATAATGATGCACCTTCATGGTGTTTCCTAGCATTCAAAGCCCATCCAAAACATTCATCATACTAAATTTATTTGACAATAATTTATAATCAATCAATTTCATACATCAATTTTCAAGCATACTTGTCTACTGCAAAATCAAAGTTTTCATTTGAACTTGAAAATCAACGACAGTCATATTCAAAGCTATACCTTATGCCCTTCTTATCCACTGGATATACTGTGTCCTGCAACGGAACCTCAAATCAATACTCGGTTCATCACTCATAACTTGTGGCCATTCAAAGATATCTCCTCCAGGGAAAACCCACAATTTAAACTCACGGTACAACCACCAATTATTGCTCCTAAATAAATGAGGGAGATTTCAAAGATCTGTCTTCGGTTGGATAATGCTTCCTTCAGCTACCTGGAGAGTCCATTTCACAACCAATCTACACATCCATGCCGGGGTTAACGCTTTCTCAAGATACAATCAAATCTGTTGCATCATTCAATGCCCTTCGACATCTCTGCACTGGCCTCACACACACCCCTCTTCATACTCATAATTGGTTTATTTATACAGTCATATCGGGTTTAATGGTTTCGCTGGGTGAAACCCACGAGATAAAGATTCAAATCCAATTGAGTATATATATATATGACCTGTTGTGTCTTGGCTAGAAGAGTAAGCGACCCATAGGTTTATAGTGGCAACCAGTTAGATTTGATTCTGGATCTGTGCAGGATAACTCCTCTCACCAATCACTGATTATCCTAGATTTAAAAAAAAAAAAAAAAAATTGTTTATTTATACAGCATTAAAAGGATCTATTCGAATCCTTGAAGTTGAGGATCTAATCCCATAAACTATGGAAGACCCAAGGCCTAAATCACTCTTATTCTTATTTTTATCTGGTAATGTGTTTAATATATATATATATAAAAAGCCTAAGGCCTAAATCACTCTTATTCTTATTTTTATTTGGTAATGTGTTTAATATATATATATATATATAGATAGATAAAAGTAATTTTAAAATTAGTACCATCATATTAGTAAAAATGTAGTTGAATAAGGTTAAAAATTATACACAGTTATTTTAGTAAATATGATTGATATATATGAAAGATATATAATTAAGATTATTATTCTAAATTAATAATAATAATAATAATAATAATAATTAATTATTTTTTTATTTACTATTAATTTATTAATTATTTATTATTATTATTATTATGAAGTAGTCGTTGTCATTTTATTATTATATTTTAATAATAATTAATTATTATTAATTAAATTATTTTTTTTTAAGCTTAGCAGGAGCTTTTCATTCATTATTTTCAAAAAATGATAGGTTACAACTAGAAAGCAAGTGGTTAGGTGGCCTCAACCTACCTAGAGGGAAACCGAATATGTTGGCCAACTAACTGCGTTATATGCCATCCAAAACCAAAATAGTTTAACACTGACAAGCAACGCTAAATAAGCTTGAATATCCTTAAGCTTCCTACACTCTAAATAGCTGAAAACAAAAATTAGAGTTTGTAACTTCAAAAACCGAAATTAAACCAAACATGTTGATAGTCGTCAGAAGAATCCACATGGGTTGGATTCTTCGCACTCGAACCAGGAAGCTTGGTTTGTGTGAGGCATGGGATGTGCTTTTCAATGCAACTGACACAATTCCTTATGAATTTCCGAGTCCCTGAGTAGTCTTGGAGGAATCGACGGGAGGGTTTACCACCGTTTTGGCTACTATGTTTTTCATCAACCAGTAGAGATAAATTGTCTGCTTGTACTGAGAGAACCTACATCTGGAATGACTAGGGTCTGACACCAAATCATACCAATCATCCATATCAATATCTGTGTTTGCAACTCTTTGATTCAATTCATCTTCCCAACCTGAAATGAGCTGACAGACCAAAGGCGAATTACCCTCATGGAAGGCTTGGGAAACGTCTTTGATGAGACAAGAGGTTTTTTTATGGTCTCTATTTTTCACTGGACGAGGGCGGGTTTGGGTACCTTTGTGGGACGACCCAGGTTTCCTGCCATGGCTGCGATTACCCCCACGCTAATGACCTTTCATTGAGGCGGAACGAGCCATGTGGCTAATACAACTGGAAGTCTTGATGATACAAAATGGAGACCAAGGTGACTGGACCTTCTCTGCCCAACATGAAACAAGCTTAAAGTTCTAGAACCCTTGCCGAATAGGAAAACTTGTCAAATGATCAAGGCATTAAAGCATAACACAGTAAGTATACCAACATCCTGCCCTACAATAGGCAATGATAATGATTTTGACCAGGCCCAAAGCCTAGTAAAACTCAGTCATACCATCTTGGGGTGACTTGAGTTACGGTAAGGAGACAAGCAACTACAGACCAACACCTTCAAAACCCATTATAAATGGCCAATTACATCAAGTGAACAATCATAACAATTTCCACAAGTAGTCATACATGAGAAATAAAAAAGTTTCCTTATCAGACTCTTGGAAATACTGAGAGGGGGGCGAATCAATATTTCTTAGCAATTAACACTTTAAAATCTTTCTAGAGCATTAATTAATCTTCAATTATTATTAATGTTTATGCAGTAATAATAGTAAATAAAAGAACACAGTAGACACAAGAATTTTGGGTGGAAAACCCCCTCTAGGTAAAAAACCACTGGACATTTTTCTAATAAATTCTTTAATCTTTAGCCTTAACTGAAATGAAAGCAACAACTTCCTAGAATTCTAGAAAACCATTCTTCTCCAGCTCCCACTGGAAGGACGCCCCAACGCCCTGGTTTCTTCAGTAGTCAACTGAATGGATGCCCCAACATCCTAAACCAACCTACACCCTGAAGTGTTCACAGGCTCCAACCTGTAGGTGACTTTATGCACCAACCTAGCACCTCCCTGCGGCCATATAATGACTGAAATGAGACAATAGTGTGGATTCCCGTACCAGGGACAACGATCCATTATACAATATGATTTACAATGATTTTGACTGAACATCCAATCACACTATGACCTGTAACCCAACCATGACATCATCCCAATAGAGACTCCTATACCTCCAAATAATGTCTTTTCGACTCTTGGCAAATTGACTCTTTTACAATAATGACTCTTCCAATGATGACACTTTTACAAATGACTCTTACAACTTTACAATGATGACTCTTGGCCTTGACACTTCTTCCTAATATACGGATGACTGTCATGTCTTCAAAGAATGTCCCACTACAATGATTCCTTTGATTTGATACTTCTGCTCTTGAATTCTTGCTTGAAGTTGTACTTGAATCTTCTTTTACTTGCACGCAAAGTTTGCCCGACGAAACCAATCCCAAAATAAAACAAAATACCCTTCAACTTACCTCTTCCTGCAAAACACATGTAAGTGCATAATAATGAATAAATACAAATTAAAATTACAATTCGTACCTCAAGTGTTCTTATCACTTTTGTTGTCGACTTGTTGCAGTAGTAGACAAGGATTCCCACTCTTGATATAGGCTTGGACTCTATGAAAGACTATATCCAAAACTAACCTAAAGATATATATAATAAAAACTGATGACAAACCCTAGACTTGTGATGGACCAAGTTATAAGTACAACAACAGAGACCATTCTGTATTAATTCTCACTGTAGATTAACCTGATTATGCAATATAACTAAAGCAAAATACTTAATCTACTTCTACAATCAAACTTGTAGAAGCTTAATTGATTTGAGAAAGATCAAGCAGAACACATATAACAGAGAAGAAGAATCAATACACATGAAACACAAAAGAATACTCTGGGGAAAGCCTCAGCTAAAAACCTCACTATCTATATTATCATACAAGTGGAAATATCTCAAGATTACACACAGCTTTAGCTCTCATAGCTATCCAGCTCTTAGTTCAATCCCTCACTACTGCTCATAGATAGAATAGACAAGTCATATGCCTTCTCCGCTGTCCTCCAAGCCTCCTATTTCCTTGTGTAGTTTTCCCTGGGTGCTCTAGCTGTAACCTTGTTTGACACTGATTTCACACGCTGCTCCAACACACTGTAAAACTACGCAAATCTCAAGGAATTGAATTCCTTGTGCATGCAAGAGATTTTCTTATAGGAAAATTCTTACAACTGATAGTACATTGTCCCTGCCTTTAATTTCAACTAGGTCTTTGTCTAAACTAACATGCATGAGTTATTTATGAGAGAATATTCAGCTATCTCGAGTACACAAGGTTCATGCATGCATGCATTAACTGACTGAACTCACAATTAGTTCCTCAATCTGTTTGGAACTAATTTAACTAGGCTTAACTCAGTTAATTGAGCTAACTAATTACAACTCAAATACAACTCATCCTTATCTCTTTAATTAAGGGATAACTTCCTTAATTTAAGGGATAATTGTTGCATGACTTCACAAAGACTTCTAGCTTGAATTTCTCCAACTAATTAACTCAATATGAATTAATTAATTATTTTTCAAACAGCTGGTGAGACTAAATTCGAATTTTAATTCAAGGACAAATTAAAATTGGAATATTCTTGTTGCCACATTTCAACACTCCCTCTCAACAAGAAAGGGATTATCTGCCACCATGATCCTGTCTCTATGGAACTCGAATATACACTTTGACAATGCCTTGGTCAAAATGTCAGCATCTTGCTCCTCGGTCAAAATATACTGCAACAAAATGATCCTCCTCGTCACATAGTCTCTGAGATGACGATATCGAATGTCGATGTGCTTGGACTTGTCATGGAATACTGGATTCTCAAAGAGTTTGATACAACTCTGATTATCACAATAGATCACAGTTGGATCCATCCTCTAATCAAACAAATCAACTAGAATTTTCCGCATCCAAATGGCCTCACATGCTACCTGACTTGCAACCATGTAATCAGTCTCTGCTGAGCTGAGTGCAACTGACTTCTGTTTCCTGTTGTACCAAGAAACTGCAGTTGACCCAAGGTTGAAAATTCCTCCTGATGGACTCCCTGCCCAATCTGCATCCGTGAAGCCTTGTAGCTTCACTCCCTCTGTCTGTCTGTACCATAATCCATACTGAGATGTGCCTATGAGGTATCTCAAAACATGCTTAACTACCTTCCAAAACATCTTGGTAGGTTGAACCATAGCTTAACTCAGCTGGTTCATGGCATAGCACAAATCTGGTCGTGTGTTCACTAAGTACATCATTGAACCCACAAGCTGCCTATACACAGTAGCTTCTACTACTTCTCCTGAAGTAGCATCCTCTTTCCTCCAATTACCTACTAGAGGAGTATGCATGGGCTTGCACTTCTCCATGTGGAATCTCCTGAGTATCTCATTGGCATACTTGCCTTGAGACACAAACAACTCCCCATCCTTCTGCCGCACTTCCATGCCAAGGAAGTAGTGCATGAGACCCATGTCTTTCATCTCGAATTCCCTTGCAAGGTCCTCCTTGCAAGACATGATCAACTGATCATCACCTGTCAATATAAGATCATCAACATAAAGAACAATGATCAACAACTTACCTTCTACCATGATGTGGTACAGGTTTGCATCCGCTTCACTCTTTGTGAAGCCCAACACAGTGAAGTAGTTGTCAATCCTGGTGTACCAAGCACGAGGTGCTTTCTTCAGCCCTTACAAAGCTCTCTTGAGTCGGCACACATGTGACTCACAATCAAAGGTCTCAAAACCTTCTGGCTGCTCTATGTACACCTCTTCCTCAATCTTGCCATTGAGGAATGCAGTCTTCACATCCATCTAATGGATCTTCCAACCCATCTGTGCTGATAGTGCCACATCGATATGATAGATGAGTACCTTGCTACAGGAGCAAAAGTCTCATCATAGTCGATCCCTTCAGCCTGTGAGAAACTACGGGCAACAAACCTTGCCTTATGTTTCTCCACACTACCATCAGCAACTTGCTTTACCTTGTAAAGCCAACAAAAACTCACAATTGACTTGTTCTCCGGTCTTGGAGCCACATCCCAAATATTGTTTCGAACTATGGAGTCATACTCCTCCACCATAGCATCAACCCAAATCGACTGCTGCACTGCTTCCTCAAAGGAAGATGGCTCGATCTCAACACATTCCCCAACAAGGGCCATGTATCCAGTGTACCTATCAGGTGACCTCCTCTATTTGCGCTGAGAAGATGGTTCTCCCACATTCTCTCTCGCATCCGACAACAATCTGTCAGCTTCTCTTGTGCGCTTCCGTCCCTCTCTGGAAGACTCTGCTTGAGTGGATGTCTCCACTCCTGGAACCTCTGCATGCAGCTGCTCCACATCAGTCTGAGGCTCCTCCTCCTTAGGAACCAAAAGTTCCTCCATAGCCTGTAGTTGGAGCTCCCTCTCAAGGGAAACTCACATGGCCTTCTACTCATCAAACTTGAGATCTCTGCGAACCACTGTCCTTCGACTGGTAGGCAAGTACACCTGATAGTTGTGAGGTGTATTAGTGTACCCCACAAGTATTTCCAACTCAGCTTTCGACTCAAGTTTCTTCCGGGCATCCTTGGTCACATGGCAATATCCCGATGAGCCAAAGATCTTGAAGTGACCCACATCTGGTCTCTTCCCGAAGAAAGCTTCCTCTGGTGTCTTCATCCCAAGTATGCGATGTGTGCTTCTATTATGTAAATAGACTGTTGTGTTGCATGCCTCAACCCACAAATTAAGTGGTAGGCCTTGGTCATGCAACATCGCCCGCATTGCCCCCACAATCGTTCTGTTCTTCCTCTCACCCACCCCATTTTGCTGTGGGTTAAGAGGTGTCATCAACTCCCGTTTAATTCCTTCCGATGCACAGAATTCCTTAAACTCTTGAGAGACATACTCTCCACTATTGTCACTTCTCAAGGCCTGGATCTTCTTCCCTGACTCTTTCTCAACCAAAGCTTTGAACTCACAAAACTTTGAGAAGGTTTGGTCCTTCTTTTGCATGAAACAATTCCAGCATTTATGAGAAAAATCATCAATGAAAATCACATAATTTCTTTGTTTCACGGTGGATGTTGTCGAGAATGGTCCACACACATTAGTATGAACTCGCTCTAAGATTGCTTTAGCTCAACTATCTCAATCATGAAAAGAAGACATGGCATACTTTCCCAAGGTACAACCTTTGCATGTGTCCACTTGATGAAGTTTACCTTTGGGAAGTCTGGTAGAGATCTGTTGCATTATCTTCAAGGCCCCATGATGCAAGTGGCCCAAGGATAATTTTAGGGGCGAATGTTCGCCCTTTGGCGAAATTAAGGGGTTTTAAATTTTTAGTGGGCGAATATTTTGTATCATAATACATTTTTACAAATCACCTCAAATAGCCCACCTTATTTTAAGGGAGAGGGTAAAAAAGGTAAATTTAGCCCTTGAAATTAGGACTTACAACCTTCCATTCACCCATTTTCAAGAATAGGTTTTATTTAAGTGAATCCATTCGCCCATTTTCAAGAATAGGTTTTATTTAAGTGAATCCTATGGGCCAAATACCATATTTATAAAAGAGGTATGGTAAATTAATAAAAATATAAATAAATGAGAGGTATGGTAAATAAATAAAACATTTTTTATATTTACTCCATAAGTCACCTTATATACATGTAAGGGTGTAAACAAATAAAAATATAAGTAAAGTGGAGGTATGGTAAATAAATAAAACGTCTTTTTATACTTACTCAAAAGGTATGGTAAATAAATAAAAATATAAATAAACTAGACGTATAAATAAAACCTCTTTTTATATTTAGTCCATAACCCTCGTTCTATTTATGAAGGCTCAAGAAAGAGGTTTTATTTAAGTGAATCCTATGGGCCAAATACCATATTTGTAAAAGAGGTATGGTAAATTAATAAAAATATAAATAAACGAGAGGTATGGTAAACAAATAAAACATTTTTTTATATTTGCTCCATAAGTCACCTTATATTTACGAACACTCAAAAAATGGGTTATATTTAGGTGAAACCTATGGCCAAAATACTATGGGACAAATACCATGGACTAGATTGTTATTAATACCATGCAAAAAACCATTATTAACCCTAATATTAGAATTAATAAAAATGGCACATGGTATTGACCCATGGTATTCACCAAAATGGCACATGGTATTGACCCATGGTATTCACCTGGAATGTAGCCTATTTAAATGGGGGAATTAAATTAGCATGTAGCCTATGCTAAGATTCACTAGGACTTTACAAAGTTTTATTATTTAGTGAAAGACTCGCGAGGATCTTACAAGATTTTATAATTGAGTAAAATATTCGCCATGCCTGGTGAGAGATTCGCAAAAAAATTATATATACATATTATATTATTGATAAAATCGCCTTCCATTTTTCCTATATACCATGGAGATTCGCCCATTTATTATATTTATAAATTTAGGGGGGGTTTTTAAAATTTTCCCTGAAGTGGCCCAACCCCCTATGCCATAACTCGCTAATGTCTTGGCTTTGCACCAATTCTGCTTTCGAACTCAATGCAACATAGTCATCTACCTCTAGCTTATAGAGATTCTTCACTCGAATCCAAATCCTCTTGGTCTGGCCCGTGGCTTTGTGTCTCAAGAATTCCTTTCCTTTACTGAAGACAACATCGTAGCCTTTGTCCTCCAACATTGTGACCGTTACCAAGTTCTTCTTCAATCTAGGCACATACTTTACATCAATCAAGGTGAGAGGAGCTCCATGCTCCCTCTAAAAAGCAACCATGCCTTCTACTAAAACACAGTACTTTCCATCATCACCCATCTCTATGCACATCTTGAGGTCTTATTCCTACAAGGTACTGAATAAAATTTTATCTCCGGTCATGTGGAATGAGGCTCCACTGTCCAGATACCAAACACAACCCACCATCGATGAAACCATGCATGTGATGAGGGTAAAATCCAATTCGAACTGAGAGGCTAATGCCTCACCTTCTAATCCTTTCGACAATCCCTTCTTAGATTTCTTCAATGGGAAATTAGTTGCATAATGGCCCACCTCATGACAATTAAAGCATCTCACTTTATATTTGTCAATCTTCTTCCCTCCATGAGAATAATTCGATTTGGAATGGGAAGCCTTTCCTTTCCCTTTCCTTGCCTTACTTGCTAAGGCTAGATTTTCTTCATTATCTTGCTTAGATGAAGAACCATCTCTTGTGCTCCTCCTGATCTCCTCCTGCATCAGATCCGACCACAGTCGTTCCCAATCTGGTAGTTTCTCTCTTCCATTCACAAAGTCCTTGTAGCTATTCCAGCTCTTTGGAAGACCGAGGAGAGCAAGGCTCACCATATCATCATCGGCAATTGTTATTCCCACACTACCAAGCTCATCTCTGTAGGTGGTGAGCTTGTTAAGATATGTAGAAATAGTGTTGCCCTTCTCCATCTTGATTTTCCGAAGCTTATCCTTGAGTGCCAGTTTCATCTGGTTGCTAATGTTCTGATATAGGTCCTTCAATGTCTTCGACATTGAAAATGGAGCCTCCTTCCCATGGAGACTCGAGATAATATGGTCTCAAACTCCCTCTAGAATAATCCTTCTTGCCTTTGCCACACACTTCTTCCATTCAACCAAGTCTTGTGCATTAGCTGCAGCTAGCTTGGGAATTTCTTGATCAGTGAAATCCTTCAAACCATTGTCTTCTAATACCTCTTCCATGCAATCCTTCCATGCTATGTAATTCAAGCTGCCATCAAGAGCATAGTCAAGTCTCAAGCCATTGAATGCCATTGGTGAACTTTGAGGTGTGATAAGAATTCGATTTTGTACCTACAACCAAGAAATTCAAACTTCGAATTTCCCTTCTCAGTATACTGTTCACAACTCTGATCACCTTTGCTCCAATACCATGTATTAATTCTCACTGTAGATTAACCTGATTATGCAATAGATCTAAAGAAAAATACTTAATCTACTTCTACAATCAAACTTGCGGAAGCTTAATTAATTTGAGCAAGATCAAATAGAACACATATAATAGAGAAGAAGAATCAATACACATGAAACACAGAAGAATACTCTGGGGAAAGCCTCAGCCAAAAACCCCGCTATATGTATTATCATACAAGTGGAAATATCTTAGGATTACACACAACTTTAGCTCTCACAGTTATCCAGCTCTCAGTACAATCCCTCACCACTGCTCATAGACAGAATAGACAACTCATATGCCTTCTCCTTTGTCCTCCAAGCCTCCTATTTCCTTACGCACTTTTCCTTGGGTGCTCCAGCTGTAACCTTGTGTGACACTGATCTCACACACTACTCCAACACACTGTAAAACTACGCAAATCTCAAGGAATTGAATTCCTTCTACACGCAAGAGATTTTCTTATAGGAAAATTCTTGCAATTGATAGTACATTGTCCTGCCTTTAATCTCAATTGGGTCTTTGTCTGAACTAACATGCATGAGTTATTTATGAGAGAATATTCAGTTATCTGAGTACACAAGTTTCATGCATGCATGCATTAACTGATTGAACTCACAATTAGTTCCTTAAACTATTTGGAACTAATTTAATTGGACTTAACTCAGTTAACTGAGCTAACTAAGTACAACTCAAATACAACTTATCCTTATCTCTTTAATTAAGGGATAACTTCCTTAATTTAAGGGATAACTATTGCATGACTTCACAAATACTTCTAGCTTGAATTTCTCCAACTAATTAACTCAAGATGAATTAGTTAATTATTTTTCAAACAGTTGGTGAGACTAAATTCGTATTTTAATTCTCAATTTTAATTCAAGGAAAAATTAAAATTGGAATATTCTTGTTGCCACATTTCAACACATTCTATCAACAATGACAAGAAAAGTAACATGAACTTACAACATCATATAGATTTAGCAAACTTGGTGTAGCATCAAGAATGTGTAGCATAAAATGTGTAGTATCAAGAACAGGACATCTGAAAAACTAATTGTGACATATAGAGACATAGACATAGGGATATAACTGAGACATTGTATATACTTACGTTGTCTTGCAAAAACATATGTTAGAGATGATACTCAAAATTCAAGTGTAAACACTAATCATACATGCCTTGCTGTAAGAGACTTACGCTTGACTGTTGATGTGTGGTCCTTACTGTAGTGATCCTTGAATGCATGTTTTTTCTTGCCTTCTAGGAGTTCGATATTGAATCTATTTTATCTATGTAATTTCAGATCTCCAGTGTCTGCAATTTTGTCCTGTGGTATCTCTCCGATTCCTATTTCCAACCCCACAGGTCTGATCAATATTGGATTCTTCAAGAAATAGTTATGCCCAATCTCCCACGATGGCTTGATTATAGAATAGTTCAGTAGAGCAAACTTGTATGAAGTGCCACGTGTCACTGTTGCAACCTTCGACCCTGAAAACGCTACTTAACAAACAATAGTCCATCCTATTTCTGTGACTATTTACGAAATTTAAATCCAATGCTCAGAGAGAAATTTATGACGATTTTCCCAACGTCGCCTATTTGACATAGAATTTGGGAGCTTGCAAAAACCCTAACGTCCTCAGATCATATATCCAAAAATATTGTGAACCAAGATCTGAAATTTTGTCGCGAGGTTCATCAAGATTTCTTATCAAATGGGTTTTAATTTCATCTTTTGAAGCTTCCCAGCAGACAAGTTATAGAGAAAATTCCACGATGGCCTGTTTGAAGCCACAAAATCCCTACTAGAGGAGGATATGAGGGTCATTATTTATATGAATGTCTTGAGTTGAGAGGGTCCTCAACAAGTGAATGTTGGAGGGATTTTATGAGAAAAAGAATCATTATTAATTATTGACTATTCAATCACCACAACCAATTATGAGTGTCATGCCACAACCCCATATGGTTTTAGCCCACTAGCTAGGGTTATTAAATTCAAACGCAAATAACTCTCAAACTGTGAAGAACTGGGAGGCATATCATATATCAATGAAAAATCAACAAGTAGAATCCATCGAGAATTTATTTGATGCAAAATAATATGTTTTTTCAAGTCAAAATGCCCTTGCAAGATCAGGGTTGTTGAAAAATGTGCAACAAGAAATGTTAAATTTAGAATGTGCTAAAAATAGACCTGCTAAAAATAGCAGTTTGGCCAGTGAGGTCATTGGCCACATTGGGTGAGAGGTGAAACTGTTAAAAATAAAAAGTTCTAAAAATAGCATTTCTGGGTCCCTTCTTATTTATAGCAGTCCCTAGTCTATCTATAGGAAGTAAAATTAATTTTGGTCTTAACAGCAGCTAGAAATATTAATTAATTAATTCAGTTGAGTTAATTAATTATGGAAAATTAAACTTGAAGTCTTTGTGAGATCATGCAATTATTTTCTCCCTTGATTTAGGAATTTATCCCTTGATTAAAGGAGATAAGGTTCAGTTCTATAATGAGAGAATCAGTTGACTTAGTTCTAACTAGTCAAGTCTAGTTAGATTATTTTAACAAGTTGTTAAAATAATAAAATATAGTTTGTTAATGCTTGCATGCATGTGACAACTATTATTTTAGATAACTGAGGATTCACTCATGGATAACCGTTGCATGTCAGTTCTGTCAGAGACCTAGTTGAGATTAGATGTAGGACAATGTACTATCAGATGCTTGGATATTTCTAGTAAGTATTCCTTGCATGGAGAAGGATATAATTGATATATGAAAGATATATATTTAAGATTACTATTATTATTCTAAATTAATAATAATAATAATTATTATTATTTATTTTTTTATTATTTACTATTAATTTATTAAATATTAATTACTTATTCTTATTCTTATTATTATTAGAATAATAATAATTATTATTTATTTTTTATTGTTTACTATTAATTTATTAATTATTAATTACTTATTCTTATTTTTATTCTTATTATTATTATTATGAAGTAGTCGTCGTCATTATTATTATTAATTAAATTATTTTTTTTGTAAGTTTAGTAGGATCTTTTCATTCATTATCTTCAAAAAATGACAGGTTACAACTAGAAAGCAAGTGGTTAGGTGGCCTCAACCTACCCAGAGGGAAACCGAATATGTTGGCCAACTAACTGCGTTATATGCCATCCAAAAACAAAATAGTTTAACACTGAGAAGCAGCGCTAAATAAGCCTGAATATCCTTAAACTTCCTACACTCTAAATAGCTGAAAACAAAAATTAGAGTTTGTAACTTCAAAAACCGAAATTAAACCAAACATGTTGATAGTCGTCAGAAGAATCCACAGGGGTTCGATCCTTCGCACTCAAACCAGGACGCTTGGTCTGTGTGAGGCATGGGATGTGCTTTTCAATGCAACTGACACAATTCCTTATGAATTTTCGAGTCCCTGAGCAGTCTTGGAGGAATCCACGAGAGGGTTTACCACCGTTTTGGCTACTATGTTTTTCATCAACCAGTAGAGATAAATTGTCTGCTTGTACTGAGAGAACCTACCTCTGGAATGACTAGGATCTGACACCAAATCCTACCAATCATCCATATCAATATCTGTGTCTGCAACTCTTTGATTCAATTCATCTTCCCAACCCGAAATGAGCTGACAAACCAAAGGCGAATTACCCTCATGAAAGGCTTGGGAAACGTCTTTGATGAGACAAGAGGTTTTTTTATGGTCTCTATTTTTCATTGGAAGAGGGCGGGTTTGGGTACCTTTGTGGGACGACCCAGGTTTCCTGCCATGGCCGCGATTACCCCCACACTAATGACCTTTCATCGAGGCGGAACGAGCCATGTGGCTAATACAACTGGAAGTCTTGATGATACAAAATGGAGACCAAGGCGACTGGACCTTCTCTGCCCAACATGCAACAAGATTAAAGTTCTAGAACCCTTGCCGAACAGGAAAACTTGTCAAATGATCAAGGCATTAAAGCATAACACAGTAAGTATACCAACATCCTGCCCTACAATAGGCAACGATAATGATTTTGACCAGGCCCAGAGCCTAGTAAAACTCAATCATACCATCTTGGGGTGACTTGAGTTACGGTAAGGAGACAAGCAACTACAGACCAACACCTTCAAAACCCATTATAAATGGCCAATTACATCAAGTGAACAATCATAACAATTTCCACAGGTAGTCATACATGAGAAATAAAAAAGTTTCCTTATCAGACTCTTGGAAATACTGAGAGGGGGGACGAATCAATATTTCTTAGCAATTAACACTTTAAAATCTTTCTAGAGCATTAATTAATCTTAAACTATTATTAATGTTTATGCAGTAATAATAGTAAATAAAAGAACACAGTAGACACAAGAATTTTGGGTGGAAAACCCCCTCTAGGTAAAAAACCACTGGACATTTTTCTAATAAATTCTTTAATCTTTAGCCCTAACTGAAATGAAAGCAACAACTTCCTAGATTCTAGAAAATCATTCTTCTCCATCTCCCACTGGAAGGAAGCCCCAACGCCCTGGTTTCTTCAGTAGTCAACTGAATGGATGCCCCAACATCCTAAACCAACCTACCCCCCTAAAGTGTTCATAGGCTCCAACCTGTAGGTGACTTTATGCACCAACCTAGCACCTCCCTGCAACCATATAATGACTGAAATGATACAAGAGTGTGGATTCTCGTACCAGGGACAACGATCCATTATACAATATGATTTACAATGATTTTGACTGAACATCCAATCACACTATGAACTGCAACCCAACCATGACATCATCCCAATAGAGACTCCTATACCTCCAAATAATGCCTTTTCGACTCTAGGCAAATTGACTCTTTTACAATAATGACTCTTCCAATGATGACACTTTTACAAATGACTCTTACAACTTTACAATGATGACTCTTGGCCTTGACACTTCTTCCCAATATACGGATGACTATCATGTCTTCAAATAATGTCCCGCTACAATGATTCCTTTGATTTGATACTTCTGCTCTTGAATTCTTGCTTAAGTTGTACTTGAATCTTCTTTTACCTGCACGCAATGTTTGCCCGACGAAACCAATCCCAAAACAAAACAAAATACCCTTCAACTTACCTCTTCCCGCAAAACACATGTAAGTGCATAATAATAAATAAATTAAAATTAAAATTACAATTCGTACCTCAAGTGTTCTTATCACTTTTGTTGTCGACTTGTTGCAGTAGTAGACAAGGATTCCCACTCTTGATATAGGCTTGGACTCTATGCAAGACTATATCCAAAACTAACCTAAAGATAGATACAATAAAAACTGATGACAAACCCTAGACTTGTGATGGACCAAGTTATAAGTACAACAACAGAGACCATTCTGTATTAATTCTCGTTGTAGATTAACCTAATTATGCAATATAACTAAAGCAAAATACTTAATCTACTTCTACAATCAAACTTGTAGAAGCTCAATCGATTTGAGCAAGATCAAACAGAACACATATAACCGAGAATAAGAATCAATGCACATGAAACACAAAAGAATACTCTGGGGAAAGCCTCAGTTAAAAACCTCACTATCTGTATTATCATACAAGTGGAAATATCTCAAGATTACACACAGCTTTAGCTCTCATAACTATCCAGCTCTCAATACAATCCCTCAATACCGCTCATAGATAGAATAGACAAGTCATATGGCTTCTCCGCTGTCCTCCAAGCCTCTTATTTCCTTGCGCAATTTTCCCTGGGTTCTCTAGCTGTAACCTTGTGTGACACTGATTTCACACGCTGCTCCAACACACTGTAAAACTATGCAAATCTCAAGGAATTGAATTTCTTGTGCATGCAAGAGATTTTCTTATAGGTAAATTCTTGCAACTGATAGTACATTTTCCTTGCCTTTAATCTCAACTAGGTCTTTGTCTAAACTGACATGCATGAGTTATTTATGAGAGAATATTCAGCTATCTGGAGTACACAAGTTTCATGCATGCATGCATTAACTGACTGAACTCACAATTAGTTCCTCAATCTGTTTGGAACTAATTTAACTAGACTTAACTCAGTTAATTGAGCTAACTAATTACAACTCAAATACAACTCATCCTTATCTCTTTAATTAAGGGATAACTTCCTTAATTTAAGGGATATCTGTTGCATGTCTTCACAAAGACTTCTAGCTTGAATTTCTCCAACTAATTAACTCAATATGAATTAATTAATTATTTTTCAAACAGCTGGTGAGACTAAATTCGAATTTTAATTCAAGGACAAATTAAAATTAGAATATTCTTGTTGCCACATTTCAACACTCCCTCTCAACAAGAAATGGATTATTTGCCACCATGATCCTATCAATATGGAACTCGAATATACACTTTGACAATGCCTTGGTCAAAATGTCAGCATCTTGCCCCTCGGTCAAAATATACTGCAACAAAATGATCCTCCTCGTCACATAGTCTCTGAGATGATGATATCGAATGTCGATGTGCTTGGAACTGTCATGGAATACTGGATTCTCAAAGAGTTTGATACAACTCTGGTTATCACAATAGATCACAGTTGGATCCGTCTTCTAATCAAACAAATCAACTAGAATTTTTCGCATCCAAATGGCCTCACATGCTACCTGACTTGCAGCCATGTAATCAGTCTCTGCTGAGCTGAGTGCAACTGACTTCTGTTTCCTGTTGTACCAAGAAACTGCAGTTGACCCAAGATTGAAAATTCCTCCTGATGGACTCCCTGCCCAATCTGCATCCGTGAAGCCTTGTAGCTTCACTCCCTCTGTCCGTCTGTACCATAATCCATACTGAGATGTGCCTATGAGGTATCTCAAAACATGCTTAGCTACCTTCCCAAACATCTTGGTAGGTTGAACCATAGCTTAACTCAGCTGGTTCATGGCATAGCACAAATTTGGTCGCGTGTTCACTAAGTACATCAGTGAACCCACAAGCTGCCTATACACAGTAGCTTCTACTACTTCTCCTGAAGTAGCATCCTCTTTCCTCCAGTTATCTACTAGAGGAGTATGCATGGGCTTGCACTTCTCCATGTGGAATCTCCTGAGTATCTCATTGGCATACTTGCCTTGAGACACAAACAACTCCCCATCCTTCTGCCACACTTCCATACCAAGGAAGTAGTGCATGAGACCCTGTTGAGGCCTCGAAAATCGTTGCCACAACAAAGGGGATACCACCCGGTCCGGACCTTAATGCAGCTCCTTTTCCGTTTGGAATAGTGGTTCCGACTGGGGATAATGGGACCAGTTTCCCAAGAAGTATAAGTGAATGGGATGGATGAATGACTTATGAGATAAGATGGTAATGAGCGGATAGCTAAACTATAAACAAAATGTAATAACTATAATCGGATCCCGGGACTTATTACTAGGCAAAGCGTAGCGTTTGATGATCTGTGCTTTAAGGCAGGCATATAAATGACTCTAACACTTTAAGCATAGACGTTTGAACCATTTAAACATTGATCTGCATAATTAGTTATGCAGAGAGATTAGAGCGAATTACTACGCTTAATCATTCATATCATTGATACATGCATGAGTGAAAGAGATAACAAATCAACACAAACATTCAATAGTGAAGCGAAATGACGATTCGCTGTTATATCGCATACATGCATTCAACAATAGCAAAGATAATAACACAACAATTCATATAATCAGAAAGAACACAGATACAGATAATAGTACCATGTAAGCTGACCGATCAATCCAGTACATCAATCACTATGTCGCAGTCCTTCCTTCCAATCGGAAAGCATTCCAAACAACAGACAATCGTGCGCAATTGTATACAACAGCCTTCTAATCAAAATTCAGAACCATTGGTCGAGTTTCACAAAAAGAATATAGACTGAAGCACAATAGTGCTAACTTCAGCCTTTAAGTCTTATTACAAAATTTTACGACCCTCTCCAAAACAATGAAAGGGTCTATAAATACTATACTAATCTAAATATCTAAACAACTGAAAAGCTATTAAATTGGCATCAATAAATGTTTTTTCCATTTTCCTGGCGATCTGGCAGTTGGCGGCAATGCTTCATTCGGTGGGTTCTTTTCCTTTACTCCTTAGCTCACATATTGCCAGCATTGGCTCTACTTCTGGTGGAGTGTTGAGACGCGAAGTCAGCTGAGCATCATAAGTAGCATCTTGAATGTCGGGGATGAGGCATCCGAGGGCATCCGTTAAGCACTTGAGAGCGGATCTTTGAGTATGTGGCTTGACTAGAAAGAGCCAATATGCGTCAGAGGTTAAAGTATTTACTCCAGTAATTAACTTCCTCTGTTCCTCTAAGCCAGGATAACTTGCTTGTTCGAGCATATCTGCTGTTGTTATACTTCCAGGAGTGCACTTAGAGATCATATTTGCCAGATAAAGTGTATCATTGACTAGGTCGGTCATGTTGCTGGTAATTATTTTACACCTGGAAGCCGCCCTTTCTGCCTTCATTACCTGAGTATTCCATTCAGTGAAGAGTATGTCCTTATACGTTTCATGGATTCGGGACAAATTCGCCGCTTTCCCTTCTGGAGTGTCTTGCCACTCAACATATTCGGATATGGCATCTTCGGCCTGATCTAGCTCATTTCTGGCCCTGTCTATTTGCTTACACACTGTTGTCGATATTTCGCATAATGACTCAACCTTAGCAAGTTGTTGACATAGAAGTCTGATCTGAGACAGTAATGCGGTATTTATTTGAGTTGCCTCTGCTCTGAAATTTTTTACGTTCTGTGTGCTCTTGATGCCTTCGAGCTGTGCTGATAGTTGAGCTATTCGCTCATCTTTCGATTGCATCATCAGCTCATTTGATGCTTTCAACTGTGACAATGCTTCTGACAATTCTTTTGCCTTCTGCGCTTCACTTTGGTTTATCCTCTGTCTTTCAATTTGCAGTTGCTGGGTTAACAAATTGTTTTCCTGCTGTTGAGCCAGCAACTGCTCTTCCACCTGTGCTGCTTTATTTTTCGCTTCAATCACCTCTGCCTGCAATGCATATATTTCATGATCTTTAGTCTTCAACAGAAGACTTACCTCCGATGCTTTGTCGATGGTTGCTGCAGAATAAGCTCCTGCGAATTGAGATAGTTTAGTTAGATCATCGGAGGGATCTAAATCCTCCTTCCAGACCATATTGCCCGTGACTGTTTGCTCAGGCAAGATAGAAGGTTGATCAAGCCTTCGTCTTTTCTTAGAGCGCTTAATAACGGCTCTATGCTTTGGGCTGTAGAAAATATCCAGGGGAGGAATTTCTTCCACCTGGAGAACAATTTGATCGGAAGGGTCCTTATTGATGATCTCAACATCCTGTGAAATGGGTGGGCCGCTGGTTCCTCCTAGAACTTGAGAAGAAGTGGTATCGGGCGCATCGCTTGTTTTAGAGGAGCCTGTGTCTTTGGAGCCTTCCTTACCACTGATAATGGAATCGAATTGATTCCATTGTTTAATCAATTCAGGATCAATGGAAGATTGCTTATGTTGCTCCGTATGGGCTTTGCTCCGTTCTTTCTCTTGTTCTAACTTCTGCTGTTCTTCAAGTGATTTTCGCTGCTGCTCCTCTTGCGTTTTCCGCTGCTGCTCCTCCAATTCCTTTTTCTGCCTATCTGCTAGTTCTTTCTTTAATCTCTCTTCTTCCTTCTTCTTCCTCTGCTCTTCTTCCCTCTGTGCCTTTTGCTGCCTTTCTATCTGCTCCTTTTTCTGCCTCTCTGCTTGCTCTTTTTTCTGCTTCTCAGCCTGCAGCTTTTTCTGTCTTTCCTCCTGTTGTTTATCCTGTTCTTTAGTTGTAACAGGAGGTGAATGTATCTGTTGCCGACCAGGCTCGCTTGAGGAAGACGCTGGGGTTGTGGATAATAACTCTAGGGGCAGAGTTTGCAACCTCTGCTCCCTAAGTTTATTAAACTCAGTCAACGCCTCATCGTTGTATTTCATTATGGCAAGCTGTTTGACTTGGCTTATTGTCTCGGCACCTACAAACAAGTCATCAAATATATCCTCTTGATGATCAACTTTTGTTAATTTTGCTTGTTCTAGGGCAATGTAGGCAGTTTTCTTTGGATCATAGAGTCTTCTTGGGAGAGTGGCCAGGGATAAAGCTTGGATTTTTGCCGCTTCTTTTTCTGCGTGCTTGTAATTAAGCAGAGTAAAAACCCCAATTCTTAAAGGAAAAGAGGGCCAACCTTTCTTCTTCTCTTCTTTGAGAGTTTGTGTGACACTGTCGGCCATAATCTGGTAGCAGATTTCCCGGGCTAACAGCTTGTCTGGGATATACAAAGGGAGGACATGTGGCCTAGCCTTACTCCCAAAAACTCTGATATAGGAGAAATACTCTTCCCCAAACCAACTCGCTACGGCAGGTAAGTCAAAGGAGGCTTCATAAGAAATTCTGGAAATGGGTCTGTCAAAAATAGAATAGTAAATGGGCACCATGAAACCATTACAAATTTGGTACAAGTGGTCCTTGTAAGAGGACTTCCACAATTTCTGATGGTATAAATGAATGGGTGTTGGATCCTGGGTGGTCCATCTCCAACCGAGGACTGGAAACTCAAAATTAAGACACAGGGTATCCATAATGTAAGCAGAATAATAGAATGGAGGGATTTTCCTTTCGGAGACTATAGTTTTGTTTCTGAATTCACGAACAGCTACGACCAATTTATCAGAAAGAATATTGGCCCAGTCCATGATTATAGAATTGATAGCCGCTTCCATTAGGGGAACCATGTCAATATTGATATTAACAGAGTCCTGTAATCCCCACAATCTACACATCATAATCCCCGCATAGCAATAGGGAGAAGCCAAAGAAACATTGGAGTACTTACCCGAACTTTCATGCTTGTGCTTGGCTGGGTTCTGCCTCCAATCTCGGAGGGGTTTGGATGGTGATTCATTTTCTTTTGCGAATTTCTCCACGAAGGTTCTGTTGTAGACTAGCTCCGGTTCAGGCAGATGATACATTCGCCTCAGGTCATCAGGCTTGAATGACCCGAAAATCCTTCCGTCCCTTGTATGGAAAGTTCTATCAGTGATGGGGATTTCTTCGATTGCCCAGCGCACCACGTCTGTGTAAGGGAGAACCTGCTCTCTGGCCGCTATTCTGTGTAAAAAGGAGTCGGCCAAGTCTTTGAGCGTTGCATCAGACTTCCTTAATACATCTACACTAGCCGTTCTCACTGTCACTTTTGGTTGCTCGGCCTCCAACAGATTATATGTGCCTTGCCATGTGGTCCTATGAAGACCAGCGCACGTAGTGTCCGAGATTAAGCCTTTCTTTGAAATTGGAGCAGCTTGACCTGCAACAGATGTTGTAGTAGAACCAGAACTCCTCTTATTTTTCTTCCCCATCATGTTCAGGCTTTCTTCAACAAACGAACTCTACACAAGTGCGAGAGAAATCGTAACACGAGGAATAATGAAGACAAAGCATAATTGGAAAGGTATATATCACTTGAAGCGTGGCGCTATTAATCTTCAAAAAGTGGTTGCGGATCCAATCACTGGTAAGAGATTGCATATGCATTAATGGTGATTTTAAGGCTTGCTACCCATTAAATGACCATTTACGCTGTTATTCAGTTGAATGACCACCCAATGCGTGCAACAGATATGATATGCCTTAGACGCAAGTATTCGTTAATCGAAGGGGCAAGGTTATTAAATACGCATGCATTACCTTATCCCTGCATTTAACGGCATTTTGAAATCTGCGCCTTATCAACCGGATTTAAATATAACTTTAAAGCTTAAAACAATCACTTTTTGAAAATGCCGATTACCGATGAACAATGTCGCATCGCATGGGGGGAGAGTGTTACATTATCGTTTGAAAGTAGCCCTGGCGAACGCCGATTGCGATATCGCATTGGACTAGCATATGAACACATTACCAGATACAATTTAAGTGATTTGCCGAACTCCGATAGCGAATTCGCATCGCATCGGGGAAAGAGGTGGGCGCCTTATAAAAAAAACATGGGATACCGCCGACGGCCGATAGCGATATTGCATCGGGTCGGGGTTTATAACTTAAAGCGTTTTCTCATAAGAGGCAGTGCCGATAGCCGATCGCCGATATAGTGTCGCATCGGGGAATGAGATATGTGCTCTTTCTGTGTATGCAAATAAAACGCCGACTGCCGATAGCGATATCGCATCGGCAAAGGCCAAAGTGCCGTTTAAGTGCGCCTCTCTTGTCATTGCGATATGCGATCTTGCGATCGCTTTATCGCAATAACAAAAGATTGTTTTATTTTGGAAACATTGTTATTCGAAAAAGGCTTCAATTTACATACTCATTTGATTATCATACCTTTTCCGAACTAATTCATTAATACCAATTAATTTTTTTAAAAGGGACCCATTTCATATGTTGATTATTTGTAAATACAGATGATATGAAATGGGGGGTTGTTGTAGGGCACAACAGACCCATGTCTTTCATCTCGAATTCCCTTGCAAGGTCCTCCTTTCAAGACATGATCAACTGATCATCACCTGTCAATATGAGATCATCAACATAAAGAACAATGATCAACAACTTACCTTCTACCATGATGTGGTACAGGTTTGCATCCGCTTCACTCTTTGTGAAGCCCAACACAGTGAAGTAGTTGTCAATCCTGGTGTACCAAGCACGAGGTGCTTTCTTCAGCCCTTACAAATCTCTCTTGAGTCAGCACACATGTGACTCACAATCAAAGGTCTCAAAACCTTTTGGCTGCTCTATGTACACCTCTTCCTCAATCTTGCCATTGAGGAATGCAGTCTTCACATCCATCTAATGGATCTTCCAACCCATCTGTGTTGATAGTGCCACATCGATATGATAGATGAGTACCTTGCTACAGGAGCAAAAGTCTCATCATAGTCGATCCCTTCGGCCTGTGAGAAACTACGGGAAACAAACCTTGCCTTATGTTTCTCCACACTACCATCAGCAGCTTGCTTTACCTTGTAAAGCCAACGGGAACTCACAACTGACTTGTTCTCCGGTCTTGGAACCACATCCCAAACATTGTTCCGAACTATGGAGTCATACTCCTCCACCATAGCATCAACCCAAATTGACTACTGCACTGCTTCCTCAAAGGAAGATGGCTCGATCTCAACACATTCCCCAACAAGGGCCATGTATCCAGTGTACCTATCAGGTGACCTCCTCTATTTGCACTGAGAAGATGGTTCTCCCACATTCTCTCTCACATCCGACAACAATCTGTCATCTTCTCTTGTGTGCTTCCGTCCCTCTCTGGAAGACTCTGCTTGAGTGGATGTCTCCACTCCTGGAACCTCTGCATGCAGCTGCTCCACATCAGTCTGAGGCTCCTCCTCCTTAGGAACCAAAAGTTCCTCCATAGCCTGTAGTTGGAGCTCCCTCTCAAGGGAAACTCACATGGCCTTCTACTCATCAAACTCGAGATCTCTACAAACCACTGTCCTTCGACTGGTAGGTAAGTAAACCTGATAGTTGTGAGGTGTATTAGTGTACCCCACAAGTATTCCCAACTCAGTTGTCGGCTCAAGTTTCTTCCGGGCATCCTTGGTCACATGGCAATATCCCGATGAGCCAAAGATCTTGAAGTGACCCACATCTGGTCTCTTCCCGAAGAAAGCTTCCTCTGGTGTCTTCATCCCAAGTATGCGATGTGTGCTTCTATTATGTAAATAGACTGTTGTGTTGCATGCCTCAACCCACAAATTAAGTGGTAGGACTTGGTCATGCAGCATCGCCCGCACTGCCCCCACAATCGTTCTGTTCTTCCTCTCACCCACCCCATTTTGTTGTGGGTTATGAGGTGTCATCAACTCCCGTTTAATTCCTTCCAATGCATAGAATTCCTTAAACTCTTGAGAGACATACTCTCCACTACTGTCACTTCTCAAGGCCTTGATCTTCTTCCCTGACTCTTTCTCAACCAAAGCTTTGAACTCACAAAACTTTGAGAAGGTTTGGTCCTTCTTCTGCATGAAATAATTCCAGCATTTACGATAAAAATCATCAACTAAAATAACATAATATCTTTGTTTCATGGTGGATGTTGTCGAGAATGGTCCACACACATTAGTATGAACTCGCTCTAAGATTGCTTTAGCTCAACTATCTCAATCATGAAAGGAAGACTTGGCATACTTTCCCAAGGTACAACCTTTGCATGTGTCCACTTGCTGAAGTTTATCTTTGGGATGTCTGGTAGAGATCTGTTGCATTATCTTCAAGGCCCCATGATGCAAGTGGCCCAACCCCCTATGCCATAACACGCTAATGTCTTGGCTTTGCACCAATTCTGCTTTCGAACTCAATGCAACATAGTCATCTACCTCTAGCTTATAGAGATTCTTCACTCGAATCCAAATCCTCTTGGTCTGACCCGTGGCTTTGTGTTTCAAGAATGCCTTTCCTTTACTAAAGACAACATCGTAGCCTTTGTCCTCCAACATTGTGACTGATACCAAGTTCTTCTTCAATCTAGGCACATACTTTACATCAGTCAAGGTGAGAGGAGCTCCATGCTCCCTCTGAAAAGCAACCATGCCTTCTCCTAAAACACAGTACTCTCCATCATCACCCATCTCTATGCACATCTTGAGGTCTTATTCCTCCAAGGTACTGAATAAAATTTTATCTCTGGTCATGTGGAATGAGGCTCCACTGTCCAGATACCAAACACAACCCACCATCGATGAAACCATGCATGTGATGAGGGTAAAATCTAATTCGAACTGAGAGGCTAATGCCTCACCTTCTCCTTTCAACGATCCCTTCTTGGATTTCTTCAATGGGAAATTTGTTGCATAATGGCCCACCTCATGACAATTAAAGCATCTCACTTTAGATTTGTCAATCTTCTTCCCTCCATGAGAAGAATTCGATTTGGAATGGGAAGCCTTTCCTTTCCCTTTCCTTGCCTTACTTGCTAAGGCTAGATTTTCTTCATTATCTTGCTTAGATGAAGAACCATCTCTTGTGCTCCTCCTGATCTCCTCCTGCATCAGATCCGACCACAGTCGTTCCCAATCCGGTAGTTTCTCTCTTCCATTCACAAAGTCCTTGTAGCTATTCCAGCTCTTTGGAAGACCGAGGAGAGGAAGGCTCACCATATCATCATCGGTAATCGTTATTCCCACACTACCAAGCTCATCTCTATAGGTGGTGAGCTTGTTCAGATATGTAGAAATAGTGTCGCCCTTCTCCATCTTGATTTTCCGAAGCTTATCCTTGAGTGCCAGTTTCCTATGGTTGTTAATGTTCTAATATAGGTCCTTCAATGTCTTCCACATTGAAAATGGAGTCTCCTTCCCATGGAGACTCGAGATAATATGGTCTCAAACTCCCTCCAGAATAATCCTTCTTGCCTTTGCCACACACTTCTTCCATTCAACCAAGTCTTGTGCATTCGTCGCAGCTAGCTTGGAGATTTATTGATCAGTGAAATCCTTCAAACCATTGTCTTCTAATACCTCTTCCATGCAATCCTTCCATGCTATGTAATTCAAGCTGCCATCAAGAGCATAGTCGAGTCTCAAGCCATTGAACGCCATTGGTGAACTTTGAGGTGTGATAAGAATTCGATTTTATACCTACAACCAAGAACTTCAAACTTCGAATTTCCCTTCTCAGTATACTGTTCACAACTCTGATCACCTTTGCTCCAATACCATGTATTAATTCTCACTGTAGATTAACCTGATTATGCAAGATAACTAAAGAAAAATACTTAATCTACTTCTACAATCAAACTTGCGGAAGCTTAATCAATTTGAGCAAGATCAAATAGAACACATATAATAGAGAAGAAGAATCAATACACATGAAACACAGAAGAATACTCTAGGGAAAGCCTCAACCAAAAACCCCGCTATATGTATTATCATACAAGTGGAAATATCTTAGGATTACACACAACTTTAGCTCTCACAATTATCCAACTCTCAGTACAATCCCTCACTACTGCTCATAGACAGAATAGACAACTCATATGCCTTCTCCTATGTCCTCCAAGCCTCCTATTTCCTTGCGCACTTTTCCTTGGGTGCTCCAGCTGTAACCTTGTGTGACGCTGATCTCACACACTACTCCAACACACTGTAAAACTGCGCAAATCTCAAGGAATTGAATTCCTTCTACACGCAAGAGATTTTCTTATAGGAAAATTCTTGCAATTGATAGTACATTGTCCCTGCCTTTAATCTCAATTGGGTCTTTGTCTGAACTGACATGCATGAGTTATTTATGAGAGAATATTCAGTTATCTGGAGTACACAAGTTTCATGCATGCATGCATTAACTGATTGAACTCACAATTAGTTCTTTAAACTATTTGGAACTAATTTAACTAGACTTAACTCAGTTAACTGAGCTAACTAAGTACAACTCAAATACAACTCATCCTTATCTCTTTAATTAAGGGATAACTTCCTTAATTTAGGGGATAACTATTGCATGACTTCACAAATACTTCTAGCTTGAATTTCTCCAACTAATTAACTCAAGATGAATTAGTTAATTATTTTTCAAACAGTTGGTGAGACTAAATTCGTATTTTAATTCTCAATTTTAATTCAAGGAAAAATTAAAATTGGAATATTCTTGTTGCCACATTTCAACACATTCTATCAACAATGACAAGAAAAGTAACATGAACTTACAACATCATATAGATTTAGCAAACTTGGTGTAGCATCAAGAATATGTAGCATAAAATGTGTAGTATCAAGAACAGGACATCCGAAAAACTAATTGTGACATATAGAGACATAGACATAGAGATATAACCGAGACATTGTATATACTTACGTTGTCTTGCAAAAACATATGTTAGAGATGATACTCAAAATTCAAGTGTAAACACTAATCATACATGCCTTTCTGTAGGAGACTTACGCTTGACTGTTGACGTGTGGTCCTTACTGTAGTGATCCTTGAATGCATGTTTTTTCTTGCCTTCTAGGAGTTCGATATTGAATCTATTGTATCTATGTAATTTCAGATCTCCAGTGTCTGCAATTTCGTCCTGTGGTATCTCTCTAATTCCTATTTCCAACCTCACAGGTCTGATCAATATTGGATTCTTCAAGAAATAGTTATGCCCAATCTCCCACGATGGCTTGATTATAGAATAGTTCAGTAGAGCAAACTTGTATGAAGTGCCACGTGTCACTATTGCGACCTTCAACCCTGAAAACGCTACTTAACAAACAATAGTCCATCCTATTTCTGTGACTATTTATGAAATTTAAATCCAATGCTCAGAGAGAAATTTATGACGATTTTCCCAACGTCGCCTATTTGACATAGAATTTGGGAGCTTGCAAAAACCCTAACGTCCTCAGATCATATCTCCAAAAATATTGTGAACCAAGATCTGAAATTTTGTTGCGAGGTTCATCAAGATTTCTTATCAAATGGGTTTTAATTTCATCTTTTGAAGCTTCCCAGCAGACAAGTTATAGAGAAAATTCCACGATGGCCTGTTTGAAGCCACAAAATCCCTACTAGAGGAGGATATGAGGGTCATTATTTATATGAATGTCTTGAGTTGAGAGGGTCCTCAACAAGTGAATGTTGGAGGGATTTTATGAGAAAAAGAATCATTATTAATTATTGACTATTCAATCACCACAACCAATTATGAGTGTCATGCCACAACCCATATGGTTTTAGCCCACTAGCTAGGGTTATTAAATTCAAACGCAAATAACTCTCAAACTGTGAAGAACTGGGAGGCGTACCATATATCAATGAAAAATCAACAAGTAGAATCCATCGAGAATTTATTTGACGCAAAATAATATGTTTTTTCAAGTCAAAATGCCCTTGCAAGATCAGGGTTGTTGAAAAATGTGCAACAAGAAATGTTAAATTTAGAATGTGCTAAAAATAGACCTGCTAAAAATAGCATGTCTAAAAATAGTAGTTTGGCCAGTGAGGTCATTGGCCACATTGGGTGAGAGGTGAAACTATTAAAAATAAAAAGTTCTAAAAATAGCATTTCTGGGTCCCTTCCTATTTATAGCAGTCCCTAGTCTATCTATAGGAAGTAAAATTAATTTTGGTCTTAACAGCAGTTGGAAATATTAATTAATTAATTCAGTTGAGTTAATTAATTATGGAAAATTAAACTTGAAGTCTTTGTGAGATGATGCAATTTTTTTCTCCCTTGATTTAGGAATTTATCCCTTGATTAAAGGAGATAAGGTTCAGTTCTATAATGAGAGAATGAGTTGACTTAGTTCTAACTAGTCAAGTCCAGTTAGATTATTTTAACAAGTTGTTAAAATAATAAAATATAGTTTGTTAATGCTTGCATGCATGTGACAACTATTATTTTAGATAACTAAGGGTTCACTCATGGAAAACTGTTGCATGTCAGTTCTGTCAGAGACCCAGTTGAGATCAGATGTAGGACAGTGTACTATCATATGCTTGGATATTTCTAGTAAGTATTCCTTGCATGGAGAAGGATCTATTATAGGAGATTGGGGGACTTGTGGCCTATATATTGAGGCCTAGGTAGTCCATGATTTTCATCTTCTGATTGAAGATCATCGGGATCTTCTAATTACAGAGAGAGCAGGATAGCTATTGAGTTGATTCTTTTTGTATGTTGTTGAGGATCTACACTTGATTGATAATACATGGTTGGGGTTTTATGCTGGTGTTTTCCCCCGGATATATCTTGTGTTATGTGTGATTATTTCTCTTGATCAATTATGCATGTTTCTACTTGATGTTGCTCATGGATTCGATTATGCTTCCGCTTAATGTTTTGTAGAAGTAGAACAAATATTATGCTTTAGGACATTGCATATATCGGTTTGATCTATAGTGAAATTTCTACATGGTATCAGAGCTAGCTGATTTATAGAAAAAGTTCTACATTGTATCAAAGCTAGTTGATTTGTAGGAAAAGTTCTACAAAATTCTACATGGTATCGGAGCACAAGTGATCAAACAAGAACAATATACTAGCAGGAGAAATTCAAAGTTTATTATTTGGGATATAGATCTCAAGTTCTTATCACATCTATTTCATCGATGGAGTTCTATGGTTTGAGACTTGAGTATGCCCTTAATGGCAACTCAAACTATATAGCTTGGAAGGATCGCATGGAAGAAGTTTTGGAAGATAATGGTCTTATGGATTTCATTGATCAAGAAATCCCTAAGCCTACTGACAAGATTGAGCAGGTGGAATGGAGGAAGTGTGTGGCTAGAGCTAGGAGAATTCTCTTGGAGGGAGTGCGAGATCACATTGTCTCGAGCCTCCATGGGAAGAAGACTCGCATGCAATGTGGAAAACATTGAAAGATTTATATCAGAATAGCAGTGATTAGAGGAAGCTGGCACTGAAGGACAAACATTGAAAGATCAAGTGTGAAAGGGATGAGATGATCTCTATGTATCTAACCAAGCTCATCACATGCAGGGATGAACTTTCAAGTGTAGGGGTCACAACATCAGATGAGGATATGGTGAGTGTAGCACTCCTTGGCCTTCCTAAGAGCTGGCATAGCTACCAAGACTCGGTGAATGGAAGGGAGAAACTACCAGATTGGGAACAACTATGGTCAGATTTGATGCAGGAGGAGAACAGACAGAGCACCAGAGACAATTATTCATCCATGCATGATGAGGAGAACTGTGCCTTAGTGAGTAAGGCGAAGAAGGGGAAGGAGAAGGTTTCTCTTTCCAAATCCAGTTCTTCCAATGATGGGAAGAAGGTTTACAAATCGAAAGTTCGATGCTTTCGTTGTCATGAGGTGGACCATTATGCTACAAATTGTCCACGGAGGAAATCCAAAAAGGGATCCGGGGAAGGATCTAAAGGTGAGGCACTTGCTTCACAGTTTGAGTTGTATTTCACAGTCTTTGCATGCATTGTTTCATCCATGGTGGGAAGTGGTTGGTTTCTTGACAGTGGAGCTTCTTTCCACATGACCGGCGACAAGAGTTTGTTCAGTACTTTGGAGGAGAAAGATCTCCAGATACTCATAGCGATGGGTAATGATGAGAAGTATAGTGTCTCAGGTGTAGGCACGGTTATTTTTCAGAGGGAGCATGGAGCTTGCCTTACCTTGACCGATGTCAAGTATGTACTAGGACTGAAGAGAAACTTGGTGTCGATTGCGATGCTAGAAGATAGAGGCTATGATGTAGTCTTCAGTAAGGGACAGGTTTTCCTTAGACACATCATCACTAGACAGGTGAAGAAGATTAGTTCACGGGTCAAGAACCTGTATGCTCTTGAGGTTCAAGATGCATGTAAAGCCTTGAGCAGCAAGGAAACTGATGGAGACTTGGTGGTTGAGAGGGAGGGTATGTTACCTCTCAACATGTAGCACCAGAAAAAGTCTTAGACGATTGTGGAGGAGCCACGATTGGTGCAGCAGCTTTAGGAGGTTGTGGAGCAGCCACAATAGGGGAAGCTAAGTGGAAATCAAGTAGAGGCATCTACTCATACAGAGACCTCCAGTAGGGGGAAACTTCTAGCCAGGTGGGCTGAGGGATGACATGCAGCCATACCTCCAGGTAGGAGGTGGGGCGATATAGAGTGATCGTCCCAAGGAGGAGGGGTAGGATCCTTGAGGTACCCAACCTCTTGGATGAGACCTTGCTACAAGAGCCCCGATGTGGAGTAGCAGGAACTGACTGATTGGGTAGAGACAGATGCGGATGGAGCGACATAGATAGCGATAGTGCAGGGAATCCCAGGATAGTGCATAGCTAGCAGGCTGCAGCAATGCAAGAGGCACAAGTGTTTTTCACAGTGTTAGGTGGCACAGAGAGGTGTGCAATGGTGCAAGATGCATGGAGATGTTGTAGTAGTGTAGATGTCAGAGAGGGAGCACTTGTCAGAAGCAGGTAGAGCTTCAGCATCAAAGTATGTTCCTAGCCCAACAGAGTGGTCAGTTGGGAGTGTTTTTGTTCCAAGTGTTGTTGAAGCAAGTGGACCAGGTAGATGTGTTGCATCCAGAACATTCCAGAGTTACAAGATCGGGTTCAAGAGGAAGCCTTTCTTGTTGAGAGGGAGTGTTGAAAAATGTGCAACAAGAAATGTTAAATTTAGAATGTGCTAAAAATAGACCTACTAAAAATAGCATGTCTAAAAATAGCAGTTTAGCCGGTGAGGTCACTGGCCACATTGGGTGAGAGGTGAAACTGCTAAAAATAGAAAGTTTTAAAAATAGCATTTCTGGGTCCATTCCTATTTATAGCAGTCCCTAGTCTATCTATAGGAAGTAAAAGTAATTTTGGTCTTAACAGCAGTTGGAAAGATTAATTAATTAATTCAGTTGAGTTAATTAATTATGGCAAATTAAACTTGAAGTCTTTGTGAGATCATGCAATTATTTTCTCCCTTGATTTAGGAATTTATCCCTTGATTAAAGGAGATAAGGTTCAGTTATATAATGAGAGAATCCGTTGACTTAGTTCTAACTAGTCAAGTCCAGTTAGATTATTTTAAAAAGTTGTAAAATAATAAAATATAGTTTGTTAATGCTTGTATGCATGTGACAACTATTATTTTAGATAACTGAGGATTCACTCATGGATAACTGTTGCATGTCAGTTCTGTCAGAGACCCAGTTGAGATCAGATGTAGGACAGTGTACTATCAGACGCTTGGATATTTCTAGTAAGTATTCCTTTCATGAAGAAGGATCTATTATAGGAGATTGGGGGACTTGTGACCTATATATTGAGGCCTAGGTAGTCCATGATTTTCATTTCTGATTGAAGATCATCAGGATCTTCTGATTACAGAGAGAGCAGGATAGCTATTGAGCTTATTCTTTTTGTATGTTGTTGAGTATATACACTTGATTGATAATACATGGTTGGGGTTTTATGCTGGTGCTTTCCCTTGGATATATCTTGTGTTATGTGTGATTATTTCTCTTGATCAGATATGCATGTTTCTACTTGATTTTTCTCATGAATTCGATTATGCTTCCACTTAATGTTTTGTAGAAGTAGAACAAGTATTATGCTTTAGGACATTGCATATATCGGTTTGATCTACAGTGAAATTTCTACAAGGGTAGCCCGTGGTGCTGCTTAGGTTGACATCAATGACAACCACTGATCAACAATCTCCCCCTTGGCATTGATGGAGACACAAGTAATATCCTTTCGATCATGACACCTCTTCCTACTGTCTTCTCTCTCCCTTTGTCATCAATGGAAAAGGGCAACTCCCCCTAACAAACATTCATCTTGCGGACCTATATACAACTTCACTCCATGTTTCTACTTAGTTAGATAAGAGAAATATTCTAATGAGAACTTGGGAGAATCCCAAGATTTTGGCAAAGATACTCAAATGCTTCATGAGGTAATGGTTTGGTAAAGATGTCAGAAATATTTTCCTTTGTGCCAACATATTCAAGCTTGATATTCTTTTTGGAAACCTTCTCTCTAACAAAATGATATTTGACTGAAATGTCATTTGTTTTGGAATGCATCACAGGATTCTTGGAGATACTGATGGCGTTGGTGTTATCAAAAAATATGGGAATAGGTTCATTGGACTTGACTTGAAGATCTTGCAAATTTTGCTTCATCCAAAGAACTTGAGTACAACAAGCTGTTTGCGTGCCATATTCTACTTCTGCTGTGTATAACGAGATTGAAGATTGTTTTCTACTTAATCATGAAACAAGACAACCACCTAGATAGAATGTTACTCCACTGATACTCTTACGATCATCAACACTTCCTACCCAATTCGCATCTGTATAAGCTTGGATGACTAGATAATTTCCTTTGGGATACCATAGACCATATTCCATTGTGCCCTTAAGATACTGAAGAATTATTTTGATGACAATAATATGAGATTCTTTTGGTGTTGCTTGGAATCTTCCTACTTGTCCAACTGCTTACATCACTTTAGGCTCGGAGGCTGTCACATATAAGAGACTACCAATCATGGATCTATACAACCTTTAGTCCATATCCTTTGATGAATATTCTAAGCTTAACTTGCAACATGTTACCATGGGGGTAAGGACTAGCTTGCAATCTTCCATCTGAAATTTCTTGAGCATTTCTTTGATGTACTTGTTTGATATATGAATATTCCTTTATCTTGTTGAGAAATATAAAGCTCTAAAAAGTATGTTAGTTCACCAATCATAGACATTTCAAACTCACTTTGCATTTTTGTGGCAAAGTCTTTACTTAATCTATCATCACTTCTTCCAAAGATTATATCATCCACATATACTTCAATAATTGTTAGGTTATCTCGATCCACTTTCACATAAATATTGTTGTTAGCACTTCCCTTCTTGAATCCCTGTTGATGTAGATATCCATCAAGACGAGCATACCAAGCCCTAGGAGCTTGCTTGATACCATATAGAACCTTCTGTAATATGTAGACGTAGTCTTCTTTGTTAGGGAGCAAAAAAACTTCGGGCAGTTCAACATAAACTTCTTCCTCCAATTCACCATTTAGAAAAGCTAACTTAACATCCATTTGGTAGACCTTGATTTTTCTCGAGCAAGCATAAGCGATAAACATCCTGATAGCTTCCATTTTGGTAAAGGGATCAAATGTTTCTTCAAAATCAATTCATTCAACATATGCATATCCTTTTTAGACTAATCTTGCCTTGTTCTTGGTAACCTGTAATCCTTCAACGGTTTTGATACCCCTGAACTTGTAATGATACTTCCATCTTTTTCAAACTACCTTCCTGTCAATCATAGACTTGTGCCATATACTGCTGCATAGACTCCTCCTCTACAAACATTAAGGAGTCAACAAGCCAGATTGTTCAAAATTGTGAGTCACCTAACAGGCCATCTTGACTTGAGTCATTATCTGAAGCAATTGCTAATTCCTCCTCGCCTTTTTCTTTTACAAATCCTGAAAGCATAACTGTTGAAACCTTGTTATCTGCTTTGTCTTCCTGTATGTATTTCCTTTTCCAGACCTTCTGATTCATGCAATCTCAAGCCATGTGCCCATAGTTATGAAACTTAAAGCATTCAATGTTGTCCATAGGTGATTCCATTTGATATATGCAACCATGAGTGCTATGTCCATAGTTATGGCATTTGAAACATTCAATGTTTCTCCCATCTAGCACAAATTCTCTTCTGACAAAATCATTGTGGAACCTGTCTCATGATCCTGCGAACTTGATTCTATGGTTTTGTAGATAATGATTGTACTTGTAAAAAACTTCACAATCCCTAGCCATATGTCCATAGTTAGCACATAAAAATAAATAACCATTAATTAAATGTGCATACCTAAATGGTTCATTTGGATGCGATGGTCCTTGATAGTTGTACCTGTCAATAACTTTACGATCCTTAGCCATATGTCCATAGTTAGCACATGAAAAACAATAACCATTAAATAAATGAACATACTTGGAAGATTTTTCATTCTTCTTTGGAGGCAGTGTTGTAGTTTGTTGTGATCGTTTGTTCTTGATTGCTTTGGTCTTGTTCTTTGGAGTTGCAACATTCTTCTTTGGCTTTTCATTTTGATCAACTTCCTTCTTAGAATAATCCTCAGAAGATGTGGAGCTTGTACCTTCATCAACTGGAGCTTTACCATCTTTAATTGCCTTCACTTTTGCTTATTCATATGTCCTATCTTGTAAGTGTTTTTTTTGCGATCCCTTGAGTTTGTTGATATCATCACGGGTTGCATCAAGTTATTCTTGCTTTTGAGAAAGATCTTCTTGAAACCATATTTTCAAGATTTTCCTTCTTTTTTCTACCTCCTCAACCTATAGCTTGAGAAGAGTGGTCTTCTCTACTTCTCTGTTGAGAACCTATATCTGTTCCTTTTGCTTCTCATTTTCAATCCTTAGCCAACTTATTTCTACTAAAGATGTTTCTAATTCATTTTTCTTTTGGTCAACAATGGATATGTATCTTTGATCAAATTCCTTCCTTTCAATTTCTGCTTCCTGCATCTATTGTGTGATCCTGCTAATCTCTGCAAACGCTGTGTCGAGTTCTTGTTGTTTCTATTGGACTTCCGTATTGAGGTCTCATGTCATTGTATTCTTTATTTCTTCCAATTGAATTCTAAGACTACTAATCATCTTCTCAGACTCTTCATTTTATTTAATGAGTTCTTTTGTTGTCTTCAATTCTGCTTCCAAAAGTCTTGTCTTTTCCTTTTGACTTTTGAGTTCCTTTATCACCTTGATCACTTGATTTTGAAACTCTATTTTACTCATTTCTCCCATTTCTTCATCATAATCAAAAGGATCCGAATTTTCAATAACATCTTGACCTAATTTCTTTGTTGAATAGAGATTATGAAGCTTTTCCCAAAGAGCTTTAGCTGTTGAACATTGACCAACTTTTGTTTTCACAGAATTTGGCAAAACATTCAAAATTACATTCATGGCCTTTGAATTTTACCTTTTAGCTTCATCGGTAGATGTGTCTTCGGAAACAATTGATTCCCATACTCCATGTCCCTACAAATGTACTTCCATCCCGGATTCCCATATCTAGTAATTATCTACATCAAAATTAGGGGTTGGTACACAATACTCACTTTCTTCAAATTTTGTTGTACATGTACCTTCCTTTGAAATCCTTGTAACATGCTTCTTTGACTTTCCCATCTCTATGCTCTGAGAACTAACTTGTTGTTATTAAAGGAAGCAAGCTCCGATACCAATTGTTGGAAATACTTTGAGGGGGGGTGAAGAAATATTTGTTAACAATTTTAAATATTTTTAGAGCATTAGTTAATATTCATTTATTATTAATGTTTATGCAGTAATAACAATAAATAAAAGAACACAATAGACACAACAATTTCAGGTGGAAAACCTCCTCCTGGTAAAAAACTTCCTAGAATTCTAGAAAAACATTCTTCCCCAGCCCCCACTGGAAGGACGCCCCAACGGCCTAGTTTCTTTAGTAGTCAACTGAATGGATGCCCCAACATCCTAGACCAACCTACCACCTTGAAGTGTTCACAGGCTCCAACTTGTAGGTGACTTCATGCACCAACCTAACACCTCCCTGCCACCCTATAGTGACTGAACTGAGAGAAGAGTGTGGATTCCTGTACTAGTGAAAATGATCCACGATACAATATGATTTACAATGATTTTGACCGAACACCCAGTCACACTATGACCTGCAACCCAACCATGAAATCATCCCAATAGAGACTCCTATACCTCCAAATAATGCCTTTTTGACTCTAAGCAAATTGACTCTTTTACAATAATGACTCTTCCAATGATGACACTTTTACAACTTTACAATGAAGACTCCTGGCCTTGATACTTCTTCCTAATATACAAATGACTGTCATGTATTCAAAGGATGTCCCGCTGCAATGCTTCATTTGATTTGATACTTCTACTCTTGAATTCTTGCGTGAAGTTGTACTTGAATCTTCTTCTACCTGCACGCAAAATTTGCCTGGCGAAACCAATTCCAAAACAAAACAAAATACCCTTCAACTTACCTTTGCCTGCAAAACACATGTAAGTGCATAATAATGAATAAATACAAATTAAAATTACAATGCATACTTGAAGTGTTCTTATCACTTTTGTTGTCGACTTGTTGCAGTAGTAGACAAAGACTCCCACTCTTGATATAGGCCTGGACTCTATGCAAGACTATATCCAAAACTGACCTAAAGATATATACAATAAAAACTGATGACAGACCCTAGACTTGTGATGGACCTGTTAGGATATTCCGACACATAGGAAATAGTTAAGTACAACTTGGTCTAGTATAGAGTTAGGTAAAGTGTGTTTCTTTACCGTTGTACATTTTGTAACTTACAATCCGACGATCAGGATATGTAGTGATCCGACGGTTCATTCTCTCCTCGGTATTACCGACACTTGATCCGTGGCTTGACACCCGATTGGTCCATGATTTCTATTTAAAGCGCATGGAGGGTCATTTGTAGGGTAATCCGTGCATGAGAGAAACATATGTAAATTTTCATTCTTTTATTAATAAATTGCCTGAAGTGGTCGCGTTGGCTCAGGCCGTGGACTGTTTCCCTCTTTGAGGGTTTTAACCACATCAAAATACTGGTGTATTGATCTGCGATCTGGTTGTGAGCGGTGTCCTTTTGGTGTTCTGTCTGAGGAACTTACCCTGTAAATTCCTACATGGTATCATTCATTGTTGGCAAATGATACATGGGATCTTGTTCCTCTACCAAAGGGATGAAATCTTGTTAGATGCAAATGGGTTTACAGAACCAAGTATGGACCAGATGGGAAAGTTGATAAACATAAAGCTCGTCTTGTTGCTAAGGGTTTTTCACAGGTTGAAGGCATTGACTACACTGAAACCTTCTCCCCTGTTGCCAAAATGAACTCTATCCACCTTGTTCTTTCCCTTGCTGCCTCTTTCAAATGGGAAGTCCATCAGATGGATGTTAAATCTGCCTTCTTGCATGGAGACTTGCATGAAGAAATCTATATGGAACAACCCATTGGCTTCATATAAAAAGACTCCAGCCTTGTATGTCGACTTAAGAAATCCCTTTATGGTCTCAAGCAAGCTCCTCGGGCTTGGTATGCCAAAATGGATAGCTTTCTTTTAGAATCTGGCTTTTCTAGGTGTCATTCTGACAATACTGTCTACACTAAGAAAGTGGTCAACTCTCTTATCATCCTTGTTCTTTATGTTGATGATCTTATCCTTACTGGTAGTGATCCCAACCTTATAAACCATGTGAAGTCTAGCCTTAAAAGGAAATTTGAAATGACGGACTTAGGACACTTACACTATTTTCTCGGTCTTCAAGTCTTGCAATCCAAGGAGGGTATTTCCCTTTCCCAGTCCAAGTATGCTTGTGATATTCTACGTCATTTTCACATGGAAGACTGTAAGCCAGCCCCTTCTCCCTTTCAGTCTGGAGTCAAACTTTCAGTCACTTGTAATTCTCCTGAAGTTGATGCTACCTTATACCATCAACTTGTAGGAAAACTTTTGTATCTAACCCATACGCGTCCTGACCTTTCCTTTGCTGTTGGCCTTGTTGCTCGGTTCATGCAAAACCCCCGTGAAAGTCATTCCAAAGCAGCTAAAAGAATACTTCATTATGTTCAAGGTACAGTTCAGTTTGGGATTCATTACAGTGCCAAAGCAGCTCCTCTATTGGTTGGTTTCACTGATTCCGATTGGGCTGGTGACCCTGATGATCAGAAGTCTACTGCCGGTTATGTGTTCGCTCTTGGTTCAGGACCTATTACATGGGCTTGTAAGAAACAAGTTGCCATTTCTCTTTCATCAGCAGAAGCAGAGTATCGTGGTGCCGTAGAAGCTAGTAAGGAATCCTTGTGGCTTCGTCAGATCCTGTCAGAGTTTGGCTTTCAGCAGCAACATCCGACTACACTTTGGTGTGATAATCAAAGTGCCATTCAGCTATGCAAAGATCCAGTCCAACATCAGCATAGCAAACACATTGAACTGCACATGCACTTCATCAGAAAGCTCATTCATGAGCATGTTCTTGAAGTGCAATATTGTTCAACAGATGATCAAGTTGCAGACATCTTCACAAAGGCTCTCACAGAGGCGAAGTTCACTAAACTTCAATTTATGGTTGGAGTTCAGGAAGTTGTCACTAAGGGGGGATAGGCTCTAGTGCCTCCTTCCTTCTCCTATTGTGTCATATTTGTAAATCCTTCAATCCTATCCCAAGTTGTTCTTAAGGGGGGATGTTAGGATATTCCGACACATAGGAAATAGTTAAGTACAACTTGGTCTAGTATAGAGTTAGGTATAGAGTTAGGTAAAGTGTGTTTCTTTACCGTTGTACATTTTGTAACTTACAATCCGACGGTCACGATATGTAGTGATCTGACGGTTCATTCTCCCCTCGGTATTACCGACACTTGATTCGTGGCTTGACACCCGATTGGTCCATGATTTCTATTTAAAGCGCATGGAGGATCATTTGTAGGGTAATCCGTGCATGAGAGAAACATATGTAAATTTTCATTATTTTATTAATAAATTGCCTGAAGTGGTCGCGTTGGCTCAGGCCGTGGACTGTTTCCAACTTTGAGGGTTTTAACCATGTCAAAATACTGGTGTATTGATCTGCGATCTGGTTGTGAGCGGTGTCCTTTTGGTGTTCTGTCTGAGGAACTTACCCTGTAAATTCCTACAAGACCAAGTTCTAAGTACAACAACAAAGACCATTCTATCAACTATGATAAGACAAGTAACATGAACTTACAACATCATATAGATTTAGCAAACTTGGTGTAGCATCAAGAATATGTAGCATAAAATGTGTAGTATCAATAATAGGACATCCAAAAAACTAATTGTGGCATATAGAGACATAGAGATATAACTGAGACACTGTATATACTTACGTTTTCTTGCAAAATCATATGTGAGAGATGATACTCAAAATTAAAATGTAAACACTAATCATACATACCTTGTTGTAGGATAGTTACCCTTGATTGTTGATGTGTGGTCCTTACTGCAATGATCCTTGAATGCATGCTTTTTCTTTCCTTCTAGGAGCTCGATATTGAATCTGTTGTATCTATGTAATTTCAGATCTCCAAGGTTTGAAATTTCATTATGCGGTAGCCCTATAAGTCCTCTTTCCAAACCCATAGATCTAATTAAGATTGGATTCTTCAAGTAAGAGTTATACCCAATTGCCCACGATGACCTGATTATAGACTGGTTCAGTAGAGCGAACTTGTACGAAGTGCCACGTGTCATGGTTGTGGCCTTCGGCCCTGAAAACTGCACTCAACAAACTAAAGTCTGTCCTATTTCTGTCACTATTTATGAATTTTGAATCCAATTCTCAGAGAGAAATTTATGATGATCTTCCTAATGTCACTTGTTTGCCATGGAATTCGGGAGCCTTCAAAAACCATAACTTCCTCAGATAATATATTCGAAAATATAGCGAACCAAGATCTAAAATTCGGTCACGCGGTTCATCAATATTTCTACTGAAATGGGTTTTAATTTGAGCTTCTTAATCTTCACAGAAAAATATTTATAGCGAAAATTCCGTGATGGTTTATTTGAAGCCACAAAATCCCTACTAGAGGAGGATATGAGGGTCATTATTTATATGAATGTCTTGAGTTGAGAGGGTCCTCAACAAGTGAATGTTGGAGGGATTTTAGGAGCAAAAAAACATTTTTAATTATTGACTATTCAATGACCACAACCAATTATGAGTGCCATGCCACAACCCCATAGGGTTTTAGCCCACTGACTGGGGTTACTAACTTCAAATGCAAATAACTCCCAAACTGTGAAGAATTGGGAGGCATACCATATATCAAATGAATTATTTTGACGAGTAGAATCCATCGCGAATTATTTTTGACAAAAAATAATATGTAGAGTTGAGGCTAAATAAATAATATGATTTTTCAAGTCAAAATTCCCTTGCAAGATCAGGGTAGCCCTTCGGGCTGCTTGGGTTGACATCAATGACAACCACTGATCAACACAGACATCCCCGGTATATTCCCATGCAAGAAATCAAAATTCCAAAATATATAGAGATAATAGTGCAGAATGAAGAAAACCATCATATGAATCAACACTTTCCTTCCAAAAATCATGGCGGGACTTCCGTCAAACATCAGACATCGAAATATGACCACTCCTCTAGAGAAAAAGTATAGATACTTGGTGAGCAAGGGAGGTGAGGGTATAGAAACCTAGGCAAGAAACATACCCATTGAACGAGACTGAAGCAAAGCATGGGCCGACTGCAACCCCGTGGAGGGTCATGAGGAGCACTGTCTCAAGACCGCAACGATCCATGAACAAACCTGTATCCATATCCTTCCTTGAAACATAAAATTTACTAACCCCCACTGTGGAATTACCATAAAAACCTGACTTTATTCTAGTTGTGACACTTTCTTTGAAAACATTAATGTGCTGCATGCATGATGCCACCTCTCCATACAACTTGTGTATGCGAGGGGTGGTGAATCGTCGCCCTCGTACCTTGCATGTCATTCTAAAACAATTGGTAATCCCAATGACTCTGGCTCGCACCCCGATTGGGGTATTAATTAAATTATTATTAAATTAGTATTAAATTATTATTTAGTAATAATTAAGTATTATTAATTAATTATTGATTAATTATTAATTATTTATTTGTATTATTATTATTAGTATTGTCCATGGAGTCTTGGATAGATGGTGATTGGGTGCCCTGTTAAGGCACTCCTTGATGTGAAGTTGTCGATTCAATTTCTTGCCCTGATCGAGGTGATATATTGGACATGATGAAGATGTAATCCTACCAAGCTTACAAAAAAAATATTATTATTATTATTAGTAGGTCATTATTATTATTGTTTAACAATAATTAATAATTAATAATTTATCCATATTATTATTATTAGGAGGTCATTGTTATTAGTATTAGTAGGCCATTATTATTAGTAAGATTAATATTAAACCCAAGGGATTAATTCTAACTCCCCAAGTGATTATAAACCCAAGGAAATAATATTAAACCCAAGGGATTAATATTATAAACCCACGATATATAAATCGTAAGATAACTATTAAAAACCTAAGGGAATATTAAACCCAGGGGATTAAACCTAAAAACCCAAGGGATTATAAACCCAAAGGAATAATATTAAATCCAAGGGATAAATATTATAAACCCAAGAGATAAATATTATGAACCCAAGGTAAATAAACACTAAGATAAACATTATAAACCCTAAAATAAACATGGTTGACCATGGTTCGTCACAATTGATTGTCATACTGTCACTATCTCTGTCATAATGTGATGTTGGACTATGGTTAACCATGATTGATTTTCATAATTAGAGAACATTTGTCACATCCGATGTTGGACAATGATTGGCCATGGTTGACCATGGTTGATTTTCATATTGAGACAATCTTTGTCATAATGCGACATTGGACCATGGTTGACCATGGATGACCAAGGTTGTCACAATGTGATATTGGACCAAGAGACAATCTTTGTCACACTGTGACCATAGTTTACCATGATTGACCATGGTTGATTTCCAAATCAAGACAATCTTTGTCACAATGCAATGTTGTAGCACGATTTGTCATGGTTGATTTTCATATTGAGACAATCATTGTCACAATGCGAGATTGGTTGATTTTCATATTGAGAAAATCTTTGTCACAATGTGGCATCGAACCATGGTTGAGCATGATTATAAACCCAATGGATTTATATTAAACCCAAATATTAATATTATAAACCCTATGAATATGAACCCTTAGATTAATAAACCCAAGGGAATAATAAATTCAAGGGATTAATACTAAAAACCCAAGGGATTATAAACCAACTGGAATAATATTAATCCCAAGGGATAAATATTGTAAACCCAAGGTATAAAAACCCTAAGATAAATATTATAAACCTTAAAATAAACATGGTTGACCATGCCTTACCATCGTTGATTTTCATACTGAGACAATCTTTGTCATGATGCGACGTTGGACCATGGTTGATTTTCATATTGAGACAACCTTTGGGGGACATTTGGGCCATCATTGACATTGGTTGACCATGATTGTAAACAAGGTATCTATATTAAAACATAGGATTAATATTTTAAACTCTATGAATAATATTATACCCTCAGAATATGAAACCTTAGATCAATAAACCCAAGGGATTGATATTATAAACCCAAGGGATAAATTCTAAAACCCCAAGGTATTATAAACCAAAGGGAATAATATTAAACCCAAGCAATTAATATTATAAATGTAAGGTATATAAGCCCTAAGATAAATATTATAAAATCTAAAATAAACATGGTTGACTGTGGTTGACCATGGTTCATTTTTATATTAAGACAATATTTGTCACAAAGTGATGTTGGACCATGGTTGATCATGGTTGAAGATGATTGATTTTCATTTCGAGACAATCTTTGTCACATCGCGATGTTGGACCATGGTTGATTTCCATATTGAGAAAATATTTGTCACAATTGTTGGGTTGTGTTATATTCTTTCCACGACTAAACTACGTAGTGAAACGGGGGGTTAGAGGGGGGCGGTAGCCCCCCTTCGTTGCGCCGATTGCGTAGCGGGGGGGTGGCAGCCCCCCCTGTCCGGAAGGTTTGAGGGGGGCGGGTAGCCCCCCTCTACGGGGTCCAGGGAAGCGCCCTGGGAAAATTTTTTTTGGACCCTATATTAGGTTGGGCGAACCTACCTATGGTTTTGTGCATGATTTTCGCACATGGTATTGGACGTGATGGTTTTTCGGTCCATGGTATTGGATGCTTCGGCATGTATAAATATGTATTGTAACATTGAAAGGAACATAATGAAAAATCAAGCTGGTAGTCCCGGTTTTGGGATCCAGGGAAAAATCTCTGTGCATATGTGTTTTATGGGTTATGCTCTCGCATTGTTTATTTTCTTTGTTTAAGAATTCGTATGCAAGTAATTTCTGTACAGGGTTAAAACCTACATTTGGTATCAGAGTTGTTTTGGCTTCAAGGGGACGCCTTTGTTGCTGAGGGGTTTCGCTCGGGCCTGTGGTAGACCCTGTTCAGTGGGAGATCTGCGAGATCGATTCTGGTGGTGAAAGAAGATGGAGAGCAGTGGAAAGATCGAGATTGAGAAGTTCAATGGTCAGAGTTTTGAGTTGTGGAAACTCAAGATGGAGGATCTGTTGGTCGATAAAGATCAGTGGATCGCGGTAGATCCGGGTACTAAACCATCGGGAGTGACCGATGAAGAATGGAAGAAATTGGATCGGAAGGCAAAGAGCACAATACGATTGTGTGTCTCAGATTCAGTATTGCTGAATGTATCAGGGGAAGCTACGACAAAGGCTTTGTGGGTCAAGTTAGGGACTTTGTACCAATCTAAGTCTCTGGTGAATAAATTGTTCCTGCGGAAAAAGCTGTATAACCTGAGGATGAAAGATGGAGACTCGGTGACAGAGCATCTGAATGCGTTTAATACTGTGGTAAGTCAGTTATTATCTGTTGATATTAAAATTTCAGATGAAGATAAGTGCATCAGTCTATTGTGTTCTCTACCAGATTCGTGGGATAGTCTGGTTATTGCAATAGGTAGCAATGCAACTGCTTTGCAGTTTGATGAAATAGTCTCAGCCTTGCTGACGGAGGAGATGAGACGGAAGAATATGGACAACCAGAATGGTGATGCCTTGTCTGTACGAGGATGGTCCCAGAACAGAAACAAAAATAAGTCATCGAGTGGGAGATCTAAATCTAGAGGGAGATCTAAATCTCCAGGAAAACCTACAAAGGTGGTGTGCTGGAAATGCGGAAAGGAAGGGCACTTCAGAAGGGATTGTAAATCTAAAGCTCCTGATAAAGGAAAGGGATCTGATGATGCTCCTTCTGCAGAGGCGAAAACCACCTCAGATGAAGGTGGGGATGTGTACTTGGCTTCTTCAAGTACACATGTAGATCATGAGGCATGGTTGATTGACTCAGGTGCATCCTTTCACTTCACTCCCCATAGAGAGTGGTTCTGCGAGTATGAGAAATACGACGGTGGTGATGTCTTCTTAGGAGATGATAGGAAGGCTAGAATCATTGGTCGGGGAAAAGTAAAGTTGAAGTTGCAAGGTGGAAGGGTTAGAACACTTCCGGGTGTTCTACATATTCCTGCATTGGCCAGAAATCTGATTTCTGTAAGCAAGTTGGATGATGCAGGTGTAAAGACGGTGTTCGAGAAATATACCTGCAAGATGGTTCGAGGAGCACTGATATTGATGTGGGGAGTTCGGATTGGAACTCTGTACAAGCTTCAAGGTAGCACTGTTGTTGATGGGTGCAATAGTTCTATGGTTCCTGAAAATGGAGTAGAAAATCTAGTGGTCTCTGGAGAGAAGACCATGTTGTGGCATTAAAGGCTTGGACATATTGGAGAGAAGGGCCTTCGAATACTTCATGGTAAAGGTATGAATGATAGCTCTCTGGATTTTGATTTCTGTGAAAATTGTGTGTATGGGAAGCAGAATCGAGTGAGTTTCCCCTCTGGTGGTAAGAGGACGAAACAGATATTAGAGCTTGTGCACAGTGATGTGTTTGGACCTGTGAAGGTTCCATCACTGGGTAAGTCTGTGTACTATGTATCATTCATAGCTGACTTCTCAAGGAATACATGGATATATTTCCTTAAGAAGAAATCTGAAGTCTTTGACAGGTTTAAAGAATTTAAGGCTTTGGTGGAAAATCAGACAGAGAAGAAGATAAAGGTGCTGAGGACAGATAATGGTGGAGAATTTTGCAGCAAGGAATTTGAAGAATTTTGTAAGAAGTGTGGTATAGCACGGCAGAAGACTACTCCATATACACCTCAGCAAAATGGCGTCGCAGAAAGAATGAACAAGACGTTGATGGAAAGGGCAAGAAGCATGCTCAGTGGTGCCGGGTTAGGACAGGAATTCTGGGCAGAGGCGGTGGATACTGCACATTACCTGATCAACAGATCACCCTCATCAGCGTTGGAGGATAAGACTCCACAAGAAGTATGGATTGGTAAGAAACCCTCTCTTTCACATCTGAGGGTATTTGGATGTGATGCATATGTACATATTCCAAAGGAGAAACGAACCAAGCTGGATAGTAAATCTGAAAAGTGCATCTTTATTGGGTATAAGGATGGTTTAAAGGGTTATAAGCTTTGGAACCCAGTCACACGGAAGGTTGTGTACAGCCGAGATGTGGTGTTCAGAGAGGTAAAAGATGTTATTCAATCTGAAGTCCAACCAAAGGAACCTGAGAAGATAGAGTTTGAGCCAAAGGAGGAAGAATCAGACTCTGCAACAGAGGAGGAATCAGAAGATGAAGAGCCACAAACTCCGGCTGTGAGAAGATCAGGTCGAGAAAGAAGGCAGCCAGAAAGGTATAGTCCATCTGCTTTCAGTTCAAATTTTGCTTTGTCTGTTACTGATGATGATCCCAGAACTGTGAAGGAAGCAGTGGATTCAGAGGATGGAAAACTCTGGAAAGAGGCCATGGTTGATGAAATGGCATCTTTGCACAAAAATGAGGCTTGGGATCTGGTAGAGTTGCCGGCTGGAAGGAAACCCATTGGCAGCAAATGGGTGTTCAAGAAGAAGACTAATGCAGAAGGAAAGGTGGAGAAATACAAAGCTCGGTTGGTAGCAAAAGGTTATTCCCAGGTGCCGGGAATTGATTTTGGTGATATTTTTTCTCCTGTTTCCAAGGTAGCTTCTATTAGATTACTTTTATCTGTTGCTGCTGCTTTTGATTTTGAGGTAGAACAGATGGATGTGAAGACAACATTTCTTCATGGGGATTTGGAAGAGGAAATCTACATGAGGAAACCTGAAGGCTTTGCGGTGAAGGGTAAGAAAGAACTGGTATGCAAGTTAAAGAAGTCTCTGTATGGGTTAAAACAGTCACCAAGGATGTGGTATCAGAAATTTTATACATTTATACGGGGACTTGGCTTCACCAGAAGCAAAGCAGATCATTGTGTGTATTTTAAATTAATTGGTGACCGTGTTATTTATCTGGTCTTGTATGTGGATGATATGTTGCTGGTTGGAAATGACAAAGAAATTATCCAGGATTTGAAGACCCAATTGTCCTCCAAATTTGACATGAAAGATCTTGGTGCTGCAAACTATATTTTGGGCATGGAAATTAAAAGAGATCGGGCAAAGAGGAAGCTCTGTTTAAACCAGAGGAAGTATGTCGAGACAATACTGCAGAGGTTTAATATGCAGGATAGTAAACCGGTGAAGGTTCCTATTCCTGTAGGTGTGAGGTTATCTGCTGAACAGTGTCCCAAGACACAAGAAGAGGAAGAGGACATGTCCCGTGTTCCATATGCAAGTGCAGTCGGTAGCCTGATGTATGCAATGGTCTGTACTAGACCAGACATTGCACATGCAGTGGGAGTATTGAGCAGGTTTATGTCAAAACCTGGGAAGGAGCACTGGACAGCAGTGAAGCGGGTTTTCAGGTATTTGCGTGGCACTAGTGATTATGGTTTGTGCTACCAAGGAAGACCAGGATTGGACAGAGTGTTGGATATTCATGGTTTTGTTGATGCAGACTGGGCTGGAGATCTGGATCAGAGAAGATCTACAAGTGGGTATGTGTTTAACCTATTTGGAGGTGTAGTCAGTTGGATGAGTAAGAAACAATCTGTAGTGGCACTATCAACTACAGAGGCAGAATACATGGCAGCCACTCATGCAAGCAAGGAAGCAGTTTGGTTGCAGAGATTGTGTTCAAGTATGGGGTTAGTACAGGGAGCTATAAGAATAGACTGTGACAGCCAAAGTGCAATTTTCTTGGCAAAGAACCCTGCTTATCATTCAAAGACAAAGCACATTGATGTTCAGTATCACTTTGTGAGGGATATGATAGAAGACAAAAAGGTGTTGCTGGTAAAGGTGGACACTTTGAAGAATACTGCAGATGCATTGACAAAATCTGTGAGCTCTGAGAAGTTCTCTTGGTGTAGAGAAACAATGGGTGTTTTAGGGCTGGAAAAATGACTAAGCTCTCCTGTGGCCCCCTGTGGAAAGAAAGCAACAAGTGGGAGATTGTTGGGTTGTGTTATATTCTTTCCGATTGCGCAGCGGGGGGCGGGTAGCCCCCCTCTACGGGGTCCGGGGCAGTGCCCCGGGAAAATTTTTTTTGGACCCTATATTAGGTTGGGCGAACCTACCTATGGTTTTGTGCATGATTTTCGCACATGGTATTGGACGCGATGGCTTTTCGGTCCATGGTATTGGATGCTTCGGCATGTATAAATATGTATTGTAACATTGAAAGGAACATAATGAAAAATCAAGCTGGTAGTCCCGGTTTTGGGATCCAGGGAAAAATCTCTGTGCATATGTGTTTTATGGGTTATGCTCTCGCATTGTTTATTTTCTTTGTTTAAAAATTCGTATGCAGGTAATTTCTGTACAGGGTTAAAACCTACAACAATATGACGTTGGGCCATTGTTGACCACGGTTGACCATGATTATAAACCAAAGGGATTTATATTAAACCCAAGGATATATATTTTAAACCTTATGAATAATATTTCACCTTAGGAAAATTTTCCCTTAGATTAATAAACCAAATGGATTAATATTATAAACCCAAGGGATTAATACTAAAAATCCAAGGGATTAATACTAAAACCGCAAGATATTATAAACCCAAAGGAGTAATATTAAATCCAAGGGTTTAATATTATAAACCCTATGTATATAAACTCTAAGATAAATACTAGAAACTCTAAGATAAACATGGTTGACCATGTTTTACCATGGATGATTTTCATATGAATGCTTAGATTAATAAACCCAAGGGATTGATATTACACACCCACGGGATCAATTCTAAAACCCCAAAGTATTATAAAACAAAGGGAATAATATTAAACCCAAGGGATTAATATTATAAACGAAGGTATATAAACCCTAAGATAAATATTATAAACCCTAAAATAAATATGGTTAACCATGGTTCATTTTCATATTGAGACAGTCTTTGTCACAAAGTGACGTTGGACCATGTTTGAGCATGATTTATTTTCATATTAAGACAATCTTTGTCACATCACGATGTTGGACAATGGTTGATTTTCATGTTGAGAAAATCTTTGTCACAATGTGACGTTGGACCATGGTTATAAACCCAAGAGATTTATATCAAACCGAAGGATTTATATTTTAAACCCTATGAATAATATTACATTGTAGGAAAATGAACCCTTAGGTTAATAAACCAAACAGATTAGTATTATAAACATAAGGGAATGATAAACCCAATGGATTTATACTAAAAATCTAAGGGATTATAAACCGAAGGGAGTAATATTAAACCCAAGGGATAAACTCATGGGATTAATATTATAAACCCTATGTATATAAACCCTAAGACAAATACTATAAACCCAAAATAAACATGGTTTACCATTATTGATTTTCATATTGAGACAATCATTATCATAATGCGACACTTGACCATGGTTGATTTTCATATTGAGACAATATTTGTCACAATGTGATGTTGGACCATGGTTGTGCATTTTTTACCATGATTATTTATACCTAACAGATTTATATTAAACCCTAGGATTAATATTATAAATCTTATGAATAATATTATACCCTAGGAATATGAACCCTTAGATTGAAAAACCCAGAGGATTGATATTATAAATCGAATGAATTAATTCTAAAACCCCAAGGTATTATAAACCCAAGGGAATAATATTAAAACCAAAGGATTAATATTATAAACCCAAGGTAACTAAACCCTAGGATAAATATTATAAACCAAGGGAACAATAAACCCAATGGATTAATATTAAAAACCCAAGGGATTAATATTAAAAACCTAAGGGATAAATGTGATAAACCCAAGGTATATAAACCCTAAAATAAACATGGTTGAAAATGGTTGACCATGACTGATTGATTTTAATATTGAGACAACCTTTGTCACAATGCAACACTAGACAATGGTTGACCATGGTTGATTTTCATATTGAAATAATGTTTGTCACAATATGATGTTGGACCATGGTTGACCATGGATGGAAATGGTTCTCACAATGTGACATTGAACCAAGAGACGATATTTTTCACAATGTGACCATGATTATTAACCATGGTTGACCATGCTTAACCATGGTTGATTTTCATATTGAGACAATCTTTGTCACAATGTGATGTCGAAACATGGTTGACCATGGTTGATTTTCATATTGAGATAATCCTTGTCACAATGCGATATTGGACCATGGTTGACCATGGTTGATTTTAATGTTCAGACAATTTTTTTCACAATGAGATGCTGGAACATGGTTGACCATGGTTTCTTTCCATATTGAGGCAATCTTTGTCACAATGCAGCATTGGACCATGGTTGAAATTGATTGACCATGATTGATTTTCATATTGAGAAAAACCCATTATAAACCCTAAGATGAATATTATAAACCAAGGTGTATAAACCCTATGATAAATATTATAAACACTAAAATAAACATGGTTGACCATGGTTGAGTTACATATTGAGACAATCTTTGTCACAAAACAGCATTGAACCATGGTTCACAATGATTGATTTTCATATTGAGACAATATTTGTCACAATGCGACATTGGACCATGGTTAACTATGGTTGACCATGGTTGACAATGATTGACCATGACTAACCATGGTTGACCCTAAGATAAATACTATAAACCCTAAAATAAACATGGTTAACCATGTTTTACCATGGTTGATTTTCATATTGAGACAATCTTTGTCACAATGCGACATTGGACCATGGTTGTGCATTGTTGACCATGATTATAAACCCAAGGGGTTTATATTAAACCCTAGGATTAATTTTATAAACCTTGTGAATAATATTATACCCTAGGAATATGAACCCGTAAATTGATAAACCCAAGAGATTGACATTATAAACGGAATGAATTAATTCTAAAACCCCAAGGTATTATAAAACCAATAGAATAATATTAAACCCAAGGGAATAATATTAAACCCAAGAGATTAATATTATAAACACAAGGTATATAAACCCTAAGATAAATATTATAAACCCAAGGGATTAATACTAAAAACCCAAGGGATTATAAACCCGGGGGAATAATATTAAACCCAAGGGATAAATATTAGAAACCCAAGGTATATAAACTCTAAGATAAATATTGTAAACCTTCAAATAAACGTGGTTGACCATAGTTGATTGATTTTCATATTGAGACAACCTTTGTCACAATGTGACATTAGACAATGGTTGACCATTGTTGATTTTCATATTGATATAATCTTTGTCACAATGCAGTGTTAGACCATGGCTGTCACAACGTGACATTGGAACAAGAGACAATATTTGTCACAATATGACCATGGTTATTGACCATGGTTGACCATGGTTTATTTTCATATTGAGACAATATTTGTCACAATGGGACGTTGAAACATGGTTGAGCATGGTTGATTTTCATATTGAGACAATCCTTGTCACAATGCGACATTGGACCATGGTTGATCATGATTGATTTTAATGTTGAGACAATCTTTTTCACAATGTGACATTGGACCATGGTTGATTATCATATTGATATAATCTTTGTCATAATGCGATATTGGACTATAGTTGACCATCATTGATTTTCATATTCAGAAAAGCCTATGATAAACCCTAAGATAAATATTATAAACCAAAGTATATATACCCTATTAGAAATATTATAAACGCTAAAATAAACATGGTTGACCATAGTTGATTTACATATTAAGACAATCTTTGTCAAAATATGACATTGAATCATGGTTCACCATCACATAACAATACCAAAAATAAAATAAAAAATAAAATAAATAAATAAATATATATATATATATATATATATATATATATATATATATATATATATATATATATATATATATATATATATATATATATATATATATATATATATATATATATATATATATATATATATAACTTTTCATAATTAATACAAATTCATCATCAAGGAACTCCTTGAAATAGGGGTTATTCATCCTAGCATCAGTCCTTATTCATCACGAGTGGTCATGGTGCTAAAGAAAGATGGAGAATGGCGCATGTGTCCGGACTTTCGGGCCCTCAACAAGCTCACTGTCAAAGACAAATTCCCTATTCCGGTTGTTGATGATCTGCTTGATGAACTACATGGTGCTCAATTCTTTACCAAGCTAGATCTTCGCTCTAGCTATCACCAAATACACATGAAAGAAGAAGACATTCCCAAGATTTCTTTCCGAACTCACGAAGGCCATTATGAATTCTTTGTCATGCCATTTAGTATCTATAATTCTCCATCTACTTTCCAAAGCCTCATGAATCACCTATTGAAACCATATCTCCAAAAATTAGTCCTAGTTTTCTTTGATGACATTCTCATCTACAACCTAAATTGGGAAAAACATCTTCAGCATGTAGACCTGATCTTGCAACTGCTCTAGAATCACAAATTATTTGTCAAATTTTCCAAGTGCTCTTTTGGCATGGAAGAAGTCAAGTATTTGGGACACATTGTGGGTCGTGAAGGTGTCAGGGTTGATCCCTAAAAGATACAGATAATGCAAGATTGGCCCCAACCAAAAACCTTGAAGAGTCTAAGGGGATTATTTGGTCTCACTGGCTACTATTGCAAAATTGTCCACAATTATGGTCGCATCGCTAGACCCCTCACTACCCTTCTTAAGAAAAATTCATTCCTCTGGACTAATGCAGCACAACAGGCATTTGTGACTCTCAAATAGGCCATGTGTTCCACTCTTGTATTGGTACTACCAAACTTTACCAAATCTTTTGTGATTGAATGTGATGCTTCAGGTACTGGTATTGGTGTTGTCTTAATGCAGGAAGGTCGACCCTTGGCTTTCACTAGCCAACAACTGAGTGGGAAACATTTGGGTCAATCTACCTATGAGAAAGAAATGATGGCCATCTTACATGAAGTAGATACCTGGCGACCATACTTATTGGGTGGAGTTTTCAAATCTGCACAGATCTTTTTTGGAGTAATGTCTGTCCTCTCCATAACAAAATAAATGGTTGGCAAAAATGTTGGGATATGATTATGAGATAATTTACAAGAGAGGGTGTGACGATGTAGTAGCATATGCTTTATCGCGTCAAATTTGAGGATGAAAGCACCCTGTTATCAATCTCTCTTCCCATACCAGATTGGATTGAAGAAGCTCTCAAGGAATGGTTTTCACACCCCTATCTCTCCCAACTTATTAATAACTTGAGAGAAGATACTAATTCCTCAGTCGACTACTCTTGGAAGGATGAGATTCTTCACTACAAGGATTGAGTAGCTATATCGCCGACATCCACCCTCAAAACTCACATTTTGGCAGAGTTGCACTCATCTCCCATTGCAGGGCATGCAGGCTTTCAGAAGAATTATGCTCGCACTCATTGTTCTTTCTTGTAGACAAGCATGAAAAATGAAATTATCACTTTTGTAGATGAATGTGATGTGTGTTAACACCACAAAGGAGAAACAATCAGCTTACCAGGCACCTTACATCCATTGCGACTCCTTGCCTCCGTCTAGATGGATGTTTCCATGGATTTCATTACTGGTCTCCCAACGTCGGGCAACAAATCTGTCATCATGGTGGTTGTGGACATACTTTCTAAATATGCACATTTTTGCACTCTACCCCACCCATTTACCCCCACTTGGGTGGCTCAAGATTTCATGGACCAGATCTTCAAATTGCATGGCATGCCAACTTCCATTATATCCGATCATTACCCGACTTTACCAGAAAATTTTTGCAAGAACTTTTTGAGCTACAAGGCACCCAACTCCAAATAAGTACTATCTATCATTCCCAAACCGATGGTCAAACTAAATAAATCAACAAATGTTTGGAGACATACCTAAGATGCTTCACTTCAGAAAAGCAACATCAATGGGTACAATGGCTACCTTTAGTTGAGTTGTGGTATAATACTAACTATCATGAAGCGACCAAGATGACTCCATATGAAGTTGTGTATGGCCAACTTCCACCTTCACCTATTTCTTATATCCTTGGGTGCTCTAAGGTGCAAGAAGTTGATCAACTCCTACAGAACCATGCCGCCATGCTAGCTCGTCTCAAAGATAATCTCCATCAAGCTCAGAATAGAATGAAGAAACAAGTAGACCAACATCGTTCAAAGCACACATTTCAAGAAGGGGATCAGGTATTCTTGTGGCTGCAACCATATAAGCAAACATCACTCAAAGAAAAGGGTTGCCATAAATTAGCTCCAAAATTCTACGGACCTTATCAAATACTTCAGCGCATTAGAGCAGTAGCCTACAAGCTGGCCTTGCCACCAACTTCAAAAATCCATCCAGTCTTCCATGTATCATGCCTCAAGAAAGTGGTGGGGAATAATTGCACAATTAAACAAGTATACCCGAATTGGGTGAGGAAGGTTCACTCTGGCTCCAACCAGAACAGGTCCTTGACACTCGTGAAAGACATATGCACGACCGCTATTATAAAATTATATATTACGGAGCAATGGAACACATAAAATATTGCAGAAATATAAACACAGAAAACGCATAAAACAAGAGAGACAGAGATATACATGGTTCACCAGTTTGGGTTACGTCCACCCCGAACATCCAGTCCTTCCTTTCTATTATCCAACAAAATGAAGAGACACAAACTATAGCAGATCCACTGTAATATCCTCTGTTTTCTCTCACAGTCTCACCTCTCTGTTTCTCACTCAGAATACAGATCTATTACACAACCTCAAATACAATGCCCTCATACAAAGAGAGGGGTTGACTTCTAGGGTAAAAAACCCTAAACTAAACATAAGTTCTACCGTCAGATCATCTGCCTAATGAACGGCCCAAATTGACTAGAAATTATTATACTTTTACAAGGCAATTTTACATCTGTTTTTAGCTTTGGGGGTGTTGCTCCTGAAACCCCCCGCCAGGGGGGGGCTCCCCAAAGGTCGCAGCCGACCCCCCCTGCAGTGAATATTTTACGGGCGGCGTTGCCACCCCATTTCGAACTAGGGTCCAATGCGACAATACCTTTGAATACAGAAGCTAATCAGGCTCCACACCCAACAACCGCACGATCAAGGAAGTCCTTGTCAAGTGGAAAGATGCCTCTCCAGAATATGCGGCCTCAGAACCAACCACTATTCTTCAGCAGTTTTTGCAGCGTCAACCTTAAGGATAAGGTTGCTTTTGATGGGGGAGGGCATGTAGGGTCCAACCCTAACCCCTTTATTTATGTAACAAACCCAATAGGGTCAATTCATAGTCATAGTTAGTTAAAGAATCAATAAGCCCATATTAGTAATTGTATGTGGTTGACCATCATTTAAGAAAGGGACTATAGTTAGTTGCAAATGGGCCATAATTAATAAATAAAGTGGTTAACCCATTTTATGCAAAGGACCACTAGTCATTAGGTTGTTGAAGGTCATTTAGCTATAAATAGTCGTAGTTAGAAGGAAAAGATCATCGAGTCTTATTTTGTAATTGAGCTCTGCTCTACTGGAGGTTGCCCCCTCGAAGAGGCAAGTGAACATTGCATTCCTCTCTGAATAATAAAATACTTGTTGTCTTTCTCATTTTATTCTATGTTTTGGGTTGTCTTTCTTCGTGTATTTGGTATTTTGGTATTTCTCGCATGTCAAGAGCATAACACTTTCATCCAATCACCCCTGTGTCATATTCCAAGCATGAATGTGGGATCTCATGAAACAAATTAAACAAAACCAAACCAGGGCTTCCAGAGGCCAAATCACCTCAACCCTAAACCAGTGATTCCACCTCACGGTCGGACATCACTAACCATCACCAGATCAGTCTCTACCCAAGTTCTCTAGGGCTATATAGTGTTTGTTACAAACAAGGCTTCCAGGACTAGTAACTCAATCCAAAGCTGTTGTTGGGATTCAGAGTGTTTGTCTAACTAGGGCTTCCAGTAATAACAACTCAACCCACCAAGGGCTCTAGAGTATTTTTACAACCAAGACTTCTAGGACTAGTAAATTCAACCCAAGTTGTAACTCAACCCACATCAAAAAGAACATGAGAACCAACCAGAAAACAAAAGGAAAGAAACCCATAAAACCATGGCTATCTAGGAAATGACAAGGCTAAGAAAAACCACTATCAATTCAGGCAATCCTCCATGCCAATTATATATCATGACCAAGAAACCACATGCAAGCCAAAATTAGCAAGAAAATCATACATTCAACTTGGTACCTGCAAGCAAAACTCGTTGTAGTTGTTGATCCTAATGTCCTCTTGCACTTTCTTGCTCTTACTTTGCCTTGTTTCTCCGAATCCCAAGTATGCCACACTCCTCCAAGAGTGCTCCAAGAAAACTATAAGTGTTCAAGAGTATGAAAGAGTAGAAAACGAGAGCTCCATGACTTGGTTTTTTGTGACATTCGACTTAACCAATTTGCATCCCTTGCAACTACCCAAAATATACCCAAAGAAACTTGCTATAAGATCCATGAACGGTTGTGGGTATTCCACTGGACAATTCGTCATAAAAGATCCACTAAAATATATTAAAAAATATGAAATCTATACTAGGAAGGTTAATTTCTCCTTAGATTTTTGGATATGTTAGTATGCATGGAAATTATCATTATATTGAAATTAGATAACAAATAGAGAAAGACCATTCACAAATCACAATAACACAAGATATGTCCTCAGAAACCCCTTTGGGAGAAAACCCAACTGGAAAGCGATGTTACTATGTGCTCTCTTTCTCTAAATGGAAAATGGATGCAAGTATAGAGGAGTGTGCCTTGTGGCCCGTGGGCTTCTACAATTTACAAACCCTCTCTATTTGCTCTCTCCCTCTCTCTGTCTATTTACTTTCAACTACTCTGCTCATCTATGGAAGAAAATGCACTCGAATAGAATGTAACCCCTTTTCCTCCCAGTGGCCCTATTATAGTACAACTTGATAATGAACTAGTGGTTAAATTTGATCCATTCAACCCTCAAAATGTATTATAACTCGACCGTGCTAGAGTATTCATCATAGCACCCATGTGGTTATTGTTGGGTGTGGAGCCTGATTATCTTCTATATTCAAAGGTATCGCCACATAGGACCCCAGTTCGAAATGGGGGCGGCAACGCCGCCAGTAAAATATTCGCTGCAGGGGGGGTCCAGGGGGGGCTGCTGCGACCTTTGGGAGCCCCCCCCTGGCAGGGGTTTTCGAGGGCAGCGCCCCCGAAGCTAAAAACAGTTGTAAAATTGCCTTGTAAAAGTATAGTAATTTCTAGTCAATTTGGGCCATTCATTAGGCGGATGATCTAATGGTAGAACTTATGTTTAGTTTAGGGTTTTTTGCCCTAGAAGGCAACCCCTCTCTTTGTATGAGGGTATTGTATTTGAGGCTGTGAGATAGATGTGTATTCGGTGAGCGAGAAACAGAGAGGTGAGACTGTGAGAGAAAACAGATGATATTACAGCGGATTTGTTGTAGGTTGTGTCTCTTCATTTTGCTGGATAATAGAAAGGAAGGACTGGCTGTTCGGGGTGGACGTAGCCCAAACTGGGTGAACCACGTATATCTGTGTCTCTCTTGTTTTTTGCGTTTTCTGTGTTTATATTTCTGCAATATTTTATGTGTTCCATTGCTCTGTAATATATAATTTTCTAACAGTTATCCCCTTTTTCGTGAGTAATGGGGGTTGATGTGGCATCCTCTCGAATTGTGGTGGTCAATTTTAATAGATCAACTTTGGCAGACATAACTTTCTTATACAAGCTCTAATTGAGGCAATTCTTACATTGTTGGAAATGTATCAATGTGTAGATTATAGAATCTAGTCAATAGTAAGATCATGACCACAAAATATGCTCATTTAAGACTGCAAAATGGCTCTTGAAGTTTTCCATCTGAAATTTTCCAACCTAAAACCACTGATAAAAATAACCTTACACACAATTCCTCTAAATTTTCCGCTTTAAAAAAATCAAAATAAAAACCCAACATATTAATACAATTTAAATAAGAGAGCAACATAAAACACCAAGTATTAAAAAATCAATGTAATTTTATAATGACAAAATTGTCAAGCCCTTCAACGAAACATATAATGCATGGTGTAAAATTTGGGAGAAGTACCGGGAATACTTCTTGGGTTCTCAACCCAAGTTCAACTCATCAAGCATGGAAGATTTATGAAAAGCTGTCACAATCATAAACATGATAACATGATCTTTCAAAGAGATTCGAGATGCATCTACTCGAAATAAGAAGCATGCAAAAAAGTGTGACGCCATAAAAATAAAAAACAATGCAATTCTAAAATGCAAATAAAAATGCCAAGTTTTGAAAGAATGATGCACATTGTCGAGCACTTTAAGCGGGGTCCTATTTATTTTCACTTATTTCCACTACCTTGTCCCACCAAAAGATATAGATAAATTTATATGAAAGCTTTAGGTAGATGTGAACCGGAGTCTGGTATCACAGTTATGAAGCTTACAGATGGGCTGTAATGGAGGATGTCATAAAATCATCTTAATTTTGTGGTTAGAAATCCACATGCTCATATCCAGCCTTTTTTTTTTTGCTGAAGCAAGAGCAAAACCTTCTATATCATTCAATCAAAAAATGGTTACATAGAGTACATGAGCTGTCCGAAACCAAGGGCTTTGGACAAACAATTCCGTACTACTCACCCCACCCGCGTAACCGACCTTAGTTCAACACAACCAGCGGGGGCCACCTTAAGAGTAGTTATCCGATCTCCTCAAAAACCCCTCCAAAGGGTTTGTCTGATATCCTAACTCCACCAACCTACTGACTCTTTCCCAACCATTGATTCGAGCTCCTGGATCCAACGGCCAGGAGTCATATCGCTCCCCCCCACACAACCAAACTTTATGCCGCGATGAAGGGTGGTAAGAAAAACCGGCCCATGCCACGTGTTGATTGCTCAATGGAATCGCGGCCACAAAAATAAAACCACTTACCATGAAAGCTACGTGCGATCAACGGAAAACCACCGAGGCGCGGCATTCCACTCGAACCCGGCAAGGAAAACTGATCCGGTAGTTGAAGGAACTTATCTCCTGCCACTTCCACTCTAACCAAGGACCCATAATTTGAGATTGTTCTGATGAAGTGAAAAGCATCATCACGAAACCTTCCGAGAACCAGTGGCACCCAAAGGAAAAATTAAGAGGCTGAGGAATCATTGGCTAGGGACACTTCACTTCTACATGAAACCCTCCCACGATGTCAGACCACCTCAATGTCCTCTGCCGCTTGCTTATTGCAGAGTACCTTTAAACAATTCTTGGGCATTTCCTGCCACTTCTTCACCATCCTGCAATCCTCGTTGTTCACACCTTGGTTGGCTAGAATGTCTACAAGCTTGTTAGCATTTCTGCGCACATGATTGAAACTAACAGTACCAAATCCTTGAAGGTGTGCTTGAATCCATTGATAAACCTAGATTAGTCTCCAATGATTTGATACTTTCTCCGGTTTGGATCCACAGCTAATTCTTTTTACAAATTTGATGGTTATTTCGGAGTCTGCCTCTATAATGACATTTGGGCTGCGATTTTGAAGCAGGATCTCTAGGAATTGCTCCAGAGCCATTAATTCCACCATGTTATTGGTTTCTTTACCTAAATGGCTATGGAAGATTAAGATGATTCTTCCCTCTTCATTCCTTAAAACTCCTCCAAACCCAGCTATTCCCGGATTACCTTTTGAGGCTCCATCAATATTAAATTTCAGGTAGTTTTTCAGAGGAGGCTGCTAGAAATATTTCTCTGTATTCTTTGTCGTTTTCTTTTTTCCAAGCCCTTGCGGAATGATCTCTTGCAATCCCAGCAGTCTGAGTGCTCTCAGCTCCATTTTTGAGGGAGGATTCTCTGGGATATTGCGCATTGTGGTACTGACTGTTTCCCTGATCTGCTTTAAAATCAAATCATATAGCTTCTGAGGGTTGGCCTTTTCACTCTTGAAGATTCTTTTATTTCTTTCTTTCCATATATTCCAAATAATGAATCCTGGTGTGAAAGCCCAGGCCAGATTAAGAGCCTCATTCTCTGAAAAGCTCCTTCTCCATTTATTTAGGGTATTAGTGATACTCCCTCTGTCCCTATCTGTTTGTTGGAAAATGTTGGAAAAAGAATTCCAAAGCCAAGTGGTGTAAGAGCAGTAGTTGAGGATGTGCTCCATAGTCTCCTCTTGCTCTTCACATAGCTGACATTTAGAAGGCCCCAAGACGCCCCTTTTTCTAATATTGTCCCATGTCAAAATTTTCTTATGGTGACCCAGCCACATAAAAAGCTTGATCTTCATCCATCCTTGGTGAAACCAGAGTTGCTTCCATGATTTTTCTGGAACACTGGACTCCAGCCCAAGGAGAATATTCTTTGCCTCTTTGAGATTAAAGGTACCTTTATTGTTGTTACCCCATCTCAATTGATCATGCCCCTCTGTGACCAAGATCATCCTTTGTTTTAATATGCTTCTCAATGCCTCTACTTTTGTTGTTATGAGGCCGTTATTTCTACAGTCAATGTTACTCCAGCTTCTCCACTTTTCCTGAACCTGAGGGATATTCCAGAAATCTCTTACTTTGTTTAACCCTTGGGAATTTGTTTCCTATTTGAGACTTAAAAAGTCCTCCTTTAACAGCACCGATCCTTGTTGCCATTTGTCCTCCCAAAAGAGTTCTTGATCACCTTCTCTGACTTCCCAGAAACTGTGTTATTGCACTATGTTTCTATTCTCCCAAGCCCTGTTCCAGATGTGAGAGCCCCTTATATTTCCCGACATTCTAATGACATCATTTGTGTGCCAAGAGCTAGCATATTTTTCTTTCCAGATCCTTGCCCAATGGGTTTTTGGCTCTTGCACCCATCGCCACCAAAGCTTGGCTCCTAGCACTTTACTAAGAATCTCCTGATCATGTAGGCCTAGACCCCCATGGCTTTTGGGTTTGCAGATTTTTTCCCAGGAAACCAGGGCCCATTTCTTCCTGGTTTCCTCCTTACTCCACAGAAAATCTCTTTGAATATTTCCGATCTGCTCTAAGGCTCCTTTGGGAGCTGGAAGGGCTGATAACATGAAAACCAGGATGGAATGTAGAACTGCCTTTGTCAGAACAAGTCTGCTAGCCAAGTTTAAGGCTCTGAAGGTCCATTTTTTAACTTTATCTTGCAACTTATTTAGCATGGGTTCCCATACACTTTTAAGCATTGGTCTTTCCTAGAGAGGTACTCCCAAATATTTTGAGGGGAGGGAGTCCCTTTGGAAGCCAAGGATCCTTGAGATATTTCTTTGAATAGCAATGTTAGTATTAAAGAAGAAATTTTTTTATTTTGTGAGATTAACTTCCATACCTGTTTCCCTTGCAAAAACATTGAGGATTTGCTTGTAGGCAGTAGCTTCTTTGACTATGGGAATACCTTGCAACATGGGGTCATCTACAAATTGTTGGTGAGTAAGTGTCTGCCCATTCTTCGTTACTTGAAGACCCTTAATTTTTCCCATGTTTTTAGCCTGCTTGATAGCCCTGCTAAGTCCTTCCATCATGAGGATGAAGAGAAGGGGAGAGAGCGGGTCTCCCTATCTAAGGCCTCTAGAATGAATGAAGATATCAGAGGGAGAGCCGTTGACCAAAATTGAAAAGCTGGAAGTAGTTAGCAGAGTCATTACCCATCTTACCAAATTATTATCAAACCCAAAGGTTGTGAGTGTCTTCTTGATATACACCCAATTGACCTTATCATAAGCTTTGTCAATATCTAGTTGCATGATCATCCCAGCTTGCTTTTTGCTTATGAGAGAGTGAACCACCTCATGGGCTTGAATAATGTTGTCCAAAATTTGCCTGCCCTCCACATAACCAGATTGCTCCTCTGACACTAGTTGAGGGAGGAGGGGTTTGAGTCTGTTAGCTACAACTTTGGATATTATCTTGTATACTACATTGCATAAAGCTATTGGTCTATACTTATCTGCTGTTTGAGCCGAGTCCTGTTTGGGAATCAAGGAGATGAAGGAGGTATTGAGGGCTTTTAGGATAGTTTTACTACCCCTAGTATCCTTAACAACATTTAAAATATCTAGTTTTACTATATCCCAACAAGCTTTGAAGAAATCCACATTAAAACCATTTGGGCTTGGTGCTTTGCCATTCTGCATTTCTTTGAGTACACTTCGCTAACCTCCTCTTCAGTAACTGGTCTGTTTAGGTTGATGTTGTCCTCTCTAGACACCAGCTTAGGGATATAACTTGTGATTTCCTTTATTGATTCTTCCATGTCTAGATTGTCTTCTCGTGAAATGTCTTGAAAATGCTAAAGAAGCACCTTTTCAATTTCCTTATGTGTGTTCTAAGTCTCTCCCTTCTTATCCTTTATTGCTGAGATTCTATTGAATGCCCTATTGGCCATGGTGGATCTATGAAAATTTTTCGTGTTGTGCTCTCCTTCTTTGAGCCATTGCACTCTGGATGTTTGTCTCCAGAATATTTCCTCTTGTTTACATAGGTTTTCCCATTCATGGTGAAGTTTGTCAGACTGTTCGTTTTTGTCATAGTTAAAGCCTTCTTGGATCAGCTCCTGGTTGAGTTCCTGAATTTTGTTTTCCACTAATTTTTTATTCACAAAAATGTTTCCGAAATCCTTCTTATTCCATTCTTTGAGTCTACTCTTAATATGCTTTAGTATTTTATGTAGGAGAAACATTTTTGATCCTTGGATCTGCAAGTCCTCAATCCACCATTCTTTGATATTACTCAAGAAATCTAGGCGGGAGAGCCAAATGTTTTCGAATTTGAAGGGTCTGTTCCTTGGAGTATCCAAACCCTTAATTTCCAATTGAATCGACCAGTGATCTGAGCCACCAAAGGGAAGAATTTTTGCTGTAATTTCATTATTTATAAGCATTAGCTCTTATGATATCAAGAACCTATCTAACTTAGAGGCCACCTGGGCTTCCCCTCCTCTCTTGTTGCTTCAAGTAAAAAGGCTATTGTCTGAGTCTGAGTCAACCAATTCCAAGTTCTCTATGAATGACTGAAATGCTAATGAGTCTTCGTTTAGCACTCTGGTTCCTCCTTTCTTTTCCAAAAGAGATTTTATCATATTAAAATCCCCTCCCAAGATCCAGGGGATGCCATTTTGTCTGTCCCTAATATCAGTGAGGGATTCTAGCAATTTGAGCTTATCCTCTAATCTTTGAGGACCATAAACATAAGTAACTAGGAAGGTTTCAGAAACCCCTACTAGTTGAATGACTACTGATAAGTAGTTTCTGGATGCCTCTGCATCTAATACTCTGACTTTTTGGGGGTTCCAGAGAGTGAGAATGCCTCCCGCTGTGTTATCTGCTTTAACTTCTAAAAACTCAAATCTATGAAGCCATTTGCTATGGATTGATTTATTTTCTGAATGGAACTCTTCGTTTCCTAAATGAAGATCATATCCGGTATATCTTGTTTCATTCTAAAACTGGGGATTCTTTGCTTTCTTTTACTACCCAGACCTCTTATATTCCAAGATGTAAAATTCATAATTAAAGATTTATGAAGGAGTAACTAGTCAGGTCTTTCATCTTACCTGAGTCTATCATCAGCTTCCCACACTCCATTAATAGCTCCTTCTGCTTCTTTCTTCCCTGTTTCTTGCCTGCATTTCTGGTTGCCAAACCTGGATTTGATTTCATTGTTTTCACACCTCTGCACTCCTGCACGTCGATGTTTCTTCCTTTAACTGCCCCCTTTTCCTGAGTTTTCCACAGAAACAACTGTTGTATTCTATTGCATTCCTCTTGAGGTAATGAATCTATCCCCGCCATGGTTCCCTATTGTAGAAATCCTTCCAGATCTAGGTTTTCATTATCTAGAATTTCCTGTAGTTCATGATCCTCCAGATCTGTTTCACTCTGGGTCATTTCCTGGTCCATCTCTAGCTCTGTTTCATTCATCATGGTTTCTTCCTTATCATTAGTATTTAGTACTGGAGTGTAGTTTTCCCCTTTCTCCTTTTCCTTAGGGTTTTTCTCCATAGACTGGTCTTCATTTGGCATGTCTTCCATCTCTACCAGAGCTTGGAATTTATTTTTACTGGCCTTTTGCCCCTCCTTATGTTGTTGCTTTGGTTCTTTTTTACTTCCTTTTCCTCTGCTTGATACTTTTAGAAAGTTTTCTGTGTCCTTCTTTGCTTTTAGTTTACTTTTGTCTTCTGCTTTGCTGAGAGGGCAGTCTCTAATCAAGTGTCCATGTTTGTGGCATTTACGACATTTGAGTGGAATATGCTCATATTCCACTGTTTTCACCCATTCCTCATCGAAGACTTCCAAGATAACTTCGTCCGGAAGAGCTCCTGAAATATCCATCTCCACACAAATCCTTGCATAGGAAGTATATTTACCCCTTCTAGTGGCTTCCGAGGCTTCGATAAAACGACCTAGTTTATTGCCTATAACCACAAGTGATTCATTTTGCCAATAATCCAGAGGTAGAGAAAAAATCCTTACCCAAACAAGAACTGAAGTGAAAGTTTCCCGCTCTGGAACAAAGTTCATCACCTAAGGTCGCATATAGAGGCCCGCTGCTGCAAAAAAGTAGGGCCCTCCTTCGAATATTCTATCTTTGTCTTTGATGTTTTTAAACACCACTGTGAAGAAACCCTTGGACCCAAGGTGAAGATCGATGCTTCCCTTAGGTTTCCAGTGATATTTGATCTAGGTTTGCAAAGCTTTTTCAATGGGCCATACTCCCATGAATTTGCAAATGATGGCGTAAGTTTCCATATGTTCCCTGTGCTCCTGCAGTGCCGGATTATTTAAAACTACTCTCGGAGTGATGTTCGCTCTGGGTCTACACGGTCCCTTTTGTTTAACGTCCTCTTTTTTTTCTCCCTGGTTTTTGTCTTCTTCTTCCTTGTCCTTTGTGTTGCTCTTTTCCTTTGACTCTGCCCCATCTATCTCCTTTTCCTTATTTCTGCTTTCTTCCTCCCCTGGACCTCTGACATTACTCAGATGAGACTTGCCTCTGCTAGCCACAACATCTTTGTAGGAGGGAGTGGAGCTCCCTCCTCTATGGGCCTCCATTAGGGTCAGACTCTGCGTGTCTCAAAAACTCTGCGCGATTTTTTCCAGCTCACATCAAAACTTCTTTCACCCAACCACTCCCATATGCAGCCTTTTTTATTCTAAAAGGTGAACTATATATATATATATATATATATATATATATATATATATATATATATATATATATATATATATATATATATATATATAACCACACTATATTTATCTGTCCAATATAAGTAACTTTAACATTAAAACATATATACATAGAACCACACTATATATATAGTAGTGTGGTTCTATGTATATATGTTTTAATGCTAAAGTTACTTATATTGGATAGATAAATATAGTGTGGTTATATATATATATATATATATATATATATATATATATAAAGGTTGAAGTTATATATAATGTTGGATGGATAAATGATTTGTTTAATATGGGAATCACAAGGGTTATATAACATTTGATTAAGTCTAGATGCCTTTTAGAACATTAGAACTCTGACAATTAGCTCCAAGCTTCATCCTTTTCTCATCATATTTGAATTTTGAGACCCAATGAGAATTAAATACTGCACAAACTAATTGATTTACACTTCATGGCTTGAATTAGGACATGATAGGAACTAAATGCCATACAAACCAACTAATCTACACCTCATGGTTTGACTTGAGACATGATGAAAACTAAATTCCTTACAAACCAATTAATTTACACCTCATAAGTAAAATCCAATATATATACGAATAATATTTTGATGGAGTTTTTTTGGAGCTCTGCAAAAGTTTAGGGTTCCTCTGAAACCCGTGACGGCGCCTCAGACTGAACCGCTTACAGCACACCCTGACCCATTCCAGGCACGGTAACGGCATAGCCTCTGCACTGCGCAGGCCAGGCGCTATGGAAACACCACAGGGGGGGGCGCCAGGGCCCTCCCCAATGCAGACGGAGAAGGATTCGTATCTCCTGTTCGGTTCGATTAGCAAAGACGTAATAAACATTGAACACGCCACAGAGCAAGGGAATAGCAATACAGAAGATCAGCCAGGTCAGGAAAAAGGACCACAGGACAAAAGGAAAAATGACAAAGAAGAAATGCCAAAGGCCACCTCAGCCACCTGCAAACCTGTTGCTGCAGAGAAGCCCAGAATCGAACTACAAGGGCACGTGGTAAATGCTAGGATAGAATTTATGAAAGAGCATGCAATCATAGGAAAATTTATAGGCTTATGGCCAACAGAAAAAGCCCTCAACGGTTGGATAGCAGCCAAATGGAAACCAAAGGGAGATGTGTTGCTACAACTAGGACCAAAGGGCTTCTTCACAGTCATCTTCTATTGTGTGGAAGACAAACTCAGGGTGCTAGGTACAGGCCCACACTTCTTCAATGCTGCAGGGCTGTACATGCGAGACTGGAAACCCAGATTCAACCCGGATAAAGAAGACCTAACCTGGGCACCAGTTTGGATCCGGCTATATGGACTTCCTGATGAATATTGGGACGAAGATTCACTCAGAAGAATTGGAAATGGTGTGGGAGAATACATCAGGACAGCTGAAGAAACCAAATCCCGCAAATTCATATCATATGCTCGCATATGTGTCTTTATAAGGTTGAATGAAGCGCTGCCAGAGTCGATAATACTCTCCCACTGGGATGAGGAATGGATCCAACCGCTGGACTACGAACAGGTGCCCTTCCGATGTAGACGATGCCACTCTCTAGGGCACTTATTCAGGGATTGTCCGCTAAATGCCCCAGATCTGTCTCAGAATCCCAATACCAAGTCAAATCATGATGGGTTCACCAAAGTAACCAGCAGAAGGCGATCGCACCGGAAAAATGCAAGTGGGCAAAAGTCTCAACCGAACATCCACAAAGACCAAGCATCCAAGAATAGTTTTGAAATCCTCAACAACATTCCGGAAGATAGACCCATGGAAAATCCCAGCAAATCTGACCACCCATCCTCCTCAAGCCGCCCCCCTCCCTCCTCCCCCCCCCCCATCTTGAAAACCCCTATCATTATTCCCACCATTTTATCTAGAAATCAGGAGGATCTGGTGATTACACCCAAAAATATGGAGATAGACGGAAATCAAAAACCTACCCAGACTTCAGAGCCTGCACATGAAGACAACAATGTCATAGAAATAATGGAGGAAGAAGCTGAAAACGTGGATCTTCACGGACTGGACATTAATGAACTAGAGTTAGCATGCAGGAAAAGGGCCTTTGAATCCATCGCTGAAACTGACCTAGAAAAGTTGGAGATGGTCATCTCCAAAGTCTACCAACAACAACAGTTAGGGATTCAAGCAGGCAGCACCTGGGATGGTAGACTGCGTCCAAAGGATTTTAAAAAAAGAGGAAGGAAAACAGTTCTGCAAAGAACAATAGAGCTTGGAGAAGTCCTAGTGGATTCAGGCCATTATGCGAAGCTCACGAAATACTTCAGTCCCTCTCAACCTAGTTATCAATGAAGCTCATCTCCTGGAATCTTAGAGGCCTTAACGGCCCTGCAAAATATAGAATGCTCAAAAACATGATAAAAATGGAGAAGCCGCACATATGCTTTTTTCAAGAAACCAAATGTAATAGCGATACTCTGGGACGAATACTCTCCAAAGCCTGGTCGGGATGCCATTCAGTGGCGGTGGATGCGACTGGTGCCTCGGGAGGGCTTGCCATAGCTTGGAATACTCAAGCTATCACTATAACGGACTTCCATGCAAGCCACCATCTCATTCAGGCAGCCTTTCACATTATAGGCACTCAGGTACATGGGAACTTATCCAATGTTTACTTCCCACAGGATGGAGGCAGTAAAAAAATACTCCTCGACACCATCGAGGCACTCAGTAACAGCAGACAACATCCTCTCTGGATTGTGGCGGGAGATTTTAACATGATTACCCGACTAGAGGATAAAATTGGGGGAAGAACCAGATTGGAACCTGAAGTGGAACACTTCAAAGATTTCATCCTAAATGCCTCCCTTATTGATCTGCCCTTTTGTAATGGTATCTACACTTGGAGCAATCACAGGAAAGGGAAGCATCAGATTGCCTCCAAGTTGGACCGATTCCTGATATCGGACAACGCAGTGCACATCGGGGGAGATTTCAATGCGGAGATTCTGGCTCACTCTGGGTCGGATCACTGGCCAATTGCCCTTCAATGGAAAAGACCAGGGAGTAGCACCAGGAAGCCATTTCGATTTGAAAAATTCTGGCTTACCCACCCAGCATTCAAGGACTTCGTCAAAACTACTTGGGCCTCCTTTGTTCCTCCAGAAGGCACCAAAATGTTCATTCTCCAGCAGAAGCTAAGGTACCTAAAAAGTCACCTCAAACAATGGAATAAGGAGACCTTTGGGAACATCTTCGAAGCCCAACAACATCTCAATCAGGAGCTCAAGCTTCTCCACCAAGAGGTCATCAATTCAGGGCATACAGAGGCTACACTTGAGAAAGAAAAGCACATCTACAATCAACTTGAGGAAAGAAGAAAACAAGAAGAAATTTATTGGAAACAGAAATCAAGGGTGAGATGGCTCAAAGAAGGAGAGCGTAATACCAAATTCTTCCACAACACTACAGTGCAACGAAGAATGCACAACAAGATCTCATTCATCCAGAACCAGGCAGGAGGTAAAGAGGAGGAGCATGAGAAAATTGAGGAAACCCTCCTCAATCATTTCAAACAAGTCCACCAAGAACAAATAGAGGATCGGACAGCAGCTATAGAGAAAATCACAAGCAATATTCCCAGGTTAATAACGGAGGAGCAAAACGATCTGCTCATGAGCCCGATTCTCAGCCACGAGGTGGACGAAGCAATGGCGCAACTTAAAGAAGGTAAGGCTCCTGGTCCTGATGGCTTTACCACTGATTTTTTTCATGCTTTCTGGGACATGATTAAGGTAGAGGTCTGGCAAATTGTGGAAGAATCTCGAGCCCTTCGATGGATGCTGCCCTCCCTAAACTCTACCTTCATCACTCTTATTCCCAAAGAAGAGAACTCCATCACACCCGACAAATTCAGGCCGATAGCCCTATGCAATGTTCTCTATAAAGTCATTACCAAAGTCATAGCCAACAGGCTCAAGCCCCTTCTCCCTCAAATCATCTCACCTGAGCAATCAGGCTATGTGGAAGGTCGTCAAATAATGGATGGTATAATGCTCTCCCATGAGATCCTTCACTCTCTCAAGCTCTCCAAAAAAGCGGGCATGTTACTCAAGCTTGACCTATCCAAAGCATTTGACAAACTCAGCTGGGCCTATATTCAGAACATGCTGAGAGCCTTCGGCTTCTGTGCCACTTGGGTAAGATGGATAATGAGCCTCATCTCCTCCTCTCACTTTTCCATTCTTGTCAATGGACTGCCTTCCCACCCCTTCAAGCCCTCCAGAGGCATCAGGCAAGGGGATCCTTTATCCCCCTTCTTATTTGTAATAATGGCGGAGGGCCTAGGTCGGCACATCAAGCAAGCTAAGCAAGATAATCATATTCGGGGTATCTCAATCCACAACTCCCCTGCTTCCACCCACCAGCAATTTGTGGATGATACCATGCTGTATGGCCATCCCTCTGCTCAGGAAGCCTCTTGTCTGAAATCTTTGCTTAATGACTTCTCCAATGCTTCAGGCACCCAAATCAACAGCACGAAATCCGAAATTTTCTTCTTCCATACCCCTCCCTCTGTCAAGCGGGCTGTCTCTCGCATTCTGGGTTTTCAATCGGCCTCTCTCCCTTCCACTTACCTAGGAGCGCCTCTCACCGCCTCCGCCATAAAGCAACCAGCTTGGAGACGTCTTATTGAGAAAATGGAAGGCAAACTGAATCAATGGACTCACCGCTCCCTCAACTTAGCAAGTAGAGCTGTGCTCCTCAAAGCCATCCTTCAAGCCATGCCCCTATACTTGTTCTCCATCCTAGCTGCTCCAAAATGGGTCCTGAAAAGGCTGAGAAACTTACAGCGCAATTTTCTTTGGGGAAGTTCAGCTACCAATCATAAATGGGCGCTTGTCAAATGGGATACCACCAGCAAGCCCAAGCACAAAGGTGGAATTGGACTCCGAGACCCTGAACACAGTAATATCATCATGACTGCCAAAATCTGGTGGCAATGGTTAACAAATCCGGACAAACCATGGGCCAGAATTTGGAATGCCAAGTACACCAACAATATGCCGCATACAGAGCTTATACGATTCACCCCCACAAGTCCAGGTTCACTCATTTGGAATTCAGCCAAGCAGCACCACCAATTGATTCAGAAACATAGTTTCTGGGAAATAAGGAATGGTCATCATGCCAGATTCTGGCAAGATGCATGGAACCAACTTCCCAAACTATCCAATATACTACCAGCAGCTATTATTCCAGAAGGGCAAGAGCAACAGCACGCCAAAGTCCACCAATTCTGGAATTCGGACACGGGAAGCGGCTTCAGGAAATGGCTTGCTAGCAACCAAATAATAACCACCAACAGACCGCAGGGAGCAGAAGCCCTTAGCACTGAATTGGCAAAAAGAAGAATTAAGCACAACATCAGTGACGACATCCTCAGATGGGGCTACCTCCCCAAGGGCGCTTACTCCACCTCTGAAGCCTACAATCTTTTGGAAGACCCTCCCATCAAACCTGATCCTTTATGGTCCAGGATATGGAGTTTCAAAACTTGGCCCAAAATTAATCACTTTTTATGGCTAGTGGGACACAAAAAAATTCTCACATGGGATAAATTGCAAAAATGCAACTTCCATGGGCCCTCAGTCTGCTACAATTGCTTTCAGAATGAGGAAACATTACAGCATCTTCTAGACTCATGTCCGTTGGCTACTCAACTATGGGAGAAGATAGAATTTAGGAGTCAAAGACGTTGCAGAGAAATGGGAAACATAATAAACACCATAAGGCAATGGTCTAAAAGCCCTTACAAAAGTGGCTTGCTTAATCATCTGTGGAATCTAATTCCAGGTTTTCTCCTATGGAATATTTGGAAGGAACGGAATAGGCGCATCTTCAAAAACAACAGCTTGAATAGGGAAGACATATGGAACAGCATGCACGCCAACATCCAAGAGACCATGTTACTGAAATCCTGGACCCAACAAGATCTCCCAACGGATGATAATGAGAAAAACATATTATCTAATTGGGGACTGCAACTGACTCAAGAACCAATCTCTCAGAGGGCAGCAAATAACAATGACAAGGGAAAGGTAAATTGGGAAGCCCCGCCTATCCATTCATACAAACTAAACTTTGATGGCGCTTCTAAGGGCAATCCAGGACCTGCAGGATTTGGAGGAGTCATCAGAGATCACCTAGGAACTCTGCATCAACTCTACTTTGGCAATATAGGTTGGGATACCAATAACTCAGCAGAGTTGGAGGGCATGTGGCAAGGACTTCTCACTGCAAGGAGACACAATCTTCAACCACTGATTGTGGAGGGGGACTCCCAAATACTCATAAACATGGCTATTCGAATCCAGAATGGGTCGAAAGCTAGGAAAATCGCCAATAGTTGGAGACTAGAGGCCAGACTCAGTAGCTTGGCGGAGGAAATAGGCAACTTCAATGCCATCTCTTTCAATCACACCAAAAGGGAAGGTAATAAAGTGGCTGATCTTCTGGCCAACATAGGGGTTGATTCAGATAGGGCCATTCTTGAGGGACACCTGAACATCATCCCAACTAATCCAAGGAAGCTGGAATGTGAGAGTCTCATCCTCAGAGACAAAGAGACCCCGGATGCGGGTGGCGGGACGGCAACAATGGGCATGCCACATGCCATGCATGGGCTGCCCCGTGTAAACAATACGGCCTCCATATGAAGGCCGTCAACCAGAACCGGAACCCTCTGCTGCGTTTAATGGAGTTAATGGTGAGGGAGGTAGGTTTATGGGGCTGTACAGAGCACTTAATGCGCGCCTGTATCGAGAGCATGAGGCAGAGCATAACAAGAGCAATGGAGGTTGCAGGGAATGTTTGTCGGGCGAATTTGGGGAAAGAAGGAATTGCAGAGAGCCGAGGCGGTGGCAGCTCCATCCGCTTCATCGTCGGGTGTCTGGTGGTTACTATTGCCGCCATAGCCTCTCTGGTTGCTGGTCCTGTAGCTGGAAGCATTTGGCTCAATTGCTGGGTGAGAACCGGAATTGGTCCACCCCGCAACCAAGGAACGAGTCTCAGAGAGGAAATTGGGCACCAGAGAAGGATTTGGGAGGTAATTGGTTCTGTCTTCAACTCCAAGCTCACCTGCACACACACAAGAGCAGAATTAGTTTCACCATGGCTAAAATCCGTCAGCGACAGCCGTGTAGAAGAGGTTCAGCTAGAGGCTCCTCCTCGCGAGCTCCAGCAGTGGATGAACATCACCACTGTTGTTGCTGCTACTGCCATCGAAGAGCCAAAGCCACTCCACTTCCAATCAGCCAGTTTTTGGAGGTTGGAAGTGCTGAAGAGGACAAATCAGAACTTCCCTCCTTTGGCTCAGTGGTTTTCACATTGCCGAAGGCTGAGAGCTCCCCAGGGCTCAGTGCCCACATCTCAATTCTGTTTACCAGAACTCCGGAAGGAAATGGGGAATCTGCCCCTCAAGACCAGCAGAAGATGCAAGAGGAGGGCAAAGGCAAAGCAATTGTCCATGAATTACCGGAGGCAGGGGAACATAGCTCCGCTTTGGAGCCACCAGCGTCTGAGGCTGGTCAGCACGAAGCGTCTCCTCCGTTGGGGCCTCCTCCTCAGGGTATTGAAGACGAGACATGGCGCAAGATGTGGAAGGGTAAACCAGAAGGAGAAGGCTGGGCGTACATCGTGGAGGACAACAGCCTTGCCGGAGAAGCTGATGCCTGCGCGTCCCTTCCTTCTTCCTCAACACATCGAGAGGATCAAAATTGACACGGGTAATTCTCTCTTGCGCTTTCGTTTTGACGGCTGGAAGTGGTTGTCTACCTATTCGCCTGCTGTAATTTTGTTTGGAAGCTGGTCGGGTCTCATTTTCAATGGGTCAATTCTCAATTTCAATTTTTTCGAGTTGCTCAATCAATCCCATCTGGTAATTCGCCCCTGGTTATTAAGTCAATCCCAGCTGGAGATACGCCCCTGCGTGGGCAGTAATGTTTTGAATCCTCCTCCTGAGGCTCCAATGGAAGCCCGCTGATGTTTATGTCTGGTTCTGCTAATATGGTCGGGTGCTGCCCCTGCGTGGGAGCGTTATATCACTGCTTGGTCTGTTTAGTTTTGTGCTGCCCCTGCGTGGGAGCGTCATATCAGTGCTTGGTCTGTTTTGTTTTGTGAAGGCCTTCCCGAGAGGGAGACCTCAGAATTTGGTTTTTGGTTCCCAGCGAGCTCTCAGAAGCCCTGGAAGACTTGCCTCACAGTTTGTAATTTTCACTTGTACAGTTAATATATGAATTAGATAGCCTTTACGTAGAAAAAAAAAAAAATCCAATATATATACACAAATACTATTTCACACAACAAATTGTACAATTAAATTCAATAATAAACTAAACTTATATCATTATTCTTCTTTATTTTTACATTAACATTCTCAAATATCTGTTAGATTAATTTTTACATTATTTTTCTATGTCCAAACTACAAATTCTCAACCATCTCTTAGATTATTTTTTGCACTATTGTCCAAGTTGCACCAACTCTATATTGATGCTCTATGTCCAAAATGCACCAACTACATCTTGAAACACTACTTGTAACATTTTTATGTAGATTACAAAGTTTTTACATCAAAGGGTTTTTTTTGCATTATTATTCTATGTCCAAGTTGCACCAACTCTATATTAATACTCTATGTCCAAAATGCTGCGACAACATCTTGAAATACTAATTGTAACATTTTTGTGTAGATTACAGAGTTTGCACATCAAAAAGCAATTAGCAAAATTTAATAGTTAACTAGGTAGAAACTTTGATTTTGATTTTATACCAATTTTATTAATTAAAGTAATTTCAATCCCCAAATAGAGTGCCCTGAGGGTGAAATTTCAAATCTGAAACACACATCAAAATTGACAATTTCTACACCTCAAAAAAACCTTGACAGGACCCAAAATTTTACAAACGTATCGCCTTGCAAAGACAACTTGCCATTCAACTTCCACCCCTGATTACAGCAATTGACTTTGTACCAACTCTATCTCCAACCACCATTTAGGACTTTCCTAGGTCAGATTCCTTGCATTCAGTAGGCACGTAGCTTTGACTTTGATCTCTATGTATGACCATTGGATGCCAAAATCTACAATGAAAATATGTTCAAGTACCAATGGTGCAGAGACGTGACGGGACTTTTATCTCTTCTTCAATACCATCTGAAACAAACTTGTGCTTGGCATTTACTGATTAGTGTAGCTTTAATGAACAACAACCAGAATCAAGCAACTCTCCGAGAAACCCAAGCCAACGGACTTTCTTCAAACTAATAAATGTACCATAAAACACTAAGCAAAAGAGCTCACCAACGTCAGTACTCTGATAACAGCAACTACGACGGACAAATGTCACGGTCCAAAAATAAATGTTTACGTGCAAAGAAATAGCACACAAACAGAAATATGAATGTTATAAAAACCAGTGTCACTGTCAAAAAAATGTCGTGCAACCCCGAGAGAACAGGATGTGTCAGTAAACAACACCCGTTGCGTAAGGAGCGTGTGCATGTGGATTGCGAGCTTTACAGGACAGTGCATGTGTGAGCTGGTAAACGACGCGTATGTCTGAATTCATGGGCATCAGAAAAGTATTAAATAAAGCATGCCTCAAACAGACCAGTAGTAGTTCGCATGCACCTTACTGGTTACTACCGAGTTACGTTTGTGTGAAACTTATGGATAGCGAAGATGTAAAGATGCGTAGTTTAACGAGGTTGTAAATTTGATCATAAAATAAGGGGAGCCATATTTCCCATGTTATTGGGCCATAAATGAACGGTAGCTGTATATGGCTACGGTTTGATTTCGGTTTCAGCAAAATCGAACGGTACTCGTCGTTCATTTATGGCCCGATAGCATGGGATTTATTGGTTGCCATAAAATAATAAAAAGTTTGGAGGGAATGACAATTTTTTTTTTAAATTTTAAAATTTTGGATGTTTTGAATTTATTTTTACCATAAAAATAAAATTCAAACACTCTTACATTAATTTATTAAAAGAAATCACCCAATTCTAATAAAATTCAAACACTCTTACATTAATTTATTAAAAGAAATCACCAAATTCTAATAAGTTATGGTTTTTCAAACAAATTTACTGCATGAAATTTACTGATAGCAAAGATGTAAAGATGCCAGTCTATCTTAAGATGACTCTTTTCTCATGGTTAGTGTTTAACAATAAGAACTTCACATGGGACAACTTGAGGAAAAGACGCTGGCATGGCCCACGTGTGTGAAGCAGATGAGGAGTCTAATCTTCACATGTTCTTCCAATGCAAATCCTCTCAGCAAATCTGGTATGACCTGGCCATCTCTTTTGGTTTTCCTCATGTTGTTTTTGTTTCTATCCATGCAGCGTTCGAATGGTGGAGTAGGCAAAGGGAGCCTAGGCGTGTTCTCATCATCAATATGTTATGGTGCGCATGGAAATGGAGAAATCACGAAGTTTTCAGAGACTCAAAGATCCCGTATAAGTCCATCCTACATAACATTTTCGTAATCTTTGACTCAATCCCAAAGAAGTTGCCCAAATAGCTAGGGCCCGTCTTATGGCTTTGTCCTCCCTAAATATGATGGATATGTTTCAACAAGCTTCTATGAGCACATGCTTTCTTGTGCCTTATTGCTCTGAATCTGAGCCCGGTTCTGGATGTTTTGTATATGGTTCATCCTGTTCTTCTCTCAGTCCTTTTCTGATATAACTATGTGTCTTCTGTTCTAGGTGCTTCTATGCACTTTGCTCTTCATGTTTCCGTAAGTGATGGTTTTGACTCGTGGCTTCACAAGCTGCTCTTTTCTGTATTTGTATCCTATCATGGTTTTTTATGTTGACCTAATATAATATATGAAATTTTTGTCTCTAAAAAATCTAAGCTATAAATTTATTAGGAAAATAATTAAAATTTTAATAGAAAATGACAATTTTTTTTAACTTTTTAATTAGTATTTCCAAATTTTAAACTTTTAAATATATTAAATCTATTTCCACCCTAAAATCAAAATTCAAACCCTATACATCACTGTATTAAAAGAAAATCAGCCAATTCTAATATGTTTAGTTCTTCAAACAAATCTACCGCATTAATTATGGCTTATGGGTTGGAGTTCAGTAGTTATTGCTTGCGACCTGTCAGAATCGATTTGTCAAACAATACTGAATTCGATGTTATTATTATTATAAATGCTGTGCCCAGAATAATCGAATATCGTGCTTACAAACCGGGTCTCTTTTCGTCTAATTTTTTTTCTGCGAAATGCGGTACGTTAATGAGGAGACTTTTAGATCATATCTCCCCCATTTATTTAACCTTTTCTAATTATTTTATACGGAGGTTTGTAAAAATGCTTAAAAAAAAAATCTAATTTTAAATTATTATATTTATATGATATTGTTCTGGGGTATTAAATTTATTTATATATTTAAAAATATAATATAAATAATGAAATATTGTAATAAAATTTTGTAAAAGCATTAAAAATAGTGTTTAAAAGTTTTAAATTTTTGTTTTTTCTCTAGAAATAATTTTATTTAATTTGATTGATGTATTAGAATCATAATGATAAATGTCAATGGTTAAATTTATATAAAGATTTTGATTTGCAAATTTCTAAATTTATTTATACATTTAAAAAACATTTCTAATAATTAAAAAATAATATTCTCATTAAAATTTTTATTATTTGGAAAAAAATATAAAATAATAAAACAATTATATTTTAAATAAAAAATAATTTTGTAATAAATTAACTTCTTTAAGTTCTGAATTTTTTTAGATATTTTTATAAGTTTGAGTTATGTAGTTTACACAATCCATGTATTTCATAAAATTTATAAAATGTTGAATCTATTTATACACTGAAGAGGAAGAGGTTAAGTTTTTATTATGATTAAAATTTTCGTCATATGTAAATGTATTGATTGCAAAATTAACAATTCACTTGAAACAAGTGTTTTAGGACAACTTAGTGCTTGCCACTCAAGTTAGAAATTATGCTCTAGAAAAATTTCATTAAACATTATAACTTGCATTAGTCAATGTTAAAATAATAGTGGTTAATAGGCAGATAGATTATAACTTGCATTGGTCAATGCTAAAATAATAGTGGTTAATAGGGAGATAGAATCCTGTAGTCTTGATTTGGAAAGAACTAATAAATTGAGATGCTTACACATTTACATTTTTACTCCACATAAATAATAATGGGAAGATAGATTATAACTTGCATTGGTCAATGCTAAAATAATAGTGTTTAATAGGTAGATAGAATCCTATAGTCTTCATTTGGAAAGAACTAATAAATTGAGATGCCTACACATTTACATTTTTGCTCCTACATAAATAATAATGGGAAGATAGATTATAACTTGCATTGGTAAATGCTAAAATAATAGTGGTTAATAGGCAGATAGAATCCCATAGTCTTGATTTGGAAAGAACTAATAAATTGAGATGTCTACACATTTACATTTTTACTCCTACATAAATAATAATGGGAAGTAACCCCTGATAAGCATATTTAGTTACATATGATATATGTGTGTGTGTGTGTGTGTAGTTTGCTTAGATTAGGGTGGGAAGTAACTAATGAGTTAAGTTATGTGGCAACAGAATGCTAAGGAATCATATGTGGCCACAAAATGCTAAAGAAGCACAAATCTACCAATCTACCTATTGTAAAAAAAATGCAGGGTAAAATTATACCTAGAAATGGAATTTGTCACAGATCACTTAAACAGTGAGGGATACAACATTGTCCAACTACCTTTTCTACTGCACAATAAAATTTGGGGTAGGCCTTGTCATAGAAGTTAAATGCAAGTCAACCTCCTCCTACAAATACACATAAAAATACCTAGAAATGTGCAACTACAAAATTTGGGGTAGGCCTTGTCATATAAGTTAAATGCAAGTCAACCTCCTTCTACAAATACACATAAAAATACCTAGAAATGTGCAACTACAATAAACAAATTTCTAATGGATTTACTTGTCGTCTTCCTTAATGCGGACAAGAAAGCTTTATACGAACTATTATAATTATAGTCGGTAGGTAAGTCAAAGTATCATAGATTGTATTCTCAACAATCAATTCACATGCCATACTGCAAAATAATTGTTTATATAGAATAGTAACATGTTCCAAAGCCCAACTATAATTAAATGATGTTTTATCTCCACACATCATCTGGATCATGGAGGTATCCTTGCCATATCCAATTTTCACTTGTTGGCACTTTGACACCCAGTGCTTTAGGGACCAAAACCCTCCTTAAATGGGAAGGTATGATCAACATTGGATCATCATAAAAAAATCATTTGTATTGGTTCTTTTTGGGTGGAAAAAGTTGGAGGAATTAGTTTGTAGGGATATTTTAGTGGCATGTCCCCATTTGTAAAATTGGGGTTAGAAATTGTCTAAAATATTCTTGAGCCATTTTGAGGCACCAAACATCATTTTATTTTGGTCCAAAAATTTATTTGCATGAAGATGCAATATTCTACACGCCGACACCTTTCTAACAATGTAAGAATCACCTCAATGAAAGATTATATGTGAAAGTTATGAGTCTTTGTTATGAAACTAGCTCACAAAAAGATAGAAAATAAAGATAAACGCCTTAGAATTCAACCTCTTCGAGGGGGAAACCTCCTTTACAGTACACAAATGAAAAATTATTGGATGATACAAATGACAATACCTCCTTTCTATATATATAAGTCTAAGGGGTCCCAATACAATCAGAGCCTACATAACAATACTAATGTAAGGGCACAAGAATAACAATAGTGGGCTTCTATGGGGCACAATAGTAACAATATGGGGACTACATGGGCACAACAATATAATAAGGGGGTTGCAGTAATAACAATAAGGGGTTACACTAGTAGTATAGGGACCTTACATGCCCCTCTCCTTCAAAACGTGTTGTCCTCAACGCTTGCATAGTTTTGGATGCTTCTATATAAAATTATTTTCCTCCCATGTGGAATCTTCAGCGGGTAAGTTCTTCCACTTGATGAGATACTCTGAAATTGATCAATTTTGTAGCTGTCGATTTCTTGTTTCTGTGACTGCTTAAGGTTCCAATAGGATTTTTCTTCATCAAGTTCTAGCAATATTGTTTGAACTGGGATCTTTTGCAACATTTAAATGAGTTCCCACACTTCTTCGTCATTCTTCCGTTCATACTTTGCTTCCTTTATCCAATATAGTTGGATAATAGAAATGGCACAAAAAATGCTTCCACATCCTCATCCTTTCTTGAGACTGCATTTGCAACAACATTTTTCTCCCCTTTTTTGTAGATGATTTCAAAGTCATAACCCAACATCTTTGTGACCCATTTTTGTTGTTCTTCTGAAGATAGCATTTTTTCTAAAAAGTATTTAAGAGTATCATGATCCATTTTTACCTTTAAGTGTCTTCCCATTAGGCAAGGTCTGATGTTTGGAGGAACACTTCCTAGAATCAAATGAATAGCATAATCATGATCACGAATAGGTGGGAGGCCTTTGGGAGTCTCAAATACCTTGGAATGATTGTCCAAGACTTTTTGGAGATATGGAGAAATAGATGATTTCGACGTGGAAACCTCTAGCGAACATAATTGTGCAATTACACCTCGTTGTTATTTCTCTAAAAGCTTTGCCATTCCATTAGAGCTAATTATCTTTCTCGGTTTCCATGCGATACCCCTTAATTCAATTTCCTTTCCTTCTGAAAATAATTTCATGAAAAGTTCTTGAAAATTAAAAGCTATTGTACCCAAGGATTGTAGCCATTGGACTCCTAGTACAACATTAGCACCACCCATTGGAATGGAAAGCATTGGGCTATTCAATACATATTCTCCCATGGATAGCTTGATATTATGGCACTTTCCAGAGAAATTTATGGTTCCTCCACTTGAAATCGTCACTTGACACTCTGGTGTTGGATATATGAAGCAATTCAATTCCTTGGCTATCTTACAACGAATAACTACTACCCGTATCAATCAACACTATTGCATTTTTCTTCTTGATATGTCCTTCTATCTTTATAGTTTAAGGAGTGGTAATTCTAACCAATGCATTACAAGATATGGTTGGATTCATTCCTTCTTTCTCTGGGGTTAGTTCCTAGTGAATATCCTTTTCTTTTGACTTTTCTTGATCCTTTTCTTCCTGATATGTCACTGCTTGAACCTTCTTCTTCTTGATATGTCCTTCTATCTTAAGAGTTTGAGGAGTGGTAATTCCTTCCAATGCAGTACAAGAGATGGTCGGATTCATTTGTTCTCTATCTAGGGTTGGTTTCTGGTGTATATCCTCTTCTTTTGACATTTCTTGATCCTTTTGTTCCTCCTCTTCAAAATCTGTGTAAAATAATTTCTTCTCGGCACACTTATGACCTTTAATGTATTTGCTATCACAACTGTAACAAAGCCCTTTTTTCTTTTTTCTTTCAATTGTTGTGGTGTCATCCTTGTAGGTTGTGGAAGGTTAGGATAAACAACACTTCCATCTTTATAGTTGTGAGGGATAGACTTCCTTATTGCCATAATTTTGCTTTCGACTTTTCTTGCAAACTTGTATGCCTTTTCCAATGAATTAGGTTCCCAAAGGTGAACCTCATGTTGGATGTTATCTTTTAAAGTCACTATGAAGACATCAATCCTCTGCTTCTCTGGAATATCATTTACCCTTATATTCAATTTTTGAAAGTCCTCAATGTGCTCTGCCATTGAACCCTTTTGTTTGAGATTTATCAATTGGCTAAAGAAGGTGTTTCTCTTTGTATCCTCATAATGTGCTATCATTTCCTCTGTGAAAATTGACCACGTGACAAGTGGTTTACGAGAACAAAGCCCTTTATACCATAAAAATTGATTGGTTCTAAATATAAAGATGCAATATGTACCTTTTGTAGCAGTTGCACCTCATGTAGATCAAAATATTGCTCCATCTGTAGTATCCAATTTACTAGATCTTTTCCATCAAACTTCCTCACATCGTTTTTTCTTGATTTTAGGAGCTCGATCTTGAAACGAATATAACTATGTAATTTCAGATCTTTAAGTTTTGAAATATAGGTGTGTGATAGCCTCTGAGTCCTCTTTGTAACCTCACAAGTCTGATCACAATTGGATTCCTGAAGAAAGAGTTATTCCCAATCTCCTGCGATGATCTAATTATAGACTGGTTCAGTAGAGCGAACTTGTACGACATTCCACGTGTCACTGTTTTGACCTTAGATTCTGAAACTGATACCCAACAAACTACAGTCTGTCTTCTTTCTGTCACTTTTTACGAAATTTGAATTAGATGCTCCAAGAGAGAGTTATGATGATTTTCCTAAGGTCACATGTTTGGGATGTAATTTGGGGGCTTGCAAAAACCCTAACTTCCACAGATCATATCTCTTAAAATATAGATATACAATATCTAAAATTCAGACTCGAGGTTCAGAATGATTTTGGCTCAAATGGGTTGTTGTTTAGCTTTTGAAACTTTGTAGCAAAAAAATTATAGAGAAAATTCCACAATGACTTGTTTCGAGTAGTAAAACCCTAGAATCCAAAGCTCTGATACCAAATGTTATGAAACCAGCTCACAAAAATATAGAAAAGAAAGATAAACGCCTTAGAATTCAACCTCTTTGAAGGGGAAACCTCCTTTACATTACACAAATGAACAATTATTGGATGATGCAAATGACAAGACCTCCTTTCTATATATAGGAGTCTAAGGGGTCCCAATACAATCAGAGCCTACATAACAATAATAATGTAAGGGCATAACAATAACAATAGAGGGCTTCTACGGGGCACGATAGTAACAATATGGGGGCTACATGGGCACAACAATATAATAAGGGGGTTTCATTAATAACAATAAGGGGTTACACTAGTAGTATAGGGACCTAACAATCTTGCAAGATGACATGCCTTGTTGACCACCATGGTACAAGTAGATGCCACATCAACCACCATTACTCACACACATGGGGCTAGTAATTTGTGGACTTTCAAGAATATTCTAGAAGGTCGACCAAACCCTTATTGCTAATTGAAGGTTAAGGAATTAAAATCCCTAATCCTAAGTGAATATTGAGCTATGTTAAATATTGAGAAGCTAGGAGGAGAAGGGGTTCCATTTTTTAACATTGTACTTGTTCCATAGTTAAGAAAAACAAACATATAGGAGTGGTATTTTGAGATCATAATAGAGAAAGAGGATGATTTTGTATTAGTTGTTCATGCCACAATGTCAAAAGGTAACTCCATAATGAATTACCATTCCTTTGTATGACAAGAGCATTGGCCTCAACTTCTAGCTAGGTTTTCTCTTGTATTGGGTTTCCCAAGACAAATCTTGTGTTCATTTGTGTTGATGGTGTGTACATATTCATATTATTTCATTTTTTATTTCAGTTATTTCATAAATTCAAGAAAAGCTATTAATTAATTAATCTGGGATCTATCAAAGATGAATTTGCATAATAAAAAATTTCAAAATGTTATAAAATATGTTGTGATAAATTATTCTAGCAGGATATCCATGGTAGTTTATAGATCACCTGTGCTCAAAACAAATTCTGTAGTGGAAAATGATGTGTTCAAATTCCAATGTCTATGCCCAACTATAGTTCTTATTATCCTAAATAATTTTGTTGGGAAACCCTTTACTCAAATCTCCAAAATTCTTGACTATGGCACAAGTGGTGCTTGACATCTTGTTTGTTTATATACCAAGAGCTATAATAAACTTATTTGAGGCATTTCTAGTAGTTGAAAGAGATGTGAGGTTTCAATATCTTAGAGGAGGATTAATTTTTTTACCCATAAGTGACCTTTGTTAATGACTTGACTTGAAGAATCAAATAGAACAAAATAAAAACAAATAAATCCTCAAATAAATATCTTTTAAAAAAAATGGTTTGAGAGAGAGAAAACTACTCAATAATTATATCTATATGTTGTAGAATCCTAAAAAAAACTTCATCTCACCTTAAAGCGGTTGAAATTATCATAGTAACAAATCCCACCAAGGAGATCTAATATAAAGTCTCTCCATTCCCAATCTCCAATAAAAATTAATAAATTTTATAGAATTATGGACACAATGCATAGATAATTAAGAAGAGTTATAGTGAAAAATACCTAGAATAATAAGTTTGAAGTAAGAACTTTATCAAATTACATCAATTTTTATAAGTGTTCTTGCTTTACATAAAAGCTATGTTCCACACTTACTATATTTGGATTATAAATCTAAGTTACTTTTATCTCATCTTTAACTTGCTCCGTTTGGGTGGATACAAGATATAAATAAGTTGACACGTATGCCAACATGACCATACTAATCAACTTACATCACGATACATTGGGTTCTAATTGCTAGACCATATGACCAAAAAAAAAGAAAGAAAGATAACTCCATGGGACCGATGGATTAACCTTTCAAGCGTTGTAACCTTTCAGATAATAACATAATATACTTGACCAATGGTATCACAACTCTCATTGTTTGGTTTATATATTGATAATCTTGAAGAATGGATAAGCAATATTGAAGGAGAAGGCATCCAATTAGCAAGATATATGGTGAAACTGCTTTTATATGCATATGACCTTATCCTTATTGCTAAATCTGTGATAGGTATGAGAAAGCACTTGAAAGCTCTGGAACTCTTTTGTCAAGATGCCGGAATGCAAGTAAATATCAGCAAAACTAAATTCATGATTTTCTCCTTGAAAAGAAAGAAACACCCACAAGGGCTCCACTGGGGGAGCAATACCATACCACGTGGGTTCATATTGGGGGATATATATTGAGGAAAAAATGGCATAATATATTGGGGGATATATAGGGGGTAAAGGGTTTTTATATTGGAAGGTATAAAAAATGGAGTTCAAAGTTAATGAAAAAATATAAAGGGGTATAAAAAATGTTAATGAAAAAATGGATACCTACAATATCTAGTGGAAGTAGGGGTTTTTTAAATTGGGAAGGTGTATTGGGTTCGTATTGGTAGGGGGTTAAATAATGTGATTTTTAGGGGTATTTTCCAATATGTAGTCAAATTAAGGGTATTGTTTAATATGTCATGAATGCACGTGATAGGACAAAGGTTCATTGAGTGAAGCCCCCGTGAAAACACCATGATAATTTTCTCTTTAAGGGCAACCCCTTGGAGGTTGTAGATGAGTAAAAATATCTAGGAATTGAGTTCCACTACAGGATCAACTAGGAGACATGTAGATCAAAGAGAATCTAAGGAGGATGGAAAGCTTCTTACCTTCTTCAAAATAGGTGTAGACAAACATAATTATGGGATTGGAAGACTAAGAAAACCCTATTTGGTTTATTAGTGGTGCTAGTTATCCTCTATGGTTGCGAGATATGGGGAGTAACATGTCAAGCCTCAAATGGCGACAAATAGAAAGAATCCAAAAGCATCTAATCACAAGTAGCCTCAAAGTCAAATCAACGGTTCCATATGATATACTTTTAGCTGAGGCTGGTATGTTTCCAATTGAGGCTTCAACGATCATTCATTTGCTAAGTTACCTAAAGAAGGTTGAAAATATGGATAAGCATCGATGGCCCAAGTTGGTTGTCAAAGAAGAGCTAAGTCGTCGAAAAAAGACGTGGATGAAGCAAAATAAAAAGTGGTTAGGTAAATGGGACATAAATTTGCATGATTGTCCTCACGCTAAGGAGGAGATAAAAAAGTGGGTGTTAAAAATTTAGGACTGCCATGTGGACAAAACAAGTAGGCAAAAAAAGCATATTATGTCAAAGAATTTAACCCCACGTGGAAGCATGATGATAAAGAGTATTTGAGTTCCACAATCAAGGGAAAAGCTAAAATATTAATTGCGCAGTTGAGGACTAGTTCCCATCATCTAAGGTGTGAAACCGGGAGATGGGCAACCCCTAAAGAAGAGTGGGAAGAAAGAACTTGCATTTTTTGCAACACAGGGGCAGTAGAAACAAAGTGGAATTATATCAAAGAATGTGCAACATATGAAGGTATTCGTCGTCAGTTTGATAACAGTCTAAAGGTGAACAATCTCAGTGAGCTTTTTGAGGAGGAAAGACTTCACAAAATAGCGAATTTCTTACTCTAGATTCACAACAATAAAATTAACATGGAAAATAATATAAATATGGTTTAAGTTGTTTGGTGGTCCCTTAGACTGTGGGGTCTCATGGATGTCATTAAAAACCATTCATTCATTCATTATATATCGTCTGACACCACTGATCAAAGCTAAGACTAGCTTTTGATCACCTAGTCCCACGGATCGCCACCTCCAATTTCCTAACACTAATGTTATGGTATTTGTAGATGTGGGTGTACTAACATGCTCAAAACTTATGCTTATTCCACGCTGTGATGCATTGTTCTAACATGCCAAGGCATAAAACACAGTTCATGTGTATCCTCATCTCCACTCTTACAAGCACACTTGATGAACACTACACTCAATGAACATTTTACCTCAAGAAAGCATATGCCAATCAGATTTGATCACATGTGTCATCTTTAGATTTGTTATTGACAGATGATGAAAGTTGGTGGGAGAAATCTCCCTTATAAAACACCTTTAACTTAATTACAAAAAATATTTTAAATAACCAAAAATCACAATTTTGTTTATTTAAAATTGTATTACCAAATTAAAAAAAAAAATCAAAATATTAAAAAATTAAAGCAAGTTTTTACACTAAAAAATAATTCAAAAGCTTTCAAAATCACCTAAAAATAAACCTCTTTAGCCCTCCGACATCAAAGTCAAAGTAAACCACATGAGTTAAATGATAAATTCTCCATTATTTAGACTTTTGTATAATAACAATGTTAGCTGGGAATTTTGATGTATTCATCTTCATTTGACATTTATTTTTGAAATTACCTGCACATTTATAGTTGTAGGCTCACTTGTATTACACATTTAGTTTTGCCTTTGTGTGTGTATTAGTTTGTTTTTGACCAAAAAATTATGTTGCTTGTTCATAGTTTAAGATTGAGAATTCAATTTTGTTATTTATTATTATTGTTTAAATTTATTTATTTGTAAGGTCATTGGTTGAGGTCTTATTATGGTTGTTTAATAACTCCCATTTATGTTGGTTACTAATTTTTTAAGTTTTAAGTTTTATTTCCTTTTTATTTAGTTATTTAGTTTTTTTTATTATTTCCATTTCCATTTATAGTTGTTCTCCATATTTTCAATTTAAGATGACTTACTATTATATTAAGAATATATTTTATAAATTCAATTATAAAAAATTATATATATTAATAAAAAATAAAACACAAACATATTAAGTGTATATACGTTAATATAATCAATATTAATTAATTATATTTTTTAGTTTTTAGTGATGGTATTCAACAATACAATATTTTATTAATTGTTTTATTTTTGTAATGAAATCTTTATATCTATTAATTTTTAATTTAATTAAACTATATTTAAACTAACTTGTAAATACTAACTATTATATAACCCTTCTTTTATATATCAAAATGATTATGGTCCCGTATTAATATTCAATAATAATACAAATATTTTTTAATTCATGCATTCGAAAATTAGAAAATGATTGCACATTATAACTCATCATAGATTTCTTATATTATATATTAAATCGATTATTTTTCAAAATTTATTTTCAGCGATAATATTTTTTTAATGGATAGGTTTGGAAATTGGAAAATGTTCACACATTGCAAGTCAATCTACCACATGTAAATGATTATATTGTATATATATATAGGTTTCGAAATGTTTGTGCGGGCATTATATTGTGATAGCATATTGCTGAGAACAGTGTCACTTTTTTTTGCTCTGAGCTGCTGCGCTGCAACCCTAGCCGCGCCTTCTGAGCGACCCCGCTAGCGCTCTCCCCCATGGAGCCTGGAGGCGGCCCTGTGGCCCCTCCCCCCTTTCCACCGGAGATTGAAGCCTTCAAGGCTCTTGTATCTGCAACAGGAAAACGTCAGGTCACAGGCCCGCAGCAAAAATTCGTCAAAAAACTGGACAGTATACCCAAGGTGGCCTTACCAGAAGAGGAAATCTGTAGATCTGCGCTGAATCTAGCAGAAAAAGGTTTGATCGGCCAGTTCACCGGGTTGTGGCCATCCCCGAGAGCAGTCGAAGAATGGGTTAGAAGGAATTGGCTACCTTTGGTAAAAGAAGGAATCAAGATCTATTTTGTAGGCAAAGGGTTCTTCGTTTTCTTGTTCGACAGTACAGAGGACAGAGGCCTGATTTTCAGAAACGGGCCATACTTCATGGGGCCTCAAGGACTCTACTTGAACAAATGGTCTACTGATTTCGATCCAGCGCAAGACGTGCCCAAGGCGGTTCCTGTTTGGGTGCGCCTCCCGCATCTTCCCCTGCATTGCTGGAATCAAAGCTCACTTCAATCCATAGGAAACGCACTTGGAAAATACATAGACCAGGCCCCAAGGAAGGATCAATACTCTTGTGCCCGGATCTGCGTGGAGGTCGATCTGGAAACAGGATTACCCGAAGCGATTCAGTTATCGGTGGCAAACTGGACACACATACAAGAGCTTGATTACGAACAGCTGCCTTTCAAGTGTCGATTCTGTCATGAGTACGGGCACTTTGCAAGATACTGCAAAAAAAGAAACGAGGAGACTACAGAGAAGGACAAAGAAGATCAATGGAAACAGGCAAAGAAGGCAACATTCAGTAGACAGAGTAACAAAAACAAGGCTAAAGGGACAGAGAACAAAGTAGATAATGGAAGCACAAGTAACCAAAATGCCGGAAGCAGTGAAACAAAAGACAATGAGGGGGATAAAAACCCCTTTGAAATCCTCACGCCTCCTTCAGATCCTCCAGAAGCAGGGGAAGAAGAACCACCACAGCAGGAGAATATTGAAACCATAGAGCCAGGTAATGACCCAATCCCCAACCCAAGCAATCTTTCTTCCCCTTCATACGCAGATATAATAAAAAAAAAGAAGAAAACCATAGAGAATATGGGATCATCAGATGATGAAACATTTGAAAGGACGGCAAAAAGGGCTGGACGAAGATCAAACAAGGAAACTAGAGAAGAGGAGTCAGAAAGACAAAAAACCCTCGGCAGCCAAGCTACCATCGAAATGACACTAGGGAGGAATATCAGGCCTAGGGCCTCCAAAGGAGGAGGGCCTACCCCTTTAAGTGGTAAATGATGCAGTTGATCTCTTGGAACTGTAGGGGTCTGGGTAATCCCAACAAGGCAGAGGCTATCAAAGACTTATTGAAGATGGAGTCCGCGGACATCCTTATGCTCCAAGAGACCAAAGTAGAAGGGGAAACCCTTCTAAACACCAGTATGTTGAAATGGAAATTTGATTCAGGAAAGGCTGTTAGTGCAAGGGGATCGGCCGGTGGAATAGGCACATTTTGGTCAAAAAGCTCATTCACCTTGGAACGATTCACAGAGACCCAACATTGGATCCACACAGATCTGCGACACACGGTAAGCAATCTCTCCTTGGCCCTTTTTAATCTGTATGTTCCTGTCCACTATGAAGAAAAGAGAGAGTGTTGGAGGACACTAATGGCCTATATAGAGCAGATCAACCCTTCAAACGTAGTCATTGGAGGAGATCTGAATATCATACTAGACCCCAAAGAAAAAAGAGGAGGGATATATTCTAGAGACCCCTTTGTCAACACTGTGGGCAATCTGATTTTACAGTGGGACTTAGTTGACTTCAAGCCTATAAAAGGAAAATACACCTGGTCCAATAACAGATCAGGAGAAAATCAAATCTCAGCTAGGCTGGACAGGTTCCTCATCAGCAGTACATTAATGCTGGACAATAGAATGGTTTTCTCTAAGATCCTCCCCAAGCTTACATCGGATCACAAGCCAGTTCTTCTTTGTATCAAAAAAGAAGAAGATCTCGGCCCTCTTCCTTTTCGCTTCAGCCCTCTCTGGGCAGGCAAAGACGGATTCTATGAAACTGTTCAAACGGCCTGGAGGATAGCTGTTTATGGATCCCCAAGTTATGTGTGGGAACAAAAAATAAAAAACACCAAAAAAGCTCTGAAAGATTGGATTAAAAAATCTTTGCAAACCCCAACTAGCCAAAGGAAAGAAGCAGTTCTTCAGCTGGAAAAAGTCCAATTCGAAATGGAGGAGAAAGATCCCTCTCCCACAGATTTAGACATAGAAAAAACTGCCCAAAGGAAAGCATATTGTTGTTTCAGAACTGAAGAAGAATACTGGCGTTTAAAGTCTAGAAGTTTGTGGCTCAAATTTAGAGACAGGAACACCAAATACTTTCATAGACAGTGCAGGGCACGAGTTTCCTGTAATCACATAGCAGAGATAACAAGCACAACCGGACAGGTGTATAATGGATTTTCACAAATCAAAGAAGCAGCTGTCACTCATTTTCAGAATCTTTTAAGTGCGGAAAGAAATGGAAATGAGGAGGACGCAGAGGAGTTCCTCTCAACCATCCCAAACCTAGTCAAAGAGGAGGACAACGACTCCCTGATGAGCCCAGTCACGGATGAGGAGATAACCAATGTAGTCTGGTCCATGGAACCGGATAAAGCTCCAGGACCCGATGGGTTCTCAGCTCACTTCTACAGAATCTGTTGGGAAATCATCAAATACGACCTATTCAGAATGGTAAGAGGAATCCTGAGGAAGGCAAAAGTAGGAGGAGGAATAAACTCTACCTTCCTAGCCTTAATTCCCAAGGAAACAAACCCAAGGACCTTTGACAGATATAGGCCGATTTCTCTCTGCAACTTATCTTATAAGATTGTGGCCAAGCTGCTGGCCAACAGAATCAAGCCTCTCCTTCCAAAGCTCATCTCCCAGGCACAAGGAGGATTCGTAAAAGGCAGACAAATTCTGGACAATGTCATCCAGATTCAAGAAGCTCTCCATTCCAGCCTAACCCGGAAAGAACAAGGTATGATCATTAAATTGGATATGTGCAATGCCTTTGACCGTGTTAATCGCTCCTTTTTGTTCAGGGTTCTAGCAGCTTTTGGCTTTAAACAGGATTTCATAAACCTCATCAAGGCTTGTACAGAAAACGTTTGGATCGCCCCAATGGTGAACGGTAGACCAACGGAATTTTTTCAAGCCACCAGGGGATTGAGGCAGGGCTGCCCCCTTTCGCCCTTCCTATACATCTTGATGGCAGACGTTCTAAGTCGCAAGCTAACCCAAGAGAAACAAGTCGGAACCATTCCAGGGATAAGGATAGTTCAAGGCATAGCCCCGGTGAATCATGCACTATTCGCAGATGATTCAATTCTGTTGGGGGCCGCATCCATGAGAATTGCAAGCGCTTTTAAAACCATTCTTCAGCAGTACTGTAACATCACCGATGCATTAGTCAGTGAAAGGAAAAGTGCAATATACAGTTGGAATATCGATCAGCACGCTACAGACAGAATTGCCAACGTTCTGGGGTTCAAAGGATATGCTCTGTGGGAAAAAATCAAATATCTCGGCTTACCATTGACGAGGGGCTCCAATCGAAATCAACTGTGGGATGAAGTGATATCTAAATTCAAAAATAAGATAACAGCGTGGGGCGGAGTCTGGCTCACCACCGGAGGCAAACTCACCCTCATCCGATCCGTGCTCTCTGCCCTGCCCACATATCAAGCCTCGCTGCTGCTGGCTCCAAAACAAATCACTGACCAAATCTCCAGCATCATCCAAAACTTCCTCTGGAGCGGAGGGAAAGGCAACAAAGATCGCTTCCATCTCATCAAATGGGAGACTGTGAAACGCCCAATAGCTGAAGGCGGACTTCAGATCCGCGACCCCCAACATGCAAATCTGGCATTGGGAGGCAAACTCCTGTGGCAACTAATCACAGAACCTTCGCACCCAATCAGTCAGTTGCTGAACCTCAAATATTTACAAAAGCAACCAATCTCATCTTTCAATCCAGCGCAATCTCCAAGAGGAACGCAGGCCTGGAGGCTGTGTTGCAGAGGGATCGAATTCTTCCGAAACCATTTATACAAAATTCCTGGGAATGGCAAAAATTCGCTACTATGGAAAGAACGAATCATGAATCACTCCCCTCTCTCAACCAACAACGAAATAGCAGAGTTGAGAGCCTGGTTAATCTCCAAAGGAGTAAGGAAAATTGAGGATATAGCAGAGTGGGATCTCAATGGCAACTGGCAGCGCTGGACGTTGCCAATCATCCCAACCCACTTAAAAGAACAGTCAAAAATTCTGTTAGAGGCAATAACAGATTTTACACCTGTGCATAAGGAAGAGGAAGATCAATGGGGATGGGGAAAAACAGGAGAGTACACGGTCAAACAAGGCTACTTTCAAATGCAAGAAAAACAGGAGTCACAGTACCCGGAATCAGTTTGGAAACAGATATGGGAAAACTTCAGCATCCCCAAGATCAACTTCTTCAGCTGGACCTTATTCCACAATAAAATCTTGACCGGAGACAATTTGTGCAAAAGAAACTTTGCAGGCCCGCATCGTTGTGTCCTCTGCAAGAACGCTTCAGAAACTGCAGTCCACTTGTTTATTGACTGTGAGTATGCACAGAAAGTGTGGAACAGCTTCTTAATAGGGCTGAATGTGAGCCCCCCAACACGCTGTCAGATCACAGAATTGTTTTTGACATGGAAAACTCGGTACCCCCACAGCATCAACGAAAAATCTCTTTGGCACAAGTTATGGACTGCTGCACCGAAATATGTTTGTTGGAAGTTGTGGCTCTCCAGGAATGAAGCTGTCTTCAATCAAAAAGACATAAATGCAGAAGCAGTAGCCAGGCAGGCCAAGGATCTCCTCTTAGAAACTCTGAGACAAACTAGTGTCAAAGACAGCAACCTCAGAAATGAAGAAAAGACGTGGCTGGAAGGTTATACACCCATGCCAACTACATATGCCATCATCCGCCCAAACCACAAGGAAAACTGGCAGTACAGAGACAACTCGGACAATTTTCAAAATTGGTGGAAGTCACAAGGTAAATGTACAATTTTCTTTGATGGGGCTTCGAAAGGAAACCCAGGCAGGTCAGGAGCAGGAGGTGTCATTTACTTTCAGAATGGCAGAAAAGAGGAATTCAGTTGGGGACTTGGGCTAAAAACCAACAATCAAGCGGAAGCACTCAGTCTTTTAAAAGCTTGTCAACTGACCAGAAAAGGAAACGCAAAGGAAATTATAGTTTTTGGAGATTCAGAACTGCTGATAAGGTCTCTAATACACAAGAAAAGCCTCAAAGATCCAGTTCTAAACAAGCAGCTAGCAAGAGTAAACAGATTAATGAAGGAATTCTCATCAGCACAGCTCTTCCATATCCTCAGAGATTTAAACACTGAAGCAGACAGGCTAGCAAATGTAGGATGCAATCTTGAAAAAAGTATGATCAGCATAAATGCAGAGACTCTGAAAATGGCAATCATTCCTTAGGAGCACTAGGAAAACAGAGGAAACAATGAAAGTGATTTGTAATACCTGCTTGGCTTTGGCCTCTAATAAATAAAAATACTCATTTCAGTTAAAAAAAAAAAAATGTTTGTGCCAATAAATGTAAGTGTAGTCTAGACTACAATTTGCCAGGAGGTCTAGATAACTCAAATATATTATATTTTTAATTAAATTTATTTTAAACTAAGTATATTTATAAATATTACGTGGGAGAAAAATTTAAGTTTTTAAATAATATATGTATGAGATTTAATATATTAATTTTGAGTTTTCATCGTATTGTTTTTTTTTAATAGTTTTTTAAATATTAATTTTTTTATAATATTTCTAATCTTATTTAGATTTATTTTAATATTATTACATTAATAATATTTTAAATATTTTTTTAATGTTTTTTATTTTAAAAATAATATTTTAAATAATTACAAATCATTATCATAATCAATATTATATTTTATTTAACAATACTCCACATTTTTATTATATATATATATATATATAGAAAATATTCATATTTTACTACTTTTTTTTTTAAGCCGAAAGCAATGATCCTCTTCATACTCTTTCCCATTTCTTTTTAAAACTCTATAATTAACCACTCAATTGCAAATCTCAACTGGTTCTATATTTACCCATAATGATTAATATCTGAATTGGTAATGTCCCCATTTATTATTACATGATAAGACTATTTTCATTATTTGAGTGTAGGGTTCATTTCCTTCCATCCATTTGTCTCAATCCTCATATGGAACGAAACGTCGTATGTTAGGCCCCTATACTACTAGTGTAACCCCTTATTGTTATTAGTAAAACCCACTTATTCTATTGATGTACCCATGTAGTGCCCATATTGTTACTAATGTACCCCATAGAAGCCCACTATTGTTATTATTGTGCCCTTACATTATTATTGTTATGTCGGCTCTGATTATGTTATGACCCCTTAGACTCCTATATATAGAAAGGAGGTCTTTTCATTTGTATCATCAAGGAATTGTTCATTTATGTAATGTAAAGGAGGTTGCCCCCTCGAAGAGGCTGAATTCTAAGGTGTTGATCTATCTTTTCTATCTTTTCTTGAGCTGGTTTCATAACATTTGGTATCAGAGCTTTGGATTCTAGGGTTTCGCTGCTCCAAACAGGTCACCGTGGAATTTTAGCTATAACGTTTTTTCTGTGACGTTTCAGAAGTCGCAAAAAAAACCCATTTGAGAAGAAATCGCGCTGAACCTTGGATCCGAATTTTAGAGCTTTTCACGTGATATTTACGGAGATATGATCTAAGGAAGTTGGTCTTTTTGCAGACTCTTGAATTACATTCAAAACAGGTGACCTGGGGAAAATTGTCATAAATTTCTCTCTGGGGATTAGATTGAAATTTCGTAAGAAGGTACAGAAAGAGGATGGACTGTAGTTTTCTTGTATATATTTTTCAGGGTAAAAGGTCGAAACAGTGACACGTGGCACTTCATACAAGTTCGCTCTTCTGGAAAGTTCTATAATCAGGTCATCTTGGGAGATTGTGCATAACTCTTTTTTGGAGAATCCAATTTGGATTAGACTGGTGGCATTGGAAAGAGGACATAGAGGGTTACTACAAGTAGCAATTTCAGAACTTAAATATCCGCAAGTACAGAGTTACAATCATTTCAAGATCGAGGTCCTAAAATCAAGAAAAAGCAAGATGAGGAAGTTTGATGGCAAGGATCCAGTAAATTGGATACTTCAAATGCAGCAATATTTTGATCTACATGGTGTACCACTGTTACAAAAGGTATGTATTGCATCTTCATATTTAGAACCGGATCAATTTTTATGGTATAAAGGGCTTTGTTCTCGTAAACAACTTGTTACATGGTCAATTCTCACGGAGGAAATGATAGCACATTATGAGGATACAAAGAGCAACACCTTCTTTAGAGCAACACCACAACAATTGGAAAGAGTAAAAGGGCTTTGTGACATATTTGAAAGTAAAATTATGGCAACAAGGAAGTCTACCGCTCACAACTTTAAAGATGGATGTGTTGTTTCTCCTAGCCTTCCCCAACCTACAAGGGTTAAACCACAACAATTGGAAGAAAAAAGAGAAAAAGGGCTTTGTTACAATTGTGACAGCAAATGCACTAAAGGTCATAAGCGTGTTGAGAAGAAATTATTTTACATAGAGTATGAAGAGGAGGAAGAAAAGGATCAAGAAACATCAAAAGAAGAAGATATATGCCAGGACCCGACCCCAGAGAAAGAAGAAATGAATCAGAACATATCTTGTAAACTATTGGCAAGAATGACCACTCCTCAAACTCTCAAAATAGAAGGACATATCAAGAAGAAAAAGGTGCAAGAGGTGAAAGATCACATCAAGAAAGAAGAAATGAATCCAGCCATATCTCGTAATTCACTGGTTGGAATTACCACTCCTCAAACTATCAATATAGAAGGACATATCAAGAAGAAAAATGTTCAAGAAGTGAAAGATCACATCGAGCGTCAAGAAATGAATCCGACCATATCTTGTAAAGGATTGGAAGAAATTACCACTCCTCAAACTCTAAAGATAGAAGGACATATCAAGAAGAAAAAGGTTCAAGCAGTGAAAGATCACATCGAGCATCAACAACAAGTTCTCCAACTTTTAAAGGATAACGCCACTTCGGTACAAAATCAAATGAAACAACAGGTAGATCAACATCATAGTGAAAAATGTTTTGATGTAGGCGACCGGGTATTTTTACTGCTACATTTAAAGCAAGCTATTTATGAGAAGGAAATGTTGGCAATACTACATGCACTTAAAAAATGGCGACCTTATCGAATGGGAAGACTCTTCAAGGATGAGGATGTGGAAGCATTGTTTTGTGCTATTTCTATTATCCAACCAGATTGGATAAACAAAGCAAGGGATCAATGGAAGAAGGACAAAGAAGAATGGCCACTTATTCAAAAGTTTCAAAAGATCCCAATTCAAACAATATTGCCAGATGTTGAAAAGGAAGGAAAAATCATATTGGAACCTGGAGCATTCACAGAAACAAGAACCCGACAGCTACGAAATCAATCAATTTCAGAGTATCTCATCAAGTGGAAGAACTTACCCGTTGAAGATTCCACATGGGAGGACAATAATTTTATACAGAAGCATCAAGAACTACTCAAGCGTTGAGGACAACGCTTTTTGAAGGAGAGGGGCATGTTAGGCCCCTATACTACTAGTGTAACCCCTTATTGTTATTAGTAAAACCCACTTATTCTATTGATGTACCCATGTAGTGCCCATATTGTTACTAATGTACCCCATAGAAGCCACTATTGTTATTATTGTGCCCTTACATTATTATTGTTATGTCGGCTCTGATTATGTTATGACCCCTTAGACTCCTATATATAGAAAGGAGGTCTTTTCATTTGTATCATCAATGAATTGTTCATTTATGTAATGTAAAGGAGGTTGCCCCCTCGAAGAGGCTGAATTCTAAGGCATTGATCTATCTTTTCTATCTTTTCTTGAGCTGGTTTCATAACATCGTATTCCACTATTGCACTAAATACAACTATTTCATAACTGCCACAAAAGTGCCAACTACAACATGTTAGTTCCAGTCTTCGCAGCCTGTCCCCAGGGATCAAAATGGGCTCTTACTATGTCTGGTTTTCAGAGATGTTTTGCACATGATTTTAAGTTCAAATCATATCCTAAGTATGTCCATCAGAAGCAGCTTGGAAAAATCTTTCCAACGGTATATCACACTCCCATAATCGGTTTCTATATCAGAAGATATGATCAAAATGAATGATTGATTCTTGGTTATGCATGTTTTGAGGTCATTTGCTGCACACAGAGACAAGTTTACTGCAAATCAGTTTCTGAAGTAATAGACATGAATTTTACAAAAGTGAAAGAGGTTTTTGTCAATCACATACCAAATAACAAAAACCTCCTTCCGTTTATGCACAGGTGTTACTATGTGGGAGATATACAGTGATATTTGAAGCCTACATTAAAACAAAACAAATTTTGCATTTGTTTTACTCTTTTAGTAATTGTAGTGCGATGCCATTTTACAACAGATGGAAAATAATTTTGAGAACCCCAAGGAGGTTTTTTCAACCACGAGCCATATAACAAAAACCTCTTTCAGTTTATTCACAGTTGTCGTGAATTGGAATATTTGACTAGGTATTTACAGCTTATTTCTACAGATTTAAATATTTCACGATTTCCTGTTTTAGAGATTGTTTTGTGGCACAAATTTCGTGCAACTGGAAACGAATTTCCAACATTTGAGAGAGGTTTTTCACAAACATGACCCTATCTACAAAAACCTCTTTCATTTTTGTAACAAGTGTTATGGTTCAAGAGATAGGAGTTCATCTTTGTTATAGACATTTTTGTGCCTTGCATCACTGAGCATGAAATGTCAATAATCAAGGGATCCAAAGTCCCTAAACATGTTGTTCCTACCCCTAGAGGAACAAGGCTAGCAAACCACAGCAATTCACTGAAGTTCTCCACCTGAAAACACTCAAAAACAGGCCAATTCTGGATCATGTCAACTGCTCCACTGAGCATCTGCGCTGAATGTCAACTGCTCCACTGTCTACCTGCGTTGAATGTCAACTGCAACAAAGGCTACCTGCGCTGAGCGTAACTGGACAAGTGGCAGGCTCATTTCTCAAGGTGTCAATGCCCAGGAAGCTTCCAAAATGACACTTGGATCAGGGGATTCGACTAGTGATGAGTAAGAGGTTCCAAATCTCCAAGTGGAAGCAAGAACCTCCAAGTGGACTCAAGAACTGAGAGAGGGTGAGGACACTAGTCACTTCTCAAGCTGACTCATCCTCTCTCCAAAACTCCTATATATAGATCTCTCCTCAATGAGATCAGGAGGCTGGAATGTTGTGATTGCAAAGAATTGCTGTTGGTTTGTGGTTGGATCATTGGGTGTTTATGCTTTGAAAGGGGCTGAAGAAGGAATTCCATTCTGCTGGGAAGGAGATGCTGGGTTGGAACCCTATGGGTTGTATCTCTTCCTGAACCTTGTTTATCAATCAATAAAGCTTCTTGGTTCTTTCCTATATGCCGGTGTATTTTGTATAATCTGCATTAGTATATTTGATTTACTTCTAATCCTGAATCATTTATGAATATGTATATTTGCCTTTGTGTTGTGTCCTTCTCTTGTCGCAAGTAGCTGTTCTCTTGTCACAGGTAGCTGTTCTCTTGTGATCTCGTGGGAATCAAGTAGCTGTTCTCTTGAGCAAGCGAGGAGGCAAGTAGCTGTGGACACCCAAAGAGGAGAGAGTCTAGATCGAGGGACAACTGGAAGATAACGGTACGTCTACCAATCTCCTCTCTTTCACATTTCATAAAGGAAGAAACTGAAGTAGCTGTATTCGTTTGTTGCTAAGGTACTGTCACACCTTAGGTGGATAGGATCGTCCTGTATAGGCATTTTTCCCCACAACAAATTGGCAACTCCGCTGGGGAAAAAATTTGTTTTAGTCATTTTGTTTGTGTTTACATCATTGTTTACTTCATAGACTCAACGGCAACAATCGAACTACTTTGCAAAGTAGAATGTTGCTGCTTTGATCCTTCACTGGGTTTTTTGTCTATGATCTCAACAATGGACTCACAAATGACTTGATGATCCTTTGTGATAGTCTTTAGTACCCTCTCAGAGCATACCTATGTTTATACCTTGCTTGTGTTTCTGATTTGGCCTGAAACAATTGATTTTTGAGCATTTTATGACCCGGAAACCAAGAGAAACGAGAGTTTCTCCTTTCAGCGCAGACACTGTGAAGGCAGTCTGCATTTCAACGCAGGTCCCGTGAAGGTTACCTGCGTTGAATGTCAAACTGACAGTGTTAGACTTGCGCTGAACCAGTGTGACCTTGTGCAACTGGGGTTCCTTGCTGTCTTTTGCCCTGTTTTGATCTCTGTTTTTGCAGCCTTTAACTAGCATAGGTACCAGTCTGATAACCCCTTTTCTTTGCTTGAATTCCGCCTCATTTTTGTACAAAAAGACTGTAAGTGTTTTTATGTGTTTGTGGCGTCATTTACAGTTTTCCTTTGCATAAGCGAAATAGTCATCCTGTAGCCCTTGATTCAGATCTGATTGATTGATTGATTGTGATCTTAGGAGAGAGTTCATTGGCTGTTTGCAGTTTGATTATCATTTGCTTTTGCTTATTGGTTTGAATCTGTCACTTTTAAGTGTCGAAACAAGTATTTCTTTCGAAAAATCGCAAAGTGATTGTAATCTCTTCTACCCTTGCTGATTTTGGAAAAAGTAAACTTGTTTATTTCAGTCATTTAAAAGCAAATTCAAAATTGTACAAAAAGATTTCTTTGTAAGCATTTATACTAAGAAAGTGGAAAACAAACACCTGCATTGTGCATTTGCATTTTGATGAGTTTGCATGTCTGATTTAGGAAGAGTGCATTAGAGTGTGCTGATTGCTCTTTGAGAAAAGATAGTCGCTCTCTTTTCCCTTAGTAGCTAGGATTTTCAAAGTTGAAAGATTATAAAGCTTGCTTATCATCTTAGACTGCATTTAGGAATTTGTACCATACATCTCGTGGTGATCCTGAAAGACAAACTTTAAAAAGATCAACTTAAAATAAACTGAATGAACCTAACAACGCTTTGCAACATAACGCACAACATAGAGGTCTAGGTAGAGACGTGTTCCGACGTCGTTAAACCTAGTGACTGTCGATCTCTGGGAAGGTGGGTGATTCCTCCTGAGGGACGATAGCGCTAATACGGACTTGTGCTCCCACGTACCGTCGCGTATATATTGGGAGACCCCTATAGGCATATATCCTTTATCCTTAGGAAGCCGTGTCGGCCGCCCTACTGATCGCAATGCAGTGAACACAGCATTCACGAAGATCGACCACCCGTACTGTAAAAAGTATTCTGTGGTTTTGCGAAAAGTTTGGCACACCCTCTACCTAGATCTCCAGAGCAGTTTCTTTTGGCCTTTTTCAGACTCTATAATAGAAAAAGTCCATTCGAGCATTTGTCACTTCGGGCTCGTTAAAAGATCGAAGGAGACTAGAGTCATCTTTAGCTTTTTCTCGACTCTTTAAAACTGAAAAAGCAAGTTGTGTCTAAAGCGTCGTTAACAATTTATTTTAAACGGAACAATCACCCTTATTCCCGCGTTGATCTTTAGGTTGAAAAGATGGAGCACACCAACCAAGGAGTTCCCCTTGGTGGAAATCCTAGTCCCTTCTCCTCTTGGGGAGATGTTGGTGCGCCCCACATGGCCACATTGTCGCTTCCAGGACTGACAATTGGCCTACCTGTATGGCTCTTTTCAACCAATGTCGTTCAGAATGCCACCATTCCTGAACAGTCGAGTCAACAGTTAGATCAGACAAGAGTTGCCCACCAGCCTTCCACTTCATCTTCCTCTCCTCCTTCCTCTTCGCTTGACGGAACTGGTCGGTCAAAGAACCAGGTTCCTAAGGAGAAGAAGGAGAAGAAGAAGAAAGAAAAGAAGCAGAAGGAGCCTAAGGCGACTGGGGGCAAACAAGCGTCATCTAACAAAAATCCACACACAGCACTCGTAAGGCCTAAATCGCCATGCGTCATATGCAGGGGAGACCACTTCCATAGAGATTGTCCATGTATCCCTCGGATACTAAGAGACTGGTCCCCCCATTTGCACAATTCGGTAGCATCGACCTCTGATAGCCATGTCGACTGCTCACCGTCAACTAGTGGGAGTGAAGCTCCAGGACAGAGCGGGAAAGCTAAATTTCCCTGCAGACTGTGTGAAGGCGATCACGCCATCCATCGTTGTCCCTTCTTAGACAAGGCGAAAAGAGTTTTGGAAGATCGCCCGATATTACGAGCGAATCTTCCTCCTGGATATCAAAAACTCTTGCCAAGTCCCTCGCTAGTTTAGAATCCGGTTGACCCGCCCAGGTGGTCAGCCGAAGCACCTATCATTGAAGATGAACCGTCTGAATCCATACCTGATGAAAGTCTAAAGGTTGAAACGGCAGTTGACCCGGTTTTGCCTTCAGAGGTTCTATCTTCGAATGACACCATCATAGAGGAGAATAAAGACGACACCGTCCAAATTCTCTTCATCAGCACTTACTCTGATGATCAAGGGGGCAATGCCACCATTCCTTTATCGCAGGAAGGAAGTTCATCAGAGCGCTATCCGGCTGTTTACTCGGTCCCACCACCAAGCAACCTGGTTGCGTCCTTTGACTGGAACCAACTAGGCAGACCCCGCTTGCCAGCTAGCATACCATTCAGAATTATTGTCCAAATATACAGAATGGTAATGGCTGGTACAGTTATTGATGAAGGGGCATCTGTGAGTATCCTTTCCTCTATTGCTTGGAAAGCGCTTGGTTCGCCTGCGCTTTTGCCTGAGATGAGAAATCTATCAGGCTTTGATAAGGGAACCAGTCGCCCTTTAGGGATCCTCCCCAATGTGCCGATAACATTGAAAGGGAAGACCGTTCAAATGAACGTGATGGTCGTTCAAGGACCCTTGGATTATAACCTACTCCTTGGACGAGACTATATATATTGCATGGGAGCCATAGTCTCCTCACTCTTTAGAGTAATGTGTTTTCCGCATGAAGGAAGAGTGGTCAAGCTCGTGGACCAACTTTCATTTCCCGGATCACACATCGCAAATAGTCGTATACCATCCCTAAATGGTTTGTTCACGCAAGAAGTGTCTCATCCCACGGTCCGTCCTCCTGATGAGCACGAGTAATCCGGGAGGATATGACTGGAAACCAGGGGGCATGCGTCCTGGTCTGCTTCGGCAGAGAACTTTGGGTATAAGATAGGTTTCCGTGGGAGAATATGACTAGTCCGTACCCCGTCCGTGGAGGAAAGAGGGTTGTTCTGGAAAAAGATTCTTTTGTCAAAGTTATGTGAGGTGGCGGGATTGCGTCACTCACCTTTGTCTATTTCGGTAGACATTGCCGAGGAAGTGTTTTGTTTGAAAGATTAACGAGACAATCTTTGGGTAACCTGAAAGAGGTAAGCCTCTCTCGGTAAAACGAAAGTTTTGGTGGAAAAGAAGTAGAGGTAACCTCCTAACTCTGTTTTATGCCGGGGGCATGCAAACCTTTTGGAGTGCTTGCAAGGGGCGACTATTTATTTTTTAAATTTTTAGGACCTCTAACCCTTTAAACTCGTAGGATTAGTCGTTTCCGAACTTGCATAAAGAAAGGATGTGGAGCAAAGCGTAGGGAGATGAAGCTCCATAAAAAATAGCAATCTCCCATGAGACACTCTTATCATATGACTGGTATAATTGAGCAGTTTTACCGCGGAATTTATGCTCGTTAAAAAATAGAAAAGCGAGATCCGAGCAGTTTTAGCAGCATAGTTCATGCTCGTTAAAAAATAAACATAAGCTTTGAGCAGTTTTAGCAGCATAGTTCATGCTTGTTAAAAAATAAACATAAGCTTTGAGCAAGTTTAAGCTCGTTAAAAAATGAACTATCCGGTAAATAACCATTGAGTATGTAACCTGATCAACCATAAAAAGCCTTGGTCGTGTTTTGTGTACCGTCACCTCCACTGTTCATTTGGCCGATCGTTTACCTCCATATGATTGTTTACCCATTTTGAGGAACAGCTGTGAAGAGTGATTTCACCTAGCCATCCTTGTGACACTGCCGTGATTGGAAAATTCCAACCTGTACCTGGAATCAGCTGCTAACCCTGTTCATCACTCGTTCCTCGAAAGACGAGTCTTCTTTAAGCTCTTTTCTATTGACTCGTAAAATATGAAAAGATTGCCGAGTTTTGGCCTTCCAGCTCGTTAAACGACCGGAAGAGCTATCCCTCCTCTAGATTTTAATCTTTTTGGACCTGAGGGATTATTGCACAAAAGGATCGAGCGCTTGTTTTGCGGCTCGTTAAAAATACCGAAAACTCATCCCTTCTGTATTGTTTTATACTTTTTCGGACTTAAGGGATTAGATGACGAAAAAGGAATTTTGGAGTTAACTTTATGTACCTTTTCAGACTCTCTAAAAATGAAAAGGGCCGAGTTTTCCTTGTCGTTAGACTCGTTAAAATCACTAAATAGCGACAAACTTGTCTTTAGACGAGAGCGAGTTTCACTATCGCTAGGCTCGTTAAAACATAGCGATGGGCTTGCCCGAAGGGAAAGTTATAGAACAAGCATATGTTATCCTCCTCAAGCTTGACAAAAATAAAGAGGTACTGGTCAGCAATGACTGGGGAAAAATTGGGGAAAAATCAAGAAAGCATTGATGGTAGCAGGTCGCTCTTAAACATGACACTTTTCCTCCGTACCACATCGGGTTGGGTTGTTTCATTCACCGGTCACATCACCATGGTCTCGCCATACCATCCATACTTGGGGTAATTCTACCAATCCATCGCATCAGTGTCGCCATATGTTCAAGAGAAGTCGTTCAGAAAGAGTCAACCAGGTCCCATCCACTGCCATATATTATCCTTCATCCGTTCATGACCGCCACCCTGAATCATATGTCACAGATCGTTTTCACCTCCATTAAAATCATTAGCTCCGTTCCGTGTCATTGATGTGGGATTCATTAAGGCCCTCCTTTGACGGATCACTTCTTGTCGACATCAGCTCATTATCCAAGAAGTTGATCTAGGAACAACCCCTTCAGTACTTTGAAGCTTGCATGCCTCAATGGCAAGTTTCTCACTTCCGGCGACAGGTATACATCAATGACCTTCGACCAGAAGATTTTGCGTGGTGTTCGACGCCAAGTCCTTTATTCACACCACGTGAATTGTACTGCAGTACCTTGAGGGTCATTATCATTATCGGTGATTCCTCTCGCGCTTGTTAACGGTTTACATCATTGACCGGTAATCAAGCGATGTCTCTCCATGTTCGACTTCAGCGCAATTCTCACATGGATTGACTTGTACTTAGAGTGAACATCGAACGAGTTTGAAGACCCCGGATCTAGTTTCATCCATCCGGGCTGCGATATATATTCAGGAAAAACAAAGACATTTGACATGTACATCATTGCAGCAGATGATCATCCTACTCAAAGGATGATAGTTTCGCCAGAATTATCAGTCTACCATCAGACGATCGTCTGTTCTATGTACCAAAATGTATTTATAAAGCTGAGCATGGGAATGCCCGCCTCAGCTAGATCATGAAAGCAGTATGAATCATAATGTATTGTATTGTATCTTATTACAGGTCTCCCCCCAGCAAATGGATGAACTTCGGACTCCCCTGGATAAAGCATTTCACCCAATAAACGGCCTCATACTTTAGGGGGCAACTGTTATAGACATTTTTGTGCCTTGCATCACTGAGCATGAAATGTCAATAATCAAGGGATCCAAAGTCCCTAAACATGTTGTTCCTACCCCTAGAGGAACAAGGCCAACAAACCACAGCAATTCACTGAAGTTCTTCACCTGAAAACACTCAAAAACAGGCCAATTCTGGATCATGTCAACCGCTCCACTGAGCATCTGCGCTGAATGTCAACTGCTCCACTGTCTACCTGCGTTGAATGTCAACTGCAACAAAGGCTACCTGCGCTGAGCGTAACTGGACAAGTGGCAGGCTCATTTCTCAAGGTGTCAATGCCCAGGAAGCTTCCAAAATGACACTTGGATCAGGGGATTCGACTAGTGATGAGTAAGAGGTTCCAAATCTCCAAGTGGAAGCAAGAACCTCCAAGTGGACTCAAGAACTGAGAGAGGGAGAGGACACAAGTCACTTCTCAAGCTGACTCATCCTCTCTCCAAAACTCCTATATATAGATCTCTCCTCAATGAGATCAGGAGGCTGGAATGTTGTGATTGCAAAGAATTGCTGTTGGTTTGTGGTTGGATCATTGGGTGCTTATGCTTTGAAAGGGGCTGAAGAAGGAATTCCATTATGCTGGGAAGGAGATGCTGGGTTGGAACCCTATGGGTTGTATCTCTTCCTGAACCTTGTTTATCAATCAATAAAGCTTCTTGGTTCTTTCCTATATGCTGGTGTATTTTGTATGATTTGCATTAGTATATTTGATTTACTTCTAATCCTGAATCATTTATGAATATGTATATTTGTCTTTGTGTTATGTTCTTCTCTTGTCGCAAGTAGTTGTTCTCTTGTCACAGGTAGCTGTTCTCTTGTGATCTCGTGGGAATCAAGTAGCTGTTCTCTTGAGCAAGCGAGGAGGCAAGTAGCTGTGGACACACAAAGAGAAGAGGATCTAGATCGAGGGACAACCAGAAGGCAACGGTAAGTCTACCAATCTCCCCTCTTTCACATTTCATAAAGGAAGAAACTGAAGTAGCTGTATTCGTTTGTTGCTAAGGTACTGTCACACCTTAGGTGGATAGGATCGTCCTGCATAGGCATTTTTCCCCACAACAAATTGGCGACTCCGCTAGGGAGATTTGTTTTAGTCATTTTGTTTGTGTTTACATCATTGTTTACTTCATAGACTCAACGGCAAGAATCGAATTGCTTTGCAAAGTAGAATGTTGCTGCTTTGATCCTTCACTGGATTTTTGTCTATGATCTCAACAATGGACTCACAAATGACTTGATGATCCTTTGTGATAGTCTTTAGTACCCTCTCAAAGCATCCCTCTGTTTATACCTTGCTTGTGTTTCTGATTTGGCCTAAAACAGTTGATTTTTGAGCATTTTAGTACTGCAGTACAATTCACGTGGTGTGAATAAAGGACTTGGCGTCGAACACCACGCAAAATCTTCTGGTCGAAGGTCATTGATGTATACCTGTCGCCGGAAGTGAGAAACTTGCCATTGAGGCATGCAAGCTTCAAAGTACTGAAGGGGTTGTTCCTAGATCAACTTCTCGGATAATGAGCTGATGTCGACAAGAAGCGATCCGTCAAAGGAGGGCCTTAATGAATCCCACATCAGTGACACGGAATGGAGCTAATGATTTTAATGGAGGTGAAAACAATCTGTGACATATGATTCAGGGTGGCGGTCATGAATGGATGAAGGATAATGTATGGCAGGGGATGGGACCCGGTTGACTCTTTCTGAACGACTTCTCTTGAACATATGGAGACACTGATGCGATGGATTGGTAGCATTACCCCAAGTATGGATGGTATGGCGAGACCATGATGATGTGACCGGTGAATGAAACAACCCAACCCGATGTGGTACGGAGGAAAAGTTTCATGTTCAAGAGCGACCTGCTACCATCAAAGTTTTCTTGATTTTTCCCAATTTTTCCCCAGTCATTTCTGACCAGTACCTCTTTATTTTTGTCAAGCTTGAGGAGGATAACATATGCTTGTTCTATAACTTGCCCTTCGGGTAAGCCCATCGCTATGTTTTAACGAGCCTAGCGATAGTGAAACTCGTTCTCGTCTAAAGACAAGTTTGTCGCTATTTAGTGATTTTAACGAGTCTAACGACAAGGAAAACTCGGCCCTTTTCATTTTTAGAGAGTCTCAAAAGGTACATAAAGTTAACTCCAAAATTCCTTTTTCGTCATCTAATCCCTTAAGTCCGGAAAAGTATAAAACAATACAGAAGGGATGAGTTTTCGGTATTTTTAACGAGCCGAACAAAACAAGCGCTCGATCTTTTTGTGCAATAATCCCTCAGGTCCAAAAATATTAAAATCTAGAGGAGGGATAGCTCTTCCGGTTGTTTTAACGAGCTGGAAGGCCAAAACTCGGCAATCTTTTCATGTTTTACGATTCAATTGAAAAGAGCTTAAAGAAGACTCGTCTTTTGAGGAACGAGTGATGAACAGGGGTAGCAGCTAATTCCAGGTACAGGTTGGAATTTTCCAATCACGGCAGTGTCACAAGGATGGCTAGGTGAAATCACTCTTCGCAGCTGTTCCTCAAAATGGGTAAACAATCATATGGAGGTAAACGATCGGCCAAATGAACGGTGGAGGTGACGGTGCACAAAACACGACCAAGGCTTTTATGGTTGATCAGGTTACATACTCAATGGTTATTTACCGGGATGGGTTCATTTTTTAACGAGCTTGAATGCGCCAAAACACTGCTCAATCTTATGTTTATTTTTTAACGAGCATGAACTATGTGCTAAAACTGCTCGGATCTCGCTTTTCTATTTTTTAACGAGCATAAATTCCGCGGTAAAACTGCTCGATGATAAGTTTGCATGCCCCCAGCATAATAACGCAAATCGAGGTGCATGCCCCCCAAGCTTCATTGCATTCAACTCGGTGGTTGGAATGAAGGTTTACCTTTGAGAAAGGGGATTTGTTTCATTTTTTAATGAGGTTGACACAAGATAAGAACCGTCCTCGGCGTCCAAATCCATTAGATGTAGAAGGTTTCATATTCCACTGTGGCCACTTCCGCCAGATTACTCGGAGGCGGTAGGGCAAAAGTACCCATTAAGGCAGGGTCTTTTAGGAGACCTACTCCGATATTTTGGAGCGAATGATTCCTTCCATGGATCATTGGAATGCTTCCCGTAACTTGCGAACTGTTGGGGAGAAAGGTTTGTTGGTCAACGATTGTAATTCCTCCTTGGAAGGGAAATGCAATCTTCCTAAAATGGGTCGACACAACAGCTGCCATGGCATATATCCATGGTCTTCCTAGTAGGATGTTGTAATCAAGATTCCCATCGATGACTTCAACATCTATTTCTACCGTTTTTCCCTCTAGTTCAACTTTCAAGTTATTTAGTATACCATATGGGGTATATGTCCTTTCGTCGAATTCTTTTAACGTCGTCGCAGACCTCGACAAGGTTGGAGATCCTAAAGTTTTCCAGCAACTCATCGACATAATGCATGTAGATTCCCCCTCATCAATAATTGTTCGATGAACAGTTTTGTTGAGGGCTTTCACTTGAATAAGGAAAGCTAGTTGAGCTGGTAACTGAGGGTCATATCCTTTATGATCAAAGGCCACAAGATTGGAATCCATTGGGTCAATTCCACCTATTGCTGATAATAAAGCTTGCTCTTGGGAGAAGCAATTTTGCGGTACCTCAAGTGTCGACATAATAGACGGCGATTGGGCCAGGTCCTCTATCTGTGCTATTTTCGCACAAGGATTAAATGTCGATTTGTGTACTGCTCCCTTTTGCGACTTTATCATTGGCTCAGGGACGATGGGTGGCACAACTTCGGTCAAAGTTGTTGTCAAACTACTAGGTTGTTCATTAGCCTTGTTGTTCGACAGCTTTGGATTCCTGTAATCCTTATTCCTCGTCAAAGCATCATTTTGCTGCTTTGATACAGACAACATAAGCACTTGGGATCGGGAAGCATTTTGATTAGCAACCAGTTCGGTTCTCGGGCTTGGAAACGGATCAGTCAACACAGCTGAGGTTTTCGAACTCTTAAAGAATCTTTTAAGCTCAGCTTTGTATGGACAATCTGCTGTCCAATGATCCTCATCGCATATATGACACCCCGTAGGGGGTTTCCTTTTTCTCCCTTTCTTTTTCTTCTTGCCCCCTGGTTGCTTCAGTCGTTTGCCCTTGTCGTTCGACACGGCACTTACTTCCGAGGCAAGAAGTTCCTCATTTGCATTTTGACCGGAAATCATACGGGCCTTTTTAGATATAGCCTTTGTCGATTTCATGTCTGTTGCGCCAATCACGCCATCGTCGGCATGAGAGTCACTATTTGATTTAGGAGGAGGAGGAATTGAAAATTCCGGTCTAGGGGCGTCAGGTATTTTATCATAGAGCGTGCCGGACTGAGTATATACTAAGTCTAGATATTGTGCACGAGCAATGACTTGCTCCTCCGTTACGACTCCCCCCTTGGCCACATCTTCCGTTATGGCAGGAAGTAACGACTTTATAAACCATTCAGCTAACAGCTGATCTGGAACGTAAGTCTTTACCATCCTGCGACGACGACGCCACTCATGTATATGATCGGATATATGTGTGGCCGTCGTCTGCTTGAAGTTGGTTAAGATTTCCGTTCCAGTTTCATACCTTATCGGTAATTGAAAATGGGTTAAGAAAGTCGTGGCTAGGGAACTGAAATTGTCGAAAGAGGCTCTAGGTAATTCAATATACCATTTAGCCTCTGGACCCGTCAATGTCCTCTGAAAAAGGCGAAGCCTTATCGAATCATCGTTCAGGGTGTTCGATGAACACCACAGATGAAAAGTCATGACGTGATTCGATGGGTCTTCACCTGGATTTCCATTGAATTTAGGAATGTCCGATGGAAGTTTATGCGGAATCGCTGGCCACCAAGGGGCATAAGCAATTGGATCATTCGTCAGCCGGTTTAGATCTGGTAATTCTAGAGTTGCTACAAAGGGCAACTGTTGATTCAGGTTAGGCGGAGCATACCCAGGATAAGATGGAATCGCCTGAGCAGTGGGTCTTTGCATACCAGCATAATGTATTTGATGCTGGCAACTTTGACAAGTTTGATGGGCATAACCGTTATTATATGGTTGCCCATTACTTACAAAGACTTGTTGCTCGGGTCCTTGATATGATTGCTGGAATTGCGGTTGTTGAGTTTGAACCAGCTCCAGTTGTTGGACCATTTGCTATTGTCCAATACTGGATGATTGACCAAGATGAGGAGTCATAGTACTTGTTTGAGCCTGAGTCGCTCCAGATAAGGAGGCATTAACCGGAGGTTGTGATTGAGTTGTCGAGACAAGAGGCTGTTGTATGGCAACCTGAGAAACTTGGGGTTGACATACAACAGGTAGCGCTTGTACTTGCGACGCAATCAACATACCAGGTATAGTGGCAACATTCGACACATGGTGGACTGGTTGCATTGAATATGCAACCCTTGGTTGCTGAGGCAGTATTGGTGCCCATCCGCTGGATGTAATTCCAGTTTGACCTGAACTTTGTTGTAAACTCCCATATGGTTGTTCTCCGGGGGGGAACAATGAAAAGGCATACTGCCCTCCATATGGTGGCAATCCAGTGCTTAAAGGGTAGATTGGCCTTTGAAGACACATTGGATCAAGTTGTTGAGTTTCAACATAAGAAATACCAGATGATAATCCGGATGAAGAAATAGGAACTAACCATGTCGTCGAAACAGTCTCTGATTGGACTCCAGCTTGTTGTTGACAATTTGCCGGGACAGATGGTATACCAGCGAACATCGTTGGAGTAGCAGCAGGAGGCTCTGCCGCTGCTGTGTCGGATGACACAGTCCTGGATGTCGATGGTTGTTCAGACATATTTAGTCTATCCAAAAGATTTCCTAGCGATTCTACAAGAACTTTGTGATGAAGGTAGACTAACTTCGAAGATCAACGCAGGAATAAAGGGTGATTGTTCTGTCTAAAATAAATTGTTAACGACGCTTTAGACACAACTCGCTTTTTCAGTTTTAAAGAGTCGAGAAAAAGCTAAAGATGACTCTAGTCTCCTTCGATGTTTTAACGAGCCCGAAGTGACAAATGCTCGGATGGACTTTTTCTGTTATAGAGTCTGAAAAAGGCCAAAAGAAACTGCTTTGGAGATCTAGGCAGAGGGTGTGCCAAACTTTTCGCAAAACCACAGAATACTTTTTACGATACGGGTGGTCGATCTTCGTGAATGTTGTGTTCACTGCATTGCGATCAGTAGGGCAGCCGACACGGCTTCCTAAGGATAAAGGATATATGCCTATAGGGGTCTCCCAATATATACACGATGGTACGTGGGAGCACAAGTCCGTATTAGCGCTATCGTCCCTCAGGAGGAATCACCCACCTTCCCCGAGATCGACAGTCACTAGGTTTAACGACGTCGGAACACGTCTCTACCTAGACCTCTATGTTGAGCGTTATGTTGCAAAGCGTTGTTAGGTTCATTCAGTTTATTTTAAGTTGATCTTTTTAAAGTTTGTCTTTCAGGATCACCACGAGATGTATGGTACAATTCCTAAATGCAGTCTAAGATGATAAGCAAGCTTTATAATCTTTCAACTTTGAAAATCCTAGCTACTAAGGGAAAAGAGAGCTACTATCTTTTCTCAAAGAGCAATCAACACACTCTAGTGCACTCTTCATAAATCAATCATGCAAACTTATCAAAATGCAAATGCACAATGCAGGTGTTTGTTTTCCACTTTCTTAGTATAAATGCCTACAGAGAAAGCTTTTTGTACAACTTTGAATTTGCTTTTAAATGACTGAAAATAAACAAGTTTACTTTTTCCAAAATCAGCAAGGGTAGAAGAGATTACAATCACTTTGCGACTTTTCGAAAGAAATACTTGTTTCGACACTTAAAAGTGACAAATTCAAACCGATAAGAAAAAGCAAATGTATAATCAAACTGCAAACAGCCAATGAACTCTCTCCTAAGATCACAATCAATCAATCAATCAGATCTGAATCAAGGGCTACAGGATGACTATTTTGCTCATGCAAAGGAAAACTGTAAATGACGCCACAAACACATAAAAACACTTACAGTCTTTTTGTACAAAAATGAGGCGGAATTCAAGCAAAGAAAAGGGGTTATCAGACTGGTACCTATGTTGGTTAAAGGCTGCAAAAACAGAGATCAAAACAGGGCAAAAGACAGCAGAGAACCCCAGCTGCACAAGGCAAAACTAGTTCAGCGCAACCTCAACACTGTGGTTTTGACATTCAGTGCAGGCAGCCTTCACGGGACCTGCGCTGAAATGCAGAATGTCTTCACAGCAGTCGCGCTGAAGGAGAAACTCTCGTTTCTCTTGGATTCCGGGTCATAAAATGCTCAAAAATCAACTGTTTCAGGCCAAATCAGAAACAAAAGCAAGGTATAAACATAGGGATGCTTTGAGAGGGTACTAAAGACTATCTCAAAGGATCATCAAGTCATTTGTGAGTCCATTGTTGAGATCATAGACAAAAATCCAGTGAAGGATCAAAGCAGCAACATTCTACTTTGCAAAGCAATTCGATTGTTGCCGTTGAGTCTATGAAGTAAACAATGATGTAAACACAAACAAAATGACTAAAACAAATCTCCCCAGTGGAGTCGCCAATTTGTACCATACATCTCGTGGTGATCCTGAAAGGCAAACTTCTAAAAAAGATCAACTTAAAATAAACTGAATGAACCTAACAACGCTTTGCAACATAACGCACAACATAGAGGTCTAGGTAGAGACGTGTTCCGACGTCGTTAAACCTAGTGACTGTCGATCTCTGGGAAGGTGGGTGATTCCTCCTGAGGGAGGATAGCGCTAATACGGACTTGTGCTCCCACGTACCGTCGCGTATATATTGGGAGACCCCTATAGGCATATATCCTTTATCCTTAGGAAGCCGTGTCGACCGCCCTACTGATCGCAATGCAGTGAACACAGCATTCACGAAGATCGACCACCCGTACCGTAAAACGTATTCTGTGGTTTTGCGAAAAGTTTGGCACACCCTCTGCCTAGATCTCCAAAGCAGTTTCTTTTGGCCTTTTTCAGACTCTATAACAGAAAAAGTCCATCCGAGCATTTGTCACTTCGGGCTCGTTAAAACATCGAAGGAGACTAGAGTCATCTTTAGCTTTTTCTCGACTCTTTAAAACTGAAAAAGCAAGTTGTGTCTAAAGCGTCGTTAAAAATTTATTTTAAACGGAACAATCACCCTTTATTCCTGCGTTGATCTTCGAAGTTAGTCTACCTTCATCACAAAGTTCTTGTAGAATCGCTAGGAAATCTTTTGGATAGACTAAATATGTCTGAACAACCGTCGACATCCAGGACTGTGTCATCCGACACAGCAGCGACAGAGCCTCCTGCTGCTACTCCAACGATGTTCGCTGGTATACCATCTGTCCCGGCAAATTGTCAACAACAAGCTGGAGTCCAATCAGAAACTGTTTCGACGACATGCTTAGTTCCTATTTCTTCATCCAGATTATCATCTGGTATTTCTTATGTTGAAACTCAACAACTTGATCCAATGTGTCTTCAAAGGCCAATCTACCCTTGAAGCACTGGATTGCCACCATATGGAGGGCAGTATGCCTTTTCATTGTTCCCCCCCGGAGAACAACCATATGGGAGTTTACAACAAAGTTCAGGTCAAACTGGAATTACATCCAGCGGTTGGGTACCAATACTGCCTCAGCAACCAAGGGTTGTATATTCAACGCAACCAGTCCACCCTGTGTCGAATATTCCCGCTATACCTGCTATGGTGACTGCGTCGCAAGTACAAGCGCTACCTGTTGTATGTCAACCCCAAGTTTCTCAGGTTGCAATACAACAACCTCTTGTCTCAACGACTCAATCACAACCTCAGGTTAGTGCCTCCTTATCTGGAGCGACTCACGCTCAAACAAGTACTATGACTCCTCATCTTGGTCAATCATCCAGTATTGGACAACAGCAAATGGTCCAACAACCAGGGTTGTTTCAATCTCAACAACCGCCGTTCCAGCAATCATATCAAGGACCTAAGCAACAAGTCTTTGTAAGTAATGGGCAACCATATTATAGTGGTTATGCCCATCAACCTTGTCAAAGTTGCCAGCATTATGCTGGTATGCAAAGACCCACTGCTCAGGCGATTCCATCTTATCCTGGGTATGCTTCGCCTAACCTGAATCAATAGTTGCCCTTTGTAGCAACTCTAGAATTACCAGATCTAAACCGGCTGACGAATGATCCAATTGCTTATGCCCCTTGGTGGCCAGCGATTCCACATAAACTTCCGTCAGATATTCCTAAATTTAATGGAAATCCAGGTGAAGATCCATCGAATCACGTGATGACTTTTCATCTATGGTGTTCATCGAACACCCTGAACGATGATTCGATAAGGCTTCGCCTTTTTCAGAGGACATTGACAGGTCCAGCGGCTAAATGGTATATTGAATTACCTAGAGCCTCTTTCGACAATTTCAGCTCCCTAGCCACGACTTTCTTAACCCATTTTCAATTACCGATAAGGTATGAAACGGGAACGGAAATCTTGACCAACTTCAAGCAGACAACGGCCACTCATATATCCGATCATATACATGAGTGGCGTCGTCATCGCAGGATGGTAAAAACATACGTTCCCGATCAGCTATTAGCTGAATGGTTTATTAAGGCATTTTTCCCCAAAACAATCTTTGACACCTATTTTTAGAAATTCAGTCCAAATTTAATGTAACTGATTCTATCTTGAGGGAGATGGTTGAGATCAACTCCCTTAGTACAGGGATGAGCTAATTGTATATATTTTATGAATTTCAGAGTGTAAAGGGTTCGAATTTTTCAGCAGAGGAAAGCTGCTTTGGACTGTGTAAATATTTTTCTGAATATTATTTTTAATGGAGCAGTTTCTGCCCTTTAGATTTGGGATCCATCACGGTGTTTAATGTGTAGCATGTTTTTCTTGTAAATTCATTTCCATGCTTTGTTTTTTCTGCTAATTTCGTTACAACATTCTCTAAGGGAAGTGTTAGGAATCCATCCACACACGATGCTCCTTTCACAATGATTATGTTGTTTAATGTAGTGGTTATCTATTCAGAATCCATCCTCTATTAGATGCACTGTTGAGTAACCCTGTGCTTCTCTTTATTCTAAATTTTCCATTGTAGATCCATCCCCTGATTGATGCCTATAGGGCAGCGGTCGTTTTCCTCTTTTATTCTCTCATTATATCTTTAATCTAGCTAAACATTGCACTTACTTTGCCCCAAGTTTGCCGGCAGAAACTAGCCTCGATTCCATAGCCCAACGATCCCTTCTCTTGCTATTTTCGACCCACAAATTTCAATCAAATACCCGTACTTCATAGCTAGCCTAAGATTTAGTTATCACAGCTACATTTTGTTGGAAAAGAGAGAGCCCTCTCTGGTCTGGCAGGGCTACATGCCAGATCAAAAGCTTGGTCTGTGGTTACCTTGGAATTTCCTCTTCTCAGCCTTGAGGTTCATTCTGAGTGCTAACACAACATATCTTCGAAGATTCATAAATGCCACAAAAGATTCGGTTACAACATGTCTTTGAAGACTAACCCATGTAGCTGGGAAAACTAATTAGTCACCAAACCACCTGAGGTAGGATCCTTTGACATATTCAATATAAATTGTAGTCATGAATCATTAATGAAATACATCTCTAAATGGATTTAACATCTTATTAAGAAGATCCATTAACAACCTAGAACTAGAAAAGCTATAAGTCTCATCAATAACCTCACTTTTTACCTTCATTAATCACAGTGTTGATAGGTCTAAATGACGCAATTAGTCAGGATTCTCCCTAGCGAAAGGTTTCAATTAGATCTCAAGTCTGTTGTTGAAATATTGGCCAAATTTGGCTTCTCATTCATTAACATTTCATAGAAAAGTTTAGAAGATGTAGAAGTAAGAAACCCTTTACAATTGGAATCCTTCTGATTTATACAAGAAGAAGAAAGGGGATGAACTTATGAACTTGAGACACCTAAATGACTATTTGTTTCCCCTCCCTACCTATTGGTTATCTCTTTAAATTTTTATTATTTTTTCTTAAGAGGATTCTATTCCCTTTGACTATCTTGGCATTCCAATTGGCCATTAGCTTTCCATTTTGGGATATTCAAACTTTTCTCTATAAGATGACCTCCTATTTGACTTGATGAAGCTTCTTCCCTAAAAAACTAAGAAATTTGTTTGCACATGAGAAAAAGTATACAATTGATGAGTAAATGTGTACAATGTGGTGCTCTAGTTTATCATTTTCTCATGTTTCTCCACTTTAGGAAGTATAGTCTTAATTATTGTTATGTGCCCGATAGAAGGATCAATCGACTTCTTAATAGTTGATTCATTAATCTCAGGGAGATCTCTATCTTTCTTGTTGGGGGAAATATATCTCTCTAAATCTTACACAACTATGCTTGTGGAAATAATTTATTCCCAGTCTAAAACATGGGGGGTAATAGTATTTTGCTATTTTTTTAATGTGCTTCCATATTATTAGTAAAGCTCTTAACCTCATAAGAAAAGATGCTTATGAGTTTTGTTCTTCCCTTATTTGAGGTCAAGCTTCATTTCTTTTGTAGGAATGGTAAGAACTTTATGAGGAATTTCATCTAGTGCAACCCACCAATCTTTCACCTTATAAAACTATATGTCATCTTCTTGGTACTCCAATTCTCATACTTGGACATATTTCTTGACTTCTACTATGTCTAACCCTAGTGTTCGTAAATATTTTGCTTTGTTGTACAATTCCCTTTGCCCCAAGTTCAATTCATTGTGCACTTTGAAGGCATATTAAATGAATTGAGGAACTTGATAATTGTCTTTATAATTTTTTATAAGTATTTCAACTCTTCTAATACCATGTTCCATTTTTTACTCTTCTTTCTCTTCTATGGTTTCAACATCTTCGTCATTGACTAGTATTATTTCCTTAGGATCTGCTAGTATGTTAATAAGATATGTCTGAGTTGCAACCAATCTTTATTTAGGGCCTCTCTTCGTTTTCTTGTGTCTCTTGGAGGCTAGATAGAAGTTATTGTAAAAAGTTAGTAAAGACAATAGAGAATATATGATTAACTTAGAAAGTTATTTTCACTTGAAACTAGCAAATTCCCCTTAAACCATTATAATTAGATATATTAACGTGTTTCATAAAATAGTGACCCCAATTTGAACTACACATTGTATTATTAGAGATCCATTATTTATTCTTAAACATAGAATCTTAATACAAGTTCAAATGTGGGGAATGACTCTTACTTGTAAGGTTGCATCCCCATAAATGTTCAAACTAAAATGCTTAACGTTCTGTAGCTTTAAGCATGACTAGTAGGGATGAATTGTCATTTCACAATAATTATCCATATATGATATAGATTGGATAATTATATTATTTGTCATCTATCTCAATGATTTTAGAGTGGAAAAATCGGAGGAATTAGCCTGCAGGGCCATTTTTACTAGTGAGTCCCAATTTGGAGAATTGGGTTTGAGAAGTTCCATAGCCATTTTGAGGAATTTGTTGCATATATGTTGTCATTGATGTCAATTTCATTTTCATTGATTTCAAAGTCCAGTAGCATGAGGGACTTATGCAGTTTGGATAACATATCTTGAATGGAATTTCTTTTCTTATCTTTAGTCCGAATAATAATGAATGTTGTATGGTTGGATAGTAATTTCCAAGACCTTTCCAACATTATATGGCACTTGATCTAATTGCAAAGGAATGACAAGAAAAGTGAGGTTAAATTTTGGTAGGGTTTCAACTCCTCCAAGTTATAGCACATACAAAATGCCAAAAATCAGACCCTCCCTGTTAAACCTCAAAAATGTTGGGCATTAGGGAATTTTGAGGTCTAAAATGGGCCTCCTAAGAATAATAAAATAATAAAATAATATTTATGAATTTTTAAAGAAAAATAAAAGACCCTTTTATTGTATTTTTGGCTTATCTCCTTATAGGTTTACTTATATGTTAGGTGTAGACACCTGTTGGATGCAAAATTAAATTCCTCATCCAACGAGTACCCACTATGAGGAGATAAGTTAAAAATACAATTAAAAAGAGTAGCTTTCTTCTTTTCCCTTTAAAATATTTACCCATATGGATGACATCATCATCTTGGATCTTATTGGTTATTTTAAAGTTAATTTTGTTAGTACATTTTTTGTTATGAGGCCCATTTTTTACCTCAAAATTCCTATAATGGTGGACCAAAGTATTGTCATTACCATTTGATCTGATAGGTTGGTGGGATTTCATTAGTGCACTTGTGAAGGTGCAAGTGTGTTTAGTCACATAAGTGACAAATTCGAAACTCCCACTTGTTAAATATTGGGTATGTAGGGGGGCCCTAGGATTATTCTCAACCTTTGATCAAGCAAGGGTTGAAGAAATTAATGGGTAATGGAGTTCGAAGATGTGAGTGAGTTAAAATCCATTAATGGTTAAGTGAAAAAGGCACATGTGGTAGTTTGGTCAACTGATGATGTAGCAGATGACTTAGCAAGGTGATGTGGCCCTTGACATGTCATTGTACGGAAGAGTGACACATATTACACACTTTTGGTGTTTTGGATGGATAAGTGGGCCAATTTTGGGTGACATGTGGCACCAATCAGAGGATTCCATTTGGCATGATGATGTCACCATGACTACAACATGACGTGGTGGAGGAAGAGTGGCTTGGATCAATAGATGGCATGGAAATCATAATAGAAAATGGAAGAGCTTGATTGATTGATGATGATGACTTGGCAACTAAGTGGGTCAGTTGACGTGGCAAGATGTTTGGTTGCAAAGGTGTATCTAGGCCTCCAAGCATGTCTACTTAATTAAGGCATAAGTAACCATAATTAGGGATTAGCCTTAATCCCTTGTCACATGAACCCGGGTGTATGTGAACTTCAATTACCATAATGGCCTAGGGACTCAGGGAATAAGGGGACGTGGCGATCAGAGGACATGTTTATCTACATAGCTGTGAAGTGGATTCCGTGCAGGAGGTACACATGGCGTAACAGGTGATGTGGCAAGACTTGCGGGTGGACTATTGAATTACCCGATGATTTGTTTAATTAAGGTTTAAACTAACCTAATCAAGGATTAGCCTTAATCCTCAACGTAATGGCCCCATATGGTTTGCGAGGTTGGTTAAATGAACTCTCTTGGGGACCTGAGGACTTGGATGGGAAAGTATATGGTAATTGATGGGAAAATCTACAATAGCATTGGCTAGTACTAAAAGCGAGAGATGCCTGAATATAATGAAAGTGTTGTTAAGGTTATGGCTCTGCTAGTTGGTCACATTGGTTAATCATCTAAGCCAAAAGGAGCCAAGAATTCATCGATTCAAGTTGTATCTGAGATATTCGAACCAGATTTATGGCAAGGAAAAAAAAAACTAATACAAGTTGTTTGTTTCCTTTTCGCCCCTGCCATGGTTGGTTGTTTTGAAAAACTATAAATAAGCTAGAATGCTTTAGAGGTTGAATGATCAAATGATAAAAGAAGAAGAAGATTTTTTTGGGAACTTTGGTTAGGAGGTACGAATGAAGCAACCAAATTTAGTGAAAAGAAGTTTGTAGAGGTTGTGTGATTGCAGAAGAGGTCATAAGACAAGCTCGAAGGGTGTCTATGAAGTTGTGCTAAAGTTTTAGAATTAAAGTATAGAATATAGGAGCATACACAAAGGATTCTATTAACCATTTATTAGGTCAGTGCCTGTATTTCTTAAGGGGTCAGTGCCTCCTTCTAGTTGGTGCCAGAAAAATATTTTAGGGGGTTAGTTCCTCCTTTTGGTTGCTTCTAGAAAATCATTGTAACAGTAGGTCAGTGCCTACAACATCATTTATTAATAAAATATGTTTTCACATATATCTGGTATCTATTGTGGTTAATGAGAATTTATCTTTTGTGCATTGAAAGTGTTTTAATTGGTTAAGATAGGCCATTATACCAATTCACCCCCTCTATGTATAATTATATTTCCAACAATTGGTGTTAGAGCAAGGTTCTTTTAGGAACAACTAATCACTGGAAGGTAGATTTCAAAGGAACATGACCAATCACATGGGATAATGAACACCTACATTATGTCTTTAGGTATTGATCTCTTGATCACTGTTGGAAATTGTTATCAGGTGCCCGAAACTCCTTTTGATGCAAATGGAAAAGAAATTTATATATATAATTCTACGACAAAGGATTCCATATTAAGTGTTCTATCTGATACCGAATTTGTTAAAGTAACGCATTGCAAGTTAGCCACATATCTTTGGGGCAAGCTTCAAAGTTGTTATGAAGGAGATGAAAAAATAAAAGAGGTTAAGCTGAAAACTTACAAAAGTAAGTTTGAGAGTTTGAAAGTCAGGAAAATTTTAGGGGCTAATCTTCACAGGTAGGCTAATTTTCCATGTTTTTCCAAAAAAAAGATTCGCCAATTCCCATTTTCTCTAAAAATTATTTGCCCACATTTTATAGTATAAAATTATTTAACCTTAAAAATTGCCAAAAAATTATATAGACTAATAAAAAATCATTATAAATCTAAATATTTTTACAAAAATATTGCCAAACATTTTACAATTTGCATATTAGAGACTAGTAAGATTAGCCAGGTTTCTAAACTTTAAGATAAACTTCCATCCTTAAAATTTTTCTTGTTGAAAGTGGGCGAAGAAGAAAATATTTCCTCTTTAACACTATCAAAGGTCTCTGTGAGACAATTAAGGAATCTAATATTGTTTGCAAAATATTAAGATCTCTTCCCTCAAGGTTTAATCCAAAATTTTTAGCTATTGAGGAATTATCAGACATTCAAATTATTAATATGGATACTCTTCATGGAACTCTTACTGCATACGAACTAAGAACAAATAAAGAAAAGATATGATCCAAAGAAGCTACATTCAAAGAAGCCAAAGAAATGAACAAGAATAAGGTCCAGGGAGACTCCAATCATGAATCATATGAAGAGAAAGTCAAATTTGTAAGAAAGCTTAAAAAGGGAAATAGAATTTCAAAGGTAAGCTTATATTCAAATTCTTTGAATGTGGTAGAATAGGCCACTACACATATCATTATCATTATGAAAACTTGAATGATAGTGATGGTGAAGTAAAATTCAAACCTCGTGATTATAAAAGAAGATCAAATATCAAAACAAAAGCTTTTACTTGAAAGAAGATAGTGATTGTGAAAACATTGAAAGCATGTTTTATGATGAAAGAGGAGAGGTATTATTCATGGTCGAGTGACCAAAATTATAAATAAGAGATTTAAGAAGAAGTTGAAAGTTTGAAGGAGAACTCGTGAGTTCCTTGGAAGAATTGAGACCTCTAAGAAAAAGGGTAAATCGACTAGAATAACAACTACAAGAATATAAGGATAAATATTGTGGTGTGGGTTTTGTCATTCTTTTAAAACCCGAATCAAAAGAAATCAAAAGAATAAAGGAGGTTTTTTCAAATAAATTAAAAGAAAAGGAAGAACACTATGAAAGGTTGGAAGAAGCAAATGTTCTTCTAAGAAAAAAATTAGAAAAGGTCTCAAAACTCAATCAAAATTTGAAGATAAGAAAAGGTTTTGAGTCATTAGATCACATATTTAGTATTTAGAGATATCCATTACTAAATATAGTTCTTGGTTATGAAGAAAACCCAAAGAAAACCAAGGGAGGTTCAAGCTCAACAACAATTGAAGAAAAAAGTAGGAAACCCATCAACTATGCCGATGCACTCAATAATAGTCTAAAAACAAAACAAAGTCATGAATCCTCTTTCCTGAGAACAAGGCTTAATCATCAAAAAAAGGCAAAGGGAGATGCAAAGAAATCAACTAAATAAGAATATGGAAGCCATGCAAGAACACTAAAAGTAACAAATGAAGATATGAATCAACAACACCGAAAAAAATAAGGTAGAACAAATAGATTCAAAAAAGCCATTTCTTTGAATAGCAAATATTCATGCAGGTATCAAAATTTATTTCGTGGACATTGTTACCCATGCAATAATTTTGGTCATAAGGCAATTGATTGTAGAGCCTATGAAAGAAGAAATTATGGAATAAGAGAACTTCTAAGAAATCCAATGAATAGTTATGTAAGCAACAAATCTAGATGTATGTATAAAAATAATATTAGAAGAGGCAATACTTTTGCTCCTGCAGAATTATGTTGAATGCTACATATGCAACAACTATGGGCACGAGGCATAGGATTGTAGGAGAAATATAATCAGATCTCAAAACCAAGGCAAGGAAGAACTCCCCCTATAAATCTAGTTGTATGGAATAAACAAGAGAAGATGGAAGAGTGTGGTCTCATGTTGTATGCCCAAAAATAAGAAAATAAATGGTATGTTGATAGTGGTTCTTCAAGACATATGATAGGAGATCAAAATATGTTCATTAAACTTAAGGAAGAGGATGGAGTTAAGGAAATTATTAGTAATAATGCATCTATAAGAATCACTTGAAAAGGGATAGTCAACATTGATAATAGAAGAACTAAAGCCGAAAATATTTTGTGTGTGGAAGGATTGAAACACAATCTCTTGAATTTTTGTCAAATGTGTGATCAAGGGTATGATCTCACATTTAATTCAAAGAGATGTGAAATAAAAAATGATGATATAAGAAAAATGGTGGTAAAGGCTAACATAATAACCAATTCTCTTCTATCTTTTGGAAGAAAATGCTACATTAATGCAAGTGAAGATGATTTAGGGAAATTTGATTCCAAAGTTGATGAAGGATTTTTTCTTGGCTATGCCTATAGAGGAAAAGGATATAAATGCTACAACAAATGACTTGAAAGGTTATTGAAGGAATTGATGTATGCCTCGAGCCCAACCAAAACCAATTATCTACCAAGAAGCACAAGCAAATGGAAATCATGATGAAGAGAATGATGAGGAATAAAGAGAATAAGTTGAGCCATTGCATTCAAAAACACCATCTAGATATGTCCAAAAGAATAATCCAGATAACCAAATTTTGAGAGATAAGGAATCAAGAGTTCAGAAAAGAAGGAAGCATGTTAGCACATCAAACCAAGAGAACTTAGCTCTATTATCCTTAATGGAGCCTTAAATTTTTTCTCAGGATAGTAAATATGAACATTGGGTTAAAGCCATGAATGAAGAAATGAATTAGATTAAGAAAAATGTATCATGGCAATATTTATCGCTAGATGATACATGGGAATATTTTATGCACTCTAAAATGATACAAAGGCATAGTTGGCAGTCCAGTTAGTGATGATGTAACAGATGACTCGACAAGATGATGTCGCCCCTAACACATGGTTGTACAAAAGAGTGACATGTGTCACACAATTTTGGATATTTTGGTTGGATAAGTGGGTTGATTTTGGGTGACACATTGGAACACGCAGAGGATTCCACATGTCACAGTGACATCACCATGATGATAACATGAATTCAATAAGATGTGGAAAATAAATAGTGACTTGGATCACTAGATAACATGGACATGATATAACAGGTAGCATAGCTTAATTAGTTGACGATGATGACTTGGAAGCTAAGATGTCCAATTGACGTGGTGAGATATTTGGCCACAAAATGTGTATCTAGGTCTCTAGGAATGTCTTCTTAATTAAGGCTTAAGTTACCTTAATCAGGGATTAGACACAATCCCCGACTGTGTGGCCCCAGATGTATGTGAAGTTTGATTACCAAAATGCCTTGGGGACCCAAGGACTAAGGGGACATGGTGATCAAATTATGTGTTTATATACATAACCATGACATAGAAACCATGCAAGAGGTACATGTGGTATAGTAGATGGCATAGCAATGGCATGACATGATTTGCGGGTGCATTGTTAAATTACCTGGTGATTTGTTTAATTAAGGTTTAAGCTAACCTAATGTAACACTCCCTTCTAAAGCCTTAAACTATCTCAAGCTATGGAAGGTGTTAATTGTGACTTAACCTGACCCTCATAGTCTATTGTGAAGATGGGGTTATACAAATCCTCTTTTTCCAATTTCGTTAAAACCCAAAATACATAACATAATTGTATTCAACTCATCGATATATTTCCAGCGATATAAATTTTATCTCAATCTAAGTCTCAGATTGAAATTTATGCCCATTTGAAGTTTATCTGATTCAGCCTTACCACATCAGCAAGGTACTACTAAGTGGAACCCATGTGAGACCCACATGGCCTTGCAATATCGCCATGATCAATTCCACATCACATGAAACACCTATGTGGCATCAACATAGTCATAGTCATGCATTCACGATGTTTTCTACCTCATCCTAATTTGCGGGTTCCATGAGGTCCGACCCCTTCATGCAATTCAATGATTTCACATTATATCTAGTTTTGGGAGAATATGGGTGAACTGTTACACATTATTTTTTTTCTTTCATGGTAATTTATGTTGTAACCCTATCCTTCACCATTCGAAGAACTATTTCCATTAATCCCTTAAGATGGAAGAAAATACTCTCCCTAAAAGATCAAAAACTTGTTCAAATATCTTTAAAAATCCTAATTCAAAAGAATGTCATAGGTTGCACATTGATATCCTACAACATTGCTGATTGTTTTAAGTTGCATGCTTGAAAAACTATGACACTGTCACATGTTTATCATTCACGGAGTGCAACACTGTTTTAATAAAGGTAAAGAAAAACGAGAAGCTTCTACAAGATAAGCTTCGTGGATGGCATCTCTCCTGATTGGGTTGGATCTGGCTCATATTCCTAATAGGATATTAACTTCCTTCCCTTATCCTCCTCTTATCCTCTTCCAAGATTACGAATAGAACCATCTTCTATTGAGAGAGGTATCTTGGTTGATTTCAAAAATTCTTTGGCTCTAAGAACTTGATTATATCTCTGCTAAAGTATCTGGCTTATGGTCTTAAGGATTTTGAAGGCAAGGTGTTGAAACAGTGAATAGTTGGAAGGCGACTTTATAACATCAAGGCATTAGGTTGTAACCACTTCCTTTGTGATTAATATAGTTATATATTACTTTCCCACAATCATTGTCTATGTGTTTGACGATTTTTGGTATATATCTCCTTGATCATATACATAAATTTTATCAAACTATTTTTGGATTAAATGTGATTTTATGTTTTGTTTGTTTCCGTTGTCGTCAAGTCTCTTCTCCATGAACATTGAGGATGAGGTTGGAAGCTACAACACCTTGAGAAACTAAGTGAGGATTAACGTTGACAAAATGGATTGGGCTCATCTTACTTCTGTTCTCATTTATCATTTGATTACAATAAACTTAGGGAAAGTTATATGCTATTTATTTTTTTGTTCTAGGTCTAGGTATCAGATCTAGGGAGATCGCTTTTATCTACAAGAAGGATTTTTCCAATAACAAGCACCAAAATTTGAACTTTGGCATACCCACTGAACTCCCATAGCTCCAAATTTCATTCTACTCCAAGTGAATATGGTCTCGCACAATTATTTCACCACACCAGCCCCACCTTGGATATAATATAGACTACACAAAATATGACACCATTCAAATATGAATTCATGTAAATAATTGCCTAAGCAGGGCCCATCTTAGATATATTTCTACTCATGAGGAAATCTGGCTTCAAGTTGATAATCGCTCCTATGGAGCCCACCCCAAGTATTGATGTCTTAATCCCCATTTTCTAAGAAATATATGACCGAGTCTAGATACAAGTGCTTTTGAAGTTGCATCCTTCCTGACTATTTGGATGCTCGAACTCTCTAGTACATCTTCTAGAATCAAGTGTATTTGCTCATTTTGTATATCTGGATGCATCCACTAGACTCAAGTGTATTTTCCCCTTCTGTATAACCAGATACATCTGCTAGAATCAAGTGTATCCACCCATTTTGTATATCCAGATGTGCTAGATGAAAAAGGTCTACAAAAATATCTAGCTTGAATACATAATCCTACCAAAACCCATCCGACCCCACATACAAAATTTGATTTCTGCAACACTTAGACTTACAAAATCTAAGAACCTTAAGAGACTTAGCCATAGTTCTCCTTGAATCCTTGCATTTCTCAGGTCACCAATTTCATCGGATCAAGATCCTTATTCACTCACTAAATGTTTTAATCATTATATCAAGCCATAATAAAATCCATGGATCCATTAACTAACCCACTATCAAATTCAAAAACAAGCTAAGCCATAGCTATCACTACTCTTTAACTTAAGCAAAATAACATCATATTATACCACAAAATGGATCCTAAACAAATATCAGATCTAATGATATTCCCAACATGTTAGATTATAGAAACCAAATGCCATTACAGGTTAGCTGAAGCATATTAAGAAACCATGCATACTCGTGTAAATAACTCTATAAATCATGAGGATATAAGTAAATACATAGATTCATAAGCTAAATCATGAACATGAAGGCATCTAAAACAAAATATTCACCATGATCATGCAAAGATATCAATAACCTTCCTGAGGTAGAGCTACTCCATACACACAACACATAAATTGAAATCCTAATGAGATAAACCACCATCATGGTTATGATAGTGAGTTGTCTGAGCTTAAAAATATATAAAGATAACTGAAACTTATGAAATCACATATTAGTCCTAAGTGATTTCAGATCACCAATCAAGGAATCTATAAAAAAAAAACTACAAATGACTAAGAAAGATACAACCACATAGCTCATACAACTCATAATCACCATAGATATACAAGTTAGTTGGTCAACCGTGATTAGATAGTAAATCCTACATTCTTACATAAATGAGATAGAATTTATCATTAGTCATAATCATAATAAGGTATATCATAGCCTATTGTCTAACAAGCATAACAAATAATACTTGTCTTAATAGCTTGAAATGGATGGAAACTAAAGGAGGGACTTCCATTCTCCACCCAACCATAGGTCAACTAAACTACAACATTTCTTGCAGTTGAATACCCTTGAGCCGAATCTAAGGTCTGATTTTATGCTTGCATAGGGAAAGGTTTCACTCCAATGGGTTGAACACAATTTCATAAGGTGGAGTCAATTATTTTATTGCTTCACGAACTCAATAGCCAACACTTAGTGGTCCATTTACTCACTGAATTTAACACTGGCCACATCCACACAAATGATCACCCAGGTCACGGAGAGTATGCCACAAGTTCAATGGAAAAACATAATAAAACAAGGGGAGATCACGGAGAGTAACCCACAAGTTCTGGAAATCCAGTCGGGACTTTTCCTACGGCTATTAGAGCCCAACTTGGCTCTTCAATTTGTCATATTCTTGATCTGTGAGAGGGAGGCCTGGAATGGGCACAACTTTCCCCTTTGTACCACACAGTCCAATCACATCCCTTCATCTATCGGGAGGTGGTTCGGTCTATTACACCACCTCCTCACTCTTTAGTTAGGGCGTTGTTTCCACTTCTTCACTTTGTAACACTTGTCAATGAGATCTGCCAACTTCGGTTTAGACCCCATCACATTGCATAACACTTGTCAGACAACGAACTCATCAAGTATACAATAAACCCCTGTATTTGTTCTACTAGTATGGGTCGTGGCTGTTCAAGTAAGAAAAGAGGGCAAGTTGGATTCAGGAATTAAAGCAACTTCAGGTGAAATAGGTGAGAAATAAAGTTTCGCTTAGGCCAAGGATCCATAAGGATGAATAACCTTTAGTTGTGTTAATTAATTAATTATTTTATTAAAATGACAATTAGCAAATGTTTAATTAGAGGTCCAACCAGTCATGCTCCTTCCACACTGACATTACAAGAAAAATCATCATTATAATAAGTAGGGGTAGAACAGAGGGAAGTTACAAACCTTGCCACCTTAAAGAAACACCATCCTTGGTGTTCTGACAAAAAATGATGTAAAAAAAAACCAAGCTCTATATTTACAACTCTTTATCTTAGAAATATTTCCGATGTCCTGAATATTCATGCCCAACCATGTCGTTCATTATGGTTAGTGATCCTTCATGGAACAAATTCAACTCATTGCTTCTTGGAACACACCCAATGCATCTATGATCCTCATGAGTATGCACATGATTTGTTTTTTGAAAACCAATTCACTCAAGTTTCCTCTTCCATGCAGTCACACATCTTCCAAGTTTAAGCATCCCCTTCTCATATTAATCAGTGTCTTGTGTGATCCATTCCTGGTAAAGGCCTCCTCTCACTGGAAGAATCTTCACAATGAAAACATCCCTCTTCCTTGCTTTAATAGTGCAACACATTTTTCACAGAATACCTCATGGCGATTAGAGAATATCATAGGGTTTTGATGTCACCACAATGGCTTAGTCCTTAAGGTCTCCAACTCCATTATGTTGTTGATATGCACTCTAATGTTATTTAGCCAATACAATTTTCTTTGTAGTCAACCTCATATATTTATGATGGAAAATTCAATTGTTCATATACATCAAAAGCACATGAGTCTTATGAGATTAATCATAAAAAAAATTAATGAAAATTAAACTACACTTTCACCAACAGATTCTTTATGAGGTTAAAAATTAAATTTTAAATCAATTCAAATCACAACTTCAATAGAGAAATTCTTCATACTAGTAAATGATATTTATCTCCCTTCCACCCCCTTTTACTATCTCGAGTTGTGGAAGGTGTTACTTATAACTTAACTTGAGCCTCAAAGTCTATTGTGAAGATGGCGTTACAAAAATCCTCTTTTTCCAACTTTTTCAAAACCTAAAATAAATGCCACCATCACATTTATCTTGTTGAGATATTTTCAGTGATATAAAGTTTATCTCAATCTGACTCCCGGACTGAAATTTCTGACCATTTGAAGTTTATGCCATTAAACCTTGCCACGTGAGCAAGGCACTACCACGTGACACCCACATGAAACCCATGTGGCCTTGCCATATCACCTTCTTAGTGCCACATCACCTGCAACACCTAAGTTTGGTGTCCACACAATCATAGCAATGCATTCATGGTGCTTGCCACCTCATCCTAATTTGCGAGTCCCACAGGGTTCGTCCCCTTCGTGCAATTCAACACTTTCATGTTATATCTAGTTCTAGGGGAAATTTTGGTGCACTAGAATTTTCCCTTTGGCATACGTCCCGAACCCTCGGGTCTCCACATTTCACTCTACTTAAAGTGAATCCAGTCCTATGCAATTATTACACCATGTTGGGCCCCACCCTAGATATACTATACTTTACATGAAATTTGACACCATTCAAATCCAACCTTGTGCAAATAATCACCCAAGCAAGGCCCTTCCTAGATACATTTACTCTAGTGAGAAAATGTAGATTTGGGTCAATAATCACCCTTGTCAAGTACATCCCAGATATCAACGTCTTAATCCCCATTTTCTAAGAAATATCATGTCTAGTCTATATCTAGGTGTTTTCGAAGTTGCATCGTTACTGACTAGCCAGATGCCTGAACTCCCGGATACATCTACTAGCCTCAATTTTATTCACAATTTTGTATATCGAGATACATCTAATAGAGTCAAGTGTGTCTGCCCATTTTGTATATTCAGATACATCCACTAGACTCAAGTGTATCCACCCATTTTGTATATATGGATACATTTGCTAGACTCAAGTGTATTCACCCATTTTGTATATTCTGATACATTAAACGACAAAGGTATAAAAACATATTTAGCCCAGATACATTATCCTACCATAACCCATCTATCCCCGGATACAAAACCTAAATTTTACAACACAGACTTATAAAATCTAAGAACCTTAAGATACTTAGCCAAAGTTCTCCTTTAATCATGGTATTGCTCAAATCACCAATTTTCACAGGATCAAGACCCTTATTCACTCATTGAATGTTCTACTCATTATGTTAATCCATAATACAATCCATGGATCCATTAACTAACCTACTACCAGACTCATAACCAAGCTAAGCCATAGCTTGCACTACTCTATAAACTCAAACACAACAACATATATTTATACCACAAAAAGGATCCCAAACAACACTATCATATCAATTGATATTCATAACATGTTAGATTATATAAAACCATAATAGGTTAGTTGAAGCATATTAAACAACCATGCATATTCATGTAAATAGCTCCCTAAATCATGAGGATATCAACAAACACATAGATCCATAAGCTAAATCATGAACATGAAGTCATTTAAAGTAAAGCCTTCACCATGATCATGTAGGGATATTAACAACCTTCCTAAGGTAGAGCTACTCCATCCATATAGTACATAAATTGAACTCCTACTGAGATAACCCACCATCATGGTTATGGCAGCGAGTTGCCTAAGATTATAAATATATAAACCATTAGAGAATTTTTGAGGTCTAAAATGGGCTTCCTTAGGAATATATAAAATAATAGTGGAAATAATAAAATAAGATTAGATTACCTCATCAAGTTTTGAGGGAAAAAAAAAAAAAAAACTATTTTTTCAACTCATATTTTCACCTTATCTCCCTATGATTTTACTCAAATTTCGAGAGGTAACACTCGTTGGATGCAAAATTTATTTCTGCATCCAAGGTGTACCCATGTTGCATACTTTCGATGGACCCCACTAAACGAAAAATGGGAAATACATGAAAAACGTGATTGCAATCACGTTTTTTCATGTAGTAAGGTCCATCAAAAATATGTAACATGGGTACACCTTGGATGAAAAATTAAATTTCACATCCAACGAGTGCTCCCACTCGAAATTTGAGTAAACTCATAGGGAGATAAGTTAAAAATACACATTGAAAAATAGTTATTTATTTATTTATTTTTTACTCCAAAAATGGTGAATCATCCCCCATGGTTGACATCATCATATTGAATCCTATTGGTTCTTATAAAGTTGATTTTTGTTGTACCTTTTTGTTTTGAGGCCCATTTTTTACCTTAAAATTTCTCTAATGATAAATAAACTTATGAAATCACATATTAGTCTTGAGTGATTTCAAATCACCAATCAAGGACATATAAAACAATCTACAAATGAATAAGAAAGATACAACCACATATCTCATACAATTCATAATAACCAGAGATATACAATTTAGCTGGTCAACCATGATTAGATAGCGAATTAGGGATTCTTACATAAATGATAAAGTATTTATATTATTCATAATCACAATAACACATATCATAGCCTGTAGTCTAACATGCATAACCAAGAATACTTATCTGAATAGCTTGAAATGGTTGGAAGCTAAAGGAGGGACTTCCACTCTCCACCCAACCATAAGCCAACTACATTACAACCTTTCTTCCAGCTGACCACCCTCGGGTCAGATCCAAGGTCTTAGGAAATGCTTGCATAGGGGAAGGGTTGAAATCAATGGGTTGAAAACGATTTCAAGAGGTGGAGTCCATTATTCTAGTGCTTTGCTAGCTCAACAACCAACACATTGCGATCCATTTACTCACTGAAGTTCACACAGGCCATACAAGTTCAAAAAATAACTCAATAGTTATAAAACATAGCCACAGATATGATCACCCAGATCATAGAGAGTGTGCCATCAGTTCAATGGAAAATCATCAGCAAACAAGGAAATACAAGCTAGCAAAGGCCAATCACTCTGAATCTCCTAGTGTCCATTACACCCTTCTTCTCTTTTCCCGTAGCTACTAGAGCCCGACTTGGATCTTCAGTTCGTCTTTTTCTTGATCTACAAGAAGTAGTCCACGGTATGGGCACCACTTGCCCACATTACAAGAAATTTCAGCCTAAAAGTGGTCTCCTAATAAAAAATCAATAAATTAATAAAAAAAACCATGTATGCAATTTTTTAATATTATTTTATTTTAATCTTTGTTCCACAATATTTATTAGCACGATATTTACTTTTATCGAAATCCCTCAATCTCTCTCTCTCTCTTTCTATATATATATATATATATATATATATATATATATATATATATATATATATATATATATATTTATTTATATTTGACTACTTTTTTGGTGTTCTTTTAATGACATTGCCTACTAAAGCCACAATTTCACCTGAAATATACTTTTTTGGCCAAAATCCAATAATTTGTCCTTTCTAAATACGTTTTTTTTAACTATTTAACAATTTTATTTTTAATTATTTTTAACTATTTGACTATTTTATATTTAATTATATTTAACTATATATTCTATATTTTTAGCTGGTAATTTTTCCTTTTTGGAATACTTTTTTATTATTATCTATTTTATATTTAACTATTGTTTAACTATTTAACTGTATATTTTATAATTTTGGCTAGAATCCGGTGATTTTTCCTTTCTACAATATGTTTTTTTGACTATTTAACTATTTTATATTTAACTATAACTATATTTTATATTTAACTACTTGAATATTTTGATTATTAGAGTCAAATGGCTCCACATATTTAATTTATATTTTTTCACTAATATCAAGATTTACATTGCATTAATAACTTTTTCGATATTCTAATTCATATGGGTAAGGTAGGTAAATAACATTAATAAAATATTTCACGAATACCCAAATTAATAATAAAATATTTCATTGATACCCAAATTAATAATAAAATATTTCATGGATACCCAAATTAATCAATTTAAAATTATTTAGGACATGTACCTCTTTTTAAATTTAAAGGATTTTGATTGGTTTACATATTATGACATGAAAATTGCGTGAAAATTTCATGGGCACTTTTAGGTTGAAATCACGTCCTTTCATTTGTCCGAAGGTAGTTCATAATGTCATCTCCTGACCCTTCAGGTGAGGGTGTCGTTTCCACTTCTTCACTTTGTAATGGTCATCAATGAGCTTTGACAACTTCTGTTTAAAATACTTGTTAGACTTGTTGGATAATTGTTAGACAACTGAATCACTAAGTATACAAGCAAACTTGATATTTATTCAGCTAGTTTAGGTGTTGATTTTTCAAGCAAGACAAGTGGGCAAGCAGGCTTTAGGCATTAAAGTTGCTTAAGGTAAATTAGGTGAGCAAGCAAATTTTCCTTATGCCAAGAATCCGTAAGGTTGTCCAACCTTCAGATGTGTTAATTAATTAATTGGCGTTTTAAATGAAAATTAGAATGTGTTTAATTAGAGGTCCATCCAATCATGCTCCTTCCATGTTCACATTCCAATCAAAATCATCATTATGATAAGTAAGGGTAGAATATGGGGATGTTACACTTAATCAAAGATTAGCTTTAATTCTGACCTCGCGACCCTAGATGGTTTACAAGGACATTGGCTAAATGAACTCGCTTGGCACCTGGAGTCTGCGATGGGAAATTCAAAGACAGTTGATGGGAAAATCTACAACAACCTTAGTTAGTGCTAAAAGAGACGAATTTATAGATATAATGAAAGTGTTGTGAAGGTCGTGGTCCTTCCAGTTGGTCATATTGGTTAGTCATCTAAACCCCAAGGAGACAAGAAGTTACTGATTCAAGTTGTATTTGGGACATCCAGACCAGATTTCCAACAAGGAAAAATAAAAACTAATACCAACCACGTATTTTCTTGTTGACCCTACCATGGTTGGTTGTTTTAAAAATATATAAATAAGCTAGAAAAGTTTGGATTTGTAGTGATCGAATGAAAAATAAGAAGAATAAGTTTTGGGGAACTGTGGTTAGGATTTTGGAATGAAGCTAAATAATTTAGTGAAATGACATTTGAAGAGGATGTGTGAGTGTAGAAGATTTTAGAAGACAAGCTAGGAGGGTGTCTATGAAGTTGTGGTGAAGATTCAAAAGTAAAGTACATAACAAAGGACCATATGCAAAGGATTATATTAACCTTTCATTAAGTTGGTGCCTGCATTTCTTAGGGGGTCAGTGCCTCCTTCTGGTTGGTGCCATTTTTTTTATGGGGTTAGGTCCTACAATATTAGTTATTAATAAAATATTTTTTTCACATATATCTGGTGTATCTCTTGCAGTTAATATGATTGTTTTTATCTATGTTGAAAGTATTTTAATTGGTTAAGATTTTCCATTATACCGATTCAACCCCCTCTTAGTATAATTATATTTCCAACAATAGTGAGCCCAATTTGAGCTACACGTTGTATTATCCAAGATCCATTATTATTTCTTGAGCACAGAATCTTAACACAATTTCAAATGTGGGGAATGATGCTTTCCTATATGGTTGCATCCCCTAAATGTTCAAACTAAAATGCTTATAGTTATGTGGCTTTAAGCATTACTAATACGGATAAATTGTCATTTCACTATAGTTATCCCTTGATGATCTAGGTTGGATAATTATATTATTTGTCATCTATCACGATGATCTTAGAGTGGAAAAAAATGGAGGAATTAGCTTGTAGAGCCATTTTTATTAGCATGTCCCAATTTGGAGAATCAGGGTTTGAAAATTTTCATAGCCATTTTGAGGAATTAAATGAAGTTTTTTGGGGTCCAAAATCTATCAGTGGTGCTAGACCCTTTCATGCTATTATACACTCAAAGATCTTATAGTGTTTAGGCTTCTGTGATCCATATCAAGTTTGTGAGAGATTTTTCGGCGAAAATCACATGAAATACCATTTGTCGACGCGTTTCGAACCAACCAGTGTGGTTCATCGTCAGGACAAGTTCTGACGATGAACCACACTAGTTGGTTCGAAACGCGTCGACTGAACCACACTGGTTTGTTCGAAACGCGTCGACAAATGGTATTTCATGTGATTTTCACCGAAAAATCTCTCACAAACTCAAAGATCTCTCCAATGGTGCAAGAATCACATCAAATCAAGTTTGTATGCAAAAGGTGCCTCTACCAAGTTGAACTACCATGTTGACCACCATGGTATTAGTTGATACCATGTTATCCCTCGTTAGTCATGTATATGGGGCTAGCCATGTGTGGAATTTTAAGGAGTTTCTAGAATGTTCAAACCCATAACTCTAGTTGAGGGTTGTGGGAGTCAAACTTTACCCCTAGTTGGCTAGCGAGCTATGTTAAATATGAGGCCACTAGGAGGAGTAGTGGTTCCATTCTATACTATTGTATTTCATTCCATAGTTGAAAAAACCAACTAGGAGTGGGAAGTTAAAGAGAAAGATAGAGGAAGATAATATTTTGTAGTAGCCATACAAGCCACACATCACTGGTAACTCCATAGAGATTACCTCCTTCTTTGCACTTGCACACTTTCCATATTAGATAAGAAAAAGCATATAAGCCTCATCCTCTAGTTTGGTTTTCTCCTATAAGGGTTTATCAAGGAACATCTTTGTGTCTATTTTGGATGGTATATGTATTTATTTCTGTTATCTATTTCTTGCATTTATGATAATTTACTTAATTAAAAAAATAATAGCTAAGTAAAGAATCTGGAATCTAAGGAAAACTTAATAGTAAATATTTCAATAATGTTATTAGATTTGTTGTGATGAATTATTCTAGTATAATATCCACAAAAATTTAAAAATCATATTGGCATTAGAGTAGGTTTCCTTGGGGAATTTTGTGAGAATTTGTAGGGGAGGTAAGAATTGTTTTAAGTATAAATTCAAAGAACCCTAACCATGGACAACAAGTATGTTCAAAATAACCCCGATGATTTGGTAGAAGATATTTTTGTGAGGCTAGAAGTGCAAGTTTCTAACATCAGTCACAATATGAACCTCCTCATGGCGACCCTAGCAAACAAGCTTGGAATCAGAGAAAATGGAGGCTCTAACTTAGAGGTAAGATTGGAGGGGAAATTGGATATTATGAAGACCCATAAAAGGAGTCAAAGAAAGAACTCAAAAAAAGGTAGCCAAGTTCAAATGTTGTTAACTATTCACATCTCTAATTAAAGATGGAAGTGAGTGTGGAAATACAACCATACTGGGGTGAGATTGATGTGTTAAAATTGAATAATTGGTTGCAACTGTATTAGAAGTTTATTTTAGAGCTCATTATATAGATGAGGAGAAAATATATCATTTTCTAGAGGGCCATGCTTTGAGTTGGTAAAAAATTGACACATAAACACTTAGTTGGAGGGTGATTTGTCAGTAATTAGGTTGGAGGACTTCAAAACCCTCATAAAATCCCAATTATACTCTATCGAGTATGCATATGACCAATGGATCCGATGGCACTACTTCAAGAAGAAGAAGGGGTGAAGTGTATAGGGGTACAACACCAAGTTTAGGAAGATGGGCACCATGCTAGGTATCTATCCCAATAGCCCAAACGTACACATAAATTATCTAGGGAGTACACACAACCATCTATGAAAGTAAGTGATACTTTTCAAGCCAAGAACAATGGACAAGGCATGCATATAGACAAAATATTTGGGAATCATAGGCCAAAAGAAAGGAAAACCAAGTGGTTTGATGATCCAGGTTGTACAACGAAATGAAATAAACTGAAGGAAAGTAAATGAAACACACACAGAGAAATATAATATATATTATAATAATATGGTGAAAATCTAACTTCTATTAAAAAGTGAAATAACAAAATATTGTAGAACACAAATTGGCTAGAATGGTGGTAGCTATCTTTGAAAATAGAGAGATGAAAACTATACACATTCACAAAATTTATTACAAGAGGTAAAAGGAATGACCTTTTAACATAAAGAAATAACCATATAGGTCTAAAAGGCTAACCTTTGAAGATGAAATTCCAAAAGGTTTATAGGCCCTCAAGTGGTTAGTTAGTACAAAGGGGAACATCTTTTGCATACAATATATGTTTAGGGTGGACGATAGCTCATTTTAAATAATTATCCAAGGGATATATTTTTTTTACTAAGGCTAACGTATGCCATGGAAAAAATTGGCCCTTAAATTTATAAAAAATGTCACTTAGGGCCTCAAAATCACACCAAAAATTTGGGACGAAAAAATCATAGAAAACATACCAAGAAGATAAAGAACCATTGAGTCAATGGAAGAGGTGGGTGGCCACCGATATCCACCTAGATCATTTCAAGAAAAAATATAACTAAGATGCTTCAAAAAGGGCACACAGAAATGGAAAAGGGGAAAGGATAAGAAGGCACTAGCCACTCCACATTATTGCAAGGATCATGGCAACCATTTTAATAACTATAACATTGATAGTTACATTGATAAGTAATGTTGGAAACTACATCCAAAGCTAAACCCAAAGAACCACATTGAAGGATTCAAAGAATTTTTTTATTCTAGCCATAGATTCAAGCAATTAGGTGGAAAGTAGCTCTAATGTTGATGCAAAAATTATCTGCATATCAATGCAAAAAGAGGTGATTCTAAGTGGCATTCATCACTAGGAAGAGAAGGATATGACCAAAGTATTCCACTTTAAGATCTAGGTCAAGAAGACCAAGATATATGTTATGTTTGACTTAGTTCATAGTCATAGATCTAGTCAACAAATATGGATTGGAGGTTCATGATCCTATCCCATATCCACTGGGATGGGTAAAGAAGGACACTGAGATCAAAGTAAAAGAAAGTGGAATTGGACGTAATACCACTTGATGTATGTGGAGTTGGGTTTGGCAGTCCATACATGTAGATGAGGGATGCACTCTTCACGCAAAGAGATAATTAGTACTGCCTCATCAAGGATGGGAAATCATTGATCATCAAGACACACAAAGGTAAATCCATGATTTCACTAGTAAGTGCCAACCAAGCCAAGAAACTAATTAGTTCCAACAAGAAATATGTTTTACTTTTCTTAAGAGAAAATTATTTTGGTGATGAATCAATAAGGGAAAATGCATCCTGAGGTTCGGTGTGCTAAGAGTAAAAACATCAATCAGAAAGGTTTATATAGACATATAGGAAAGTGTTCTGAGAGACTGAAAGGACACCATCCAAAGGGAATGTGGAGCACAAAGTCCAATTATTGCTAGACTCTCCATTATTAAATATATGATTGTAGAGACAATTTGTTTTAGAACCAATTAAAATGAAGAAGCAATCGTAGTGGCTGTTGGAGTAGGGTATGATTTGACCAACTACCTCACCTTGTAGGCCATCCATCATAATTATCCCAAAGAAGGATGGGACTTGGTGAATATGCATTTATTATAGAGAAATAAAATAGAATACACTTAGAACATGTACCCCATTCCCAAGATTGATAATTTTTTATATTAGTTGTAGCATGTAAAATAATTCACCAAGGTGGAGTTAAAATTAGGTTACCACCGTATTTGAGTCAAAGAAGAAGGCACTTGGAAGAATGCATTCAAAACTAAAAGGGGTTTGTATGGATGGTTGTTCATGCCATTTGGTTTATGCAATGTAATGGCTATGTTTATGAGAGTCATGAACGACGTAGTACATCTGCGAGTGTAGGCTTTCATATTTTGAATTCATATCTCTGCTTGTTTCTAGAAAAATTGTGGAAAATGTGTGAAATGTTTGAAATTTTGAGCGGATACTCCACTCATCATGAGGGAAAAATGAAGCTTTTGAGTGAATGTAAAGAGTGCCAGACCAGATTAAATTAAAATTAAAGGCAACGACTAGATTAGGAGGCCCGAAAAAGATGAGGCAAATTAGACCAAGGGGTAAGAAATTAAGGTTTATAAGGCTAAAAATATTAGAAAGAAGAATAAATTCAAAGAGAGATCAATTAAATTTTCTACAAAAATGTAGACAACTTTGAAAAATTAAAAAAAATTGATACTATTAAATTATACTAATATTAATGACATGTAATAATGTTATAATAATAATTATTACAATTTAAATATTTATTAGAAATTATAATTCTAAAGAATTAGAGTTATTAATTATTATTATTAGTATTATTATTAATAAAAATGTATATAATTATACTTCTGTAAAATTTTATTATGATATTAATAAAATTCTTATTTATATTTAATAATATTGTTATTATTACTATTATGTTATAAATTATTATAAGCATTATTGTTATTATAATTAGTAATTCATAATTAACTTTAAAATAAAATTAATTATAAGAGTATTGAAGGATTTTCATGTTATTATAATATTAATAAAATTATTATTCATATTTATATTTAATAATATTGTTATTGTTATTATTATGATGTTATAAATTATTATAGGCATAATTATTATTATAAGTTGTAATTCATAATTAACTTTAAAATAAAAATAATTATAAGAGTATTGAAAGATTTTCATATTATTATAATATTAATAAAATTATTATTCATATTTATATTTACATATAATAAATTTTATTATTATTGAATTATTAACAATACCACTTTTTGAAATAGGGATAAAAACAACCACTAATTGCAACATCTAAAAAAGAGAAATCTAGAGAGTTCTCATCAAGAGAGAAATGATCTAATACTTAGTGGATGACAGTTAAATATGGAGTGAGAATGGAGCACTTACAAAATAATGGAAAGCAATCCAATTGACATCCTCAGCAAGGGAACTAAGCTATGGCGAAAAAAAAAAAAAACCTCTTGTGGATGTTTTTTTTGCAAGTGAAAGTTAAGCTTAATCATTGAAGCACTCTTTTTCTTTGGAGGTTCATATCAAATGCATGGGAAACTAAAAAAAATCCTTTATTTAATGCAAAAATTTGGAACCTTGTGTGTGATATTAATTATTTCCAAGATTATTAATTAGAGCTTTGACGAGCATCACCACATTTTATTTTCATTTAGGGCATGCAAAGGAATATGATGTACCTCACTAGATCTTTGACAAAATCTGTGTCTTCATCAACCCATGTAGATTCTCTATGGAGAATATTTGGGTTGGCCACATTACACATTTGAGTATAAGGTAAACTAAATCTCATGGGTTGTCCTCCATCATCCATTTCGTGGGAGAGTGACAGAGTGATCATCTATGGCATTCCGTCCATTAACCCTTATCCATTTTCCAGACATTGTGAGTCCTTTCTAACCATTGATTTACTTAGTGGTGTTGATGTTGTTCATTCGTAGTATTTCCTCCATCAAGGAATTTCCCTTTTCCAAGAAGTCATGAACCCTTCCTAATTGTTGATTTATGCACTAGGAAATAAATCATGACATTTTCTCTACCAATATTACCCTTTTCCAAAATGCCATAATCCCTTCCAAACTCGTTTTTTACTCACTCAGGAAGTTCATAGTCATTCATGGAATTTTTTCCATCAAGAAATTCTTCTTTTCACAAAATGTTGGATCAATGACATCTATTCATTTAATCATTGGGGATGATCTCGACCATTCATGACATTATTCTTGTTTTGGATCCCCATTGATTTTTCCCACATTAAAAAAGAATATTAAGCATAGATCTACCTTATTGGGGTGAAGATGGATGCTAATTTACCATTTGGTTTATAATGTAAGTGTTTTGCTTTGATCCCTAAATTTTAGGGGATGCATGACCTTTGAGGTGGTAAGGAAGATTTGACACGGGTTTCTAGGTAGAGAAAATATTCAACTTAACAACATTATTCTCATATTCATAGGGTTTAATATTCACTTTTGCTTGCATTTTAAATACATACTGAGAAGAAGTGATGGTACTAGAAATTTGTTTCCTTTCTCTAGCTATTTTTTCAGCTCCTTTTTAAGGTTTTCATTATCTCTATACTTCATGTCCAAACAAGATTCTAAGTCAAAGCTCCCAAACTCCTTTAAAGGTCTAAAATTGTTTTCTATAATTTCCATGAGAATGGAAATGTTGTGAGAGGTGTCATCAACTTGTGCTTCCAAATTTAAAAATTTCTTCTCCAACCGATCTTATGGATTGTATTAAGACTTCTTTCTCATGCCACTTCTTGCATTTTGTAAATTCTCACATAAAATCTAAAGGAAGTTACTTTGGTATCAATATGATATATAAAGTACCATGGACATTGCATAGAATAGTCTATGACAAAAAATTTTACAATATCCTGAAACCTCTTATTATGGAGTGTTTTTTTTTAGATTCAAATTTAATATTACTAGCTTAATTCATCAAATAATGAAATTATAATTGAAATTAAAATGAAAGAAATTGAACAAATAACAAATCATCCATATGAAGAAAACAAGAAACCAAACTAGAAAGTGAAACCTATGCTCTTACTCTTTTATTCTCATATATGAATTGCAAGTACAAATAAAGGGGCCCACTCGTAAAAATGTGAAGTTGGGTTACACTTGTTTTCCCTTTTTTGAGAAAAAAATATAATTTTTAGAAGTTATTCAACTTTTGGCAAGCCAAACCAATTTTCTTGTTTAGAATTTCATTTTACAATAAAAATAAAACTTATTAGAAATTTTATTAGCTTTCTATTACTTAGTTTTTGGAAATTTTTTATTCACATTTGATATGTCAACTTAGTAATCGTTTGGCTGTGTGTTCTTTAAAAATCAAGGGATTCATAAAAAGTGATGTTTTTTAGCACTAGTGTATTCTTTTTTTTTTTGATCAAGTAAGAGTAGGACCTTCTATTAATCTAGCCAATGGTACATAATTTACATGTCGTCGCCCCAACTCTATAAGTCAGGTAGTTGGTTAGGTCCAAACCTGGGCCACACCCTCCAAACCATGAGAAGCCCGGAAAGGAAAACCAGGGAATTACAGTCAAACACTCTGGACAAAAATGAACAGTATACAGAAAGAAATTCACCCTGACCTCCGAGGAAGATAGGTCCATAGAATCGATATTACAAAATAACCATAGTAAGTTTTAAGTGCCACCGACCAAACAATCCAATGGGCCCCACCCAAAAATCTGTCAAGCACGGACCTGAAGAAAACTTTAAGTCTAGCTTTTAGACTTTTTTCGGATCCAGAACGCCAAACTAACTTGCATGATCAAGCTACATCGTTGATCTCCCTACACGGATCCAACGGCCTACGTGGATATCGGGTGATCAAAAAGCGCGAAGAATAACCACCCGATGAGGGCGATATTCTCTCACTTTATCGCTGCTATGTGTCACGCGCTGAATGGAATCAGAACCTTGCCCCAAAAAACCAGAAACCATATAGACCCCGCCCGATAAACCGCTGCTGGTATTATCATTGGATGTCTCGCTGACTAACCTGCGTGTACTTTCACCCCGCACTGGCCGTTTATCAAGTGCAATGGATGGTTCTTGTGCCCTCCTCCCAGATTCTCTATCTCCTGAATTGTTTCGCTCCTGTTAGTCCATAGCTCCATATCTTTGTTTGCTTGACAAAGACAGTCCTCCAACAATGTGCCTGGGGGTGACAGCTCCCAAATAAATCGTGAATCCCTATCCATATTGGTTACTCCTTCGTTCGCCAAACAATCTGCTAAGATGTTAGCTTTCCTTTTCACATGAACAAAGCGAGCAATTTTTAAGGTTTGCAGGTGGGAGTGGATACAATGAAAGATCTATAAAAGCCTCCAATTCTTTGAAACTTTATTTGGAGAAGAACCATTACATATTTTCTTGGTCGCTCTGATAATTAATTCCGAATATCCTTCAATGATAACATTATGAGAATTTGAATCCAACAAGATTTCTAAGCCCTGCTCTAATGCCATAAGCTCCGCCATATTATTAGTGGCTTTTCCCAGATGCCCATGGAATATCTTCTTTACCTGACACTGTTCATCTCTTATAGCCCCTCTGAAGCCAGCTAATCTTGGGTTTCCCTTAGAAGCATCGTCTGTGTTGACCTTTAGGAAACCTTAAGGAGGAGGCTTCCAAATGATATACTATCTGCATTTATTTGTCCTACTCCCTTGGTCAGGCCCTGAGGAATTATGGATTGAAGACCCAACTGAAGAATGATACTCTCCTCTTGGGGCAGAGGAGATTCTTTAGGAAGTGTTCTTACCAAACTTCTATCTGTGTTTTTGAGCTGCCTTAAATTTGGTTAGTTATTTGTTGGGGCATGCTTGCCTTCTTTTTGAAGATCCTACTATTGCGCTCTTTCCAAACATTCCAGATAGCAAAGCCTGGAACCAGAGTCCAGGCTTTATTAATGATTTCATTCCCTAAGAAATTCTTCCTCTAGTTTTTCAAAGTGTTGGACATGCTGAGGTTATCCTGATCTGTATGTCTAAAAATTGAGGCCACCCATTCCCACACATGGGATATGAAAGGATAGAGGTTGAGAAGGTGATCCATTGTCTCCTCTTGTAAGTCACAGAGGTAACATTTGGAGGGACCTATAAAGCCTTTTTTTAGGAGATTATGCCAGGTTAGGGTTTATGCACTAGCCAGATGAATAGCTTTATTTTCATCCAGTGGGGACTCTGCCATAGTTTTTTCCATACCTGATCAGGATTCAAATAGTTAAATCCTGAAACTTCCAGTTTAGCTTCTTTGAGTTTGAAGTTGCCTTCAATATTATTTCCCCATCTTAATTGGTCAGGTAAGGAGGAAACCAGAATCCTTCTCTGCTGTAGTTCCTGGGAGAGAGCATCTGCCTGGGCCTTCATAGGACTCTCATCACTGTGGCCTAGATCCTTTCACTTCCTCCATTTTCCTTCATTTCTTTCTTGGTCCCAGAAGTCTTTGACCATAAGTAAACCTTTGTTATCTGTATCACTCTTGAGAGCTGTTAATTCCTCCTTATAAAGGTTGGGTTACTGTTGCCAATTATCCTCCCAAAAACGTGCAAGGTTCCCTGCTCGAATTTCCCAAAAGCTATGTTGCTGAACAATACTTTTATTTTCCCATGCAAGGTTCCAAATATGGGAGCCCTTGATTTGCTCTGACATTCTAATGTGATCCTTCTCCTACCAATGCCTGGCATATTTTTTCTTCCAAAGCTTAGCCCAGGGAGCTGTCGGCTCCTTAATCCATCTCCACCAAAGTTTGGCTCCCAAAACTTTACTGAGGGTTTTAGGATCATGAAGCCCCAAACCACCATGGATTTTGGGCTTGCATATCTTGTCCCAGGAAACTAAGGACCACTTCTTTTTTTCTTCTCCTCTGCCCCATAGAAAATCTCTCTGTATGTCCCTGATTTGCCGCTTAATGCCTTTAGGAGCAAGAAGAGCTAAGAACATGAAAACAGGAATTGCCTGCAAGACAGCTTGTGTGAGCACAAGGCATCCTGCCAAATTCAGTGTCCTGCATGTCCACTTTCTGACCTTGTCCGGAAGTTTATTTATTAATGGCTCCCACACTTTCTTGCCTAGAGGTTTATCAGTGAGAGGTATGCCTAGGTACTTTGAAGTTAGTTTTTCCCTTTGAAACCCAAGAATTATGGTAATATTTCTTTGAATAGCAATATTAGTGTTAAAGAAAAAAAATTTAGATTTGTTGAGGCTTACCTTAGTGCCTGCTACCATAGCAAAGTCATTTAAGATGTGTTTGATCGCTTGGGCTTCCCTGACTGTGGGGATGCCTTGCAGCATTATGTCATCCACAAATTGTTGATGAGTGTTTGCTACTCCATCCAAGGTGAGTTTGATTCCCTGTATCCATCCTTTAGCATTTGCCATTTTGATTGCTCTACCTAGCCCTTCCATCATGAGGACGAAGAGGAAAGGAGAGAGCGGATCTCCCTGTATGAGACCTTTAGAAGGTGTAAAGGTTCTTGATGGAGCCCCATTAAGCAAAATGGAAAATTTGGTCATGGTTAAAAGTGCCATGACCCATCTTATCCAATTTTGGTCAAAGCCAAAGGCTCTTAGAATTGGTCTGACATAAGACCAACTTAACTTGTCATAGGCTTTGCAAGGTCCAAATGAATGATCATGCCAACTTGTTTGTTGCTTTTGAGAGAGTGTATTACCTCATGAGCTTGGATGATGTTGTTGAGGATTTGTCTTCCTTCCACATAGCTGGTTTGCTCATCCAAGATGAGATATGGTAGAAGGGGCTTGAGTCTATTGGCTATCACTTTGGAAATAATTTTGTACACCACATTACATAAGGCTATGGGTTTGAAACCCTCCGAAGTCATGGCATTTTCCTGTTTTCGGATCAAAGCTATGAAGGAAGCATTAAGAGCCCTTAGAATCTTTTTGGATTTTCTTGAGTCTTCCACAACCTCAAGTATATCCTGTTTAACTGTTTCCCAGCAGGATTTAAAGAAATCTACATTGAATCCATCTAGGCTTGGGGCTTTTCCATTTTGCATTTCATTAATCGCTTCGCTCACCTCCTCTTTCGACATTGGCCTGTTAAGATTATGGTTGTTGTCTCTGGTAACCAACTGAGGGATATACTGAGTGAAAAGGTTCATGAACTTGGATTTTTCCTCCGGATACCCCTCTGTTATACTGAGAAAATGTTGTACCAGGATTGATTCCATATCATTGTGAGAGACAAGCTCTATCCCTTGAGAGTCTTTGAGCTTAGTGATTCTGTTATGTGCCCTGTGAGCCATGGTGGATTTGCGAAAGAATTTTGTGTTCCTTTCTCCCTCTATGACCCACTGTATTATTTATTTCTGTCTCTGGAAAATTTCCTCTTGCAAGCATCGATCTTCCCATTCTCTCTGCAAAGAGTTAGTAAGCTTTTGCCACTCCTCGATAAAGCCATATGTGATACTGATCTGATTGATCTCCTGGAGTTTCTGCCCAGCTTCTCTTTTGGCTTGGAAGATATCTCCAAATTCCTTTTTGTTCCACTCTTTAAGTCGAGACTTGATGTGTTTGAGTTTCTGCTGGAGCATGAACATTCTAGTGCCTTGAATGTTCAAATCCTCTCTCCACCATTTGTCAATGTTACTGGTGACTTTAGGGTGGGAGAGCCAGGCATTTTCAAACCTGAAAGGTCTATTTCTTGGTGTGCCCATAAAGGTTGCCTCCAGCTGTATAGGCCAGCGATCCGATCCTCCAAAGGGCAGAATGGAAGTTGTCATGGCAGGGCCTGTGAGAATGAGGTCCTCTGAAATAATAAATCTGTCAAGTTTGGAGGCAACTTGAGAAGCCCCTCCCCTTTTGTTGTTCTAGGTGAAGGTTCCATTTATTGTTTCAGTGTCCATGTTGAGTCCCAAAGTTGCATCTTCCCTATACACCTTTTTAGCCTTTTTTTCCAGTTACCTGAACCTCCTAAGCTGTCAAATCATTGCATATTAGTTTAAAAAAAGCATATAAAATGGTTTCCTAACTATATCTTGTGACTGCTGTTTGATCTAGATTTTTGCTCAGTCAACTGCGGAATCTTGTCACTTTCCGCAGCCTTTTTGTTGAAGTCTATGTTACAGGTGTCTACAGGAGAATCTGCCCACATGGGCAAGTTGCAAATTATGTGGACATGGAACGTGTCCTCTTGGTTTAGCAAATCCCTCACAGAAGGCCGTGGTCAAAGACAGTCAAGCGGTGGTAAACCTAAGAGTTTTACGGTGGCAGAACTCTGTTTTCACCAGGTGAAGACTTGCGTGGCAAATTCCTAAATCTCAGGAGGCATGCTAACACCTGTGGATTGCTCCATGAACCAAATCTAACGGCCACCCTCTTTGGATTTAATTGTCACGACTACCATCATGCTAGATTTCCGGACGTGGTTATTCACGTGTCTGTTTATCAGCGCAGATTTTAGGGAGTAGTTGTGTCATCCTCTGTTATAAATAAAGCGTTCTCATACACATATTAGCTAGCTTTTTGAATGTAATTTTGACTGTTTTACGAGCCCACTACGCTGTGACTTAATCCTTATGTTATGACTGCATTTTAATACATGAGAAGACACTATTTTTAAGCTCAATTTGTGGTTGATTGCTGATTGGCCGAGGTTGCAGAGGGCCCTTGTACACCAAGGTTCTGTAATTACTGTATAGTTTCATGCTTTCTTCCTTTACGTTCCTGATGCCATAATCATTTGCTTGTATATATTACACTGCTTATGGTATTCATGTTGATTGCTGTCCATAGTTTCTTTTATGCTTTCTAATGACTGTTAACTGATCAGTGTCTTTATTTCAGGTTCTAATAGATAGCTCGGGCAAGTGCACATAGCTTTTTAATGACTAGTGAAATGGAATTATCTTGTCCTTCTGTTGATTTATTTTCTTAGTTCTAATTCCAGCACTATTTATTTCTTTCAGTTTTGTTTTGTTCATTTACTTTTCGGCAAGATAGATATTAGATTACCCATGTCATTTTCAGTTATCTCCTATAGCTAGAGCAAGTCAAATGGTGAGGGAATGAAGTATGAATGCGTAGTTTGATATTAGTTTATTTCTCTGCAAGTTAGTGATTAGATTACTCATGTCATTTTCAGTTACCTCCTATAGCCAGAGCGAGTCGAATGGCGAGGGATTGAAGTATGAATGCGTAGTTTGATCTTAGTTTCATTTTATGCAAATTAGATATCAGATTGCTCAATTTGTTTATGATTACCTCCTATATCCAGAGAGAGTCGAATGGTGAGGGGTCAGAATAAGAGTTGATGTAATATGATTTGGTTTCCTTTGCTTATAGTTTTTGAATTTCTTTGAGTTTAGTTTTCTTTTTATACAACAGCAAGGATACTGGGTTTCATAGTCACTAGCTCACTGTTTGGTTTAATTAGAATTTAGGTACATTTTTATTTTCTCTTAGGAATTGATTCCATCATTGCAAGTTTTAACACCTTTTTGAAAACTTTGAAGTTTGGAAATTATTTTAAAGGTCACAATTGCCTTGAACACTTATATCCACACTTGACTTTTAGGATTTCCATCTCACATTAGGGAATCAACAAAAGATAAACCCAAAAACAATCCAAAAATAAAAAACGACAAAGAAGTAAGAAATCGGTTATCTTGCATATATAGTGCACCTCACTTCAGCAGTTTACGACTCCCAGATTGACAATTTATATAGCAATTTAGGACACACTAAATTGACCAAACATTTTGGCGCCATTTCTGAGGAAGTGAAACTAGGTAGCCAATTTCTTAAAAAAAAAACAAGAAAATTTCAAGGAAGGTAAAAATTGATAACTTCTCAAAGTATGCTCTCCTCTTTCACCTAGTGTGACCTGGAGGATCAGAAAAGAGAGTTATTGGTTCAATAATTTCTTGAGTATTCTCTCTTCTTGCACCTCAAGTGATCTGGAAGATCAGAAAGAGAATTATTCGCCTGACTTAAAGAAGAAAAAATGGCATGCATAGAGCAAGAGATTCTAGGGGAAGGTTTATAGCTAGGGCCAAGAGTTTGATTTTACAACTCCATCTACTTCAAGGTATAGACAAGATACACCTCCATCATCTCCAACTCATACTTCTAGCCTTAGGATTCCTGGAATTCAAAGGGTAGCAGCTAAATTAGGAGACTCTCCCACACTATCCACCGAATCTGAGTTAGGAAAAGACCCTTTCTTTACTTCTACAGGAAAACACATTGTAATCGAGGAAGCAGAATTACCTGAAGAAGAAGAGGAAGAAATTCTTCCTCATTCACCATTAGTAGAAGAACCAGAGGACTCTGAAATCTATGAGGAAACTATCATGACAGAGGAACTAGTAAACGGATTTGGCGGAGGTAGAGGTAGAGGTAGAGGAGGAGGAAACAATGGAGGAGGTAGAGGTAACAACGGGGGAAATGGGGATGGAGATAACTCAGTTGGATTTCCTATATTTGATGAGGAATCTCGAACAACAATGAAAAACATCTCACCATCTGTCCTCCCAAACTTTTATGGATTGTGAAGTGAGGATCCTGAAACATTTCTATTTGAGTTTGAAGTCGTGTGCCGAACTTACGATTATATGGAAGACTCTCAAAAACTCAAATTGTTTCCTTCAACATTGAAGGGAGCTTCTCTAAAATGGTTCATGGGATTAGTCACTCAATCTATTAAGACTTGGAATGATATGAAACAAACATTTTTGGATAGATACCTAGACTATTGTATGCCCACCAATCATAAGGATGAGGTATTCAAAATGGTGCATAAAGAAGATGAAAACTTGGAGGATTTACTTGAAAGATTTCAATACAACCTGAAAAGAGCAAAAATGAATAACCTAGATGAGGAAACCTTGAAAGCCCTTCTATTAAAAGCCATTAGAGATGAATGGATAGATATTTTGAACATGATGGGAAAAGGAGATATATCTCAACTTCTAATTCATGATATAGCAGAGCTATGTGTCCATCTCTCAAGGGGAAAATATAAAACTGGAAAAGGGCCTAGAGATCCTTCTCTCATTAGATCAAACAAATCTACAACTGGATCAGTAAGTAGGGCTGAGATTGGCAATATTCTTGATGAGTTCAAAACTGATATTTTAGGGAGCCTTAGTGAGCAACTAGACACCCTTAAGATACAAAACAAGTAGAAAGCAGAAGCTGAAGCTTTGGCCATCTTTTGTCCAAAATGTAGGAAGAAACATGCTCTAAGGGAGTGTCCCTTGGATGAAAAAGTTGTAGAAACATGTATGATTTGTTCAGAAAGCCATGAGACCAAGGATTGTCCTTCAATTCCGGGGCTCAAAGCTGTCTTTCAAGAAGACCCAAATTCAATTGAGTCTCTCTGTTTTGTTTCAAGGAGACCTTGGCAGGGGCAACAAAATCAAGGGTTTAGCAACCCCATGAACTTTCAACCCCCACAAAATTGGAATCCTTGGCAACAACCTTGGTCCCAACCTCAAAATCCATTTCAATCATGGGTACAAGGTATGCAAAATCCTTATGGGAGATTTGCTCAATTTTATCAATATCCTCCATCTTTTCAAAACCAACAAGCTCCACAACTTCCAAATCAAAATCCACAACTTTCATTGCCATTTCCACAACAACAACAACCTTCTCAACAGAATCCAAATTCCCAACTCTTGCTTCCATTCCAACAAAAGACAAATCAACTACCTTCCCAGCCATTGCCAAATCCCAATAATAAAAACCCTCAAAATGCTTACATGGTAGAAGGACAACAATTTCCTACCTATATGATTGTTCCTCTCAATGATGTACAACTTAGATCTGGTAGAGTTTTAGAAAAGCCTTCTATAGATGCTCAAAAGCAAAGAATTTCTAAGGAAGATTCTCTTGAAGCCAATAAAGGTTCTGAAGCATCTCTTCAAAACCCAAGCACTCAAAAAGAAAAAGAAAAAGATTCAACCCCCACAACTCCTATAGTTGAGCAACCTGCATCTTCATCCACACCTCCTTTTCCTGAAAGATTACAAATTGATAAAGGAGTGGAAAAACAAATCTTGTTGCCTGACTATGATTTTCTAGATGAATTAAAGAATGTCTGTATCAAGATTCCCTTGCTACAAGCCATTAGAGAGATTCCTATTCTAGCAAAAATAATAAAGGAGTTGAGTCTCAAAAGACCAGGAAGGAAACCGAGAGATACAAGAAGAATCCACCTGGTAGGAAAAATTGCAGATATCATGATGGGGAAAATTACCATGCAGAAGTATGTAGATCCCGGTAGTCCAATTGTCAAAACACATATCAATGGGGTAGAAAGTCCAAATACTTTGATTGATTTAGGGGCTACTATCAACATTATGAGTAGACAGACTATGGAACAGCTAAAACTTCCTAATCTTCTTTTTACACCTACTCTACTGCAACTTGCAGATCGATCAATTATCAAACCAGATGGTGTATTAGAAGACATTTCAGTCTCCTTAGATTCTTGGGAATATCCAGTAGATTTCATGATTTTAACTCCCAAGAGTAATCTAGGAGGGCACCCACTCATCTTAGGAAGACCTTGGCTAGCCACAGTTGATGCTTTTATCAGTTGTAGATCTGGGGATATGTATATTTCTGATGGTAATTCGACAAAGAAATTCAATCTGTATCCTCCAGCAAAAGCAATTACAGAAGTAGGAGATAATGAATGGGTCGATGATGAGGACACTATACAACCTGTCTTTACCATTTCTGAAATCAGTGAAGATAGTCAAATTCTGAACACATTAGAAAAATTTGAAACATCTTCAGAATATGACCACACACAATTTTAGTTAAATTATGACATTGAGTATCTATCATCTAGACAAATGTCTCTTTACTCTATGGAAGAGTTTGGTAGTTCCGCCATTGAGATATTTCCACGTAAAACATTGAATATCAACAAAAACTTGGAAAAATCACAACAGGAAGAGCTAACCAAAATCTTGCAAAAACATTCTACTGCATTTGCATGGGAGTATACTGATATGAAAGGTATTGACCCTAAGACTTGCATTCATCACATCTACATAGAGGAAAACAATAGACCAATTAGACAACCTCAGAGAAGGATGAATCCAAACCTTAGGGAGATAGTGAAAGAAGAGCTCCAAAAACTACTCAATGTAAACTTCATTTATCCAATTTTAGATAGCCGATGGGTTTCTCCTTTGGTTATAGTACCTAAAAAGAATGGTAAATGGAGTGTATGCATTTATTACAGGGAATTGAATAAAATGACTTTGAAGGATCACTTTCCTTTACCCTTTATCGATCAGATATTAGATACTCTAGCAAGCAAAAAGTAATTTTCATTTTTGGATGGTTTTAGTGGCTATAACCAAATTCAGGTAGCACCTGAAGATCAAGATAATACCACATTTACCTGTCCATTGGGAACTTTTTCTTACCGAGTGCTTTCTTTTGGATTATGTAATGCACCCGCAACATTTCAAAGGGCAGTACTAGGAATCTTTTCTGATTTAATCCATGATTGTGTAGAGGTTTATATGGATGATTTTATAGTTTATGGTGATTCATTTGAAGAGGCATTAGAGAATTTGGAAAAAGTCCTTATAAGATGTAAATAAACAAAACTTTCATTGAGTCATGAAAAATGCTTTATGATGTTTACTGAAGGTATTGTTTTGGGACATCACATTTCAGGGGATGGGATTAAAGTTGATAGATCAAAAGTTAAAGTCATCTCCAAGTTGCCTATTCCAAATTGTCAAAAAGATGTTAGAAGTTTTCTGGGATTTACTGGGTACTATAGAAGATTTATAGAAAACTTCACCAAAATAGCATCTCCACTCTTCAAATTGCTTACAAAAGACTGTGAATTCAAATGGGATCCTGATTGTCAAACAGCATTTGAAACTTTGAAAACATGAATATCTGAAGCACCCATTTTGAGAGGGCCAAATTGGAAACTTCCTTTCCATATTTCTACAGATGCTTCAGATACAGCTCTAGGAGCTGTGTTGGGTCAAAAGGATTTAGTTCCTTATGCCATTTACTATACCAGTAAAAATTTAACTCCCACTGAGTTGAACTATACTATGACTGAAAAAGAGTTCTTAGCTGTTGCTCATGCAATCAATAAATTTAGACATTATATAATAGGCTATGAAACTTTTGTCCATAATGATCATTCTGCGATTAGATATCTGATGAGAAAACCTGTTACTAATGGCAGAGTTACAAGATGGCTCTTACTTTTACAGGAATTCAATATTACTGTGTTGGATAGACCAGGGAAACAAAATACAATAGCTGATTTCTTGTCTAGGATCCAAAATACTAAAGAAGATTCTCCTGTAGAGGATAAGTTTCCAGATGAATATTTATTTACAGTAAATACTAAGACTCCTTGGTATGCAGATATTGCTAACTATTTGGTTACAAGGAAACTAACTCCACATCTATTTCCTAGTGAAAAAAGAAGAATTATTCAGGAGAGTTCAAAATATTCATGGATTTCTAACGAATTGTTTAAAACAGGGCCAGATTGTGTGATCAGAAGATGTGTTAGGGAAGATGAAATGCCTGACATCCTCAAAGCATGTCATGATGAACCATGCGGTGGACACTTTGCTGACAAAAGGACGGCCTATAAAATCCTTTCTTTAGGATATTATTGGCCTTCCCTCTTCAAGGATACAAAAGAATATGTCAAAAGGTGTGACAGCTGCCAAAGAGTAGGGAAACTGACTCTTTCAAATGAAATGCCATTACAACCACATGTACTCATCGAACCCTTTGAAAAATGGGCTTTAGATTTCATTGGACCCATTAATCCACCATCTAAACAAAAGAAGTATATATTGGTATGCACTGATTATGTCACTAAATGGGTAGAAGCCAAAGCATTACTTTCTGCTACTGAAAATTCAGTTGTTAGTTTTCTTTATGAGGATATTTTTACTCGCTTTGGTGTCCCAAGAGAAATTGTGATAGATCAGGGAAGTCAATTTACATCCAACATGATGGAGAAGCTGATGGAAGAATACAAAATCAAGCACAGAAAATCTACTCCTTACCATCCGCAAGCAAATGGCCAAGTGGAGTCTACCAACAAAGTTATTGAAAGCATCATCACCAAAACTGTTCATCTACATAGAAGAGATTGGGCAGAAAGGCTTCCTGAAGCCTTATGGGCTTACATGACTACATGGAGGAATACGACAGGACATTCTCCCTATGAACTTGTTTATGGGAAAGAAGTCCTACTCCCCATTGAGTTTCAAGTCAAAACTTTCAAGATGGCAGTTCAGTTGGGGATGGATCTATCAAAAACCCAAAAGCATAGAATGGAGCAGTTGAATGAGCTAGATGAGATCAGACAAGAAGCAATCCTAAGAATTGATCTAGTTCAACATCAAAGAGCTAAGTGGCATGACAGATACATCAAAGAGAAAAAGTTTCAAGAGGGATATTGGGCATTACTATTTGATTCCAAGTTTAAAGACGTCAAAGATAAATTTCAGACCCATTGGCTTGGGCCATATGAGATTGACAAAGTCTTTAGCAATGGAGCGGTAAGAATCAAGGCCATTGATGAATTTCAAACTCCTCTTATTGTGAATGGCCACAGATTAAAGATTTATCATAAGCCACTCTCAAAAGAGGAATTTGTCAAAATGTTTCAAGAGAATTCTGCAATAAGGCTGGTGAAGAAGAATCCTTCTTCTCCACCAGCCTAGCCTTTGTTCCTTTCTGTTCAAAAATAAAAATAAAATAATAATAATAATAATAAAAATTTGTATAAGCCTGAAAACCAATCACTGATTGGCAGTCTTATACAGAAAATGTAGAGTGAAAATCAGGGACACCTAACACTCTATATTTTCCAAAAAAAAAAATTCTCTTTCTTTCCCATTTTCACTTCACTTCATTTCCATCCCACTCCATTTCATTTTCATTTCACTCCACTCCACTTCATCCCACTCCATTTCATCCATTTCATTCCATTTCATCAATAAAAGTCTCTTTCACGACCATTTCCATTCAGTTAGTTATTATCTAACTATCTTTATTCAACCAAGTGGTTGTTGGGTCAGTTTCTGTAGCTGGAGTTAGTTTCCGCAGCCAGAAGTAGTTTTCGCAGCCACCACTCTGTTTTTCAAATTAACAGTCAAGATGTTAGTTCAATAATCATGAAAATGCAGGTAAGACTGGGCATATGCTATGAAGACATGGAGCATCTGCAGACATCAATAAGGAGCAGTTGATTAAGGGCTAATGGACAACAAATGACAAGGATTCCAAGGTATGAGTAAAAATTTCTTTCAAATAGCAATGAAAGGCACAATTTTGCATAGTTATTAAAGCTTAAAGCTCCACTATATGCAATGATTGCCACGATAGCTCCATTACAATTCCACGACATTACTCCATGAACCATGCATTTATTCCCTAAACAGTCTCATGATTAATTTTTGGGTTTAACTCGTAGTTGACTGCACTTTCACACTCCACTTGTACTCATGAGATGTGACCCATTTAATTACGGCTCCTCTCCACCGTACTTTTCGCAGCCATTTCATAAACGTGTAACATCTCTTACGCAGCCGTTCAGTTCAAAAATTCCGACTTCACTTCACTACCCTGCCATTTTGTTAAAGCCACACCTCGTTCATATACGTCTCCACTCCATTTTGTGAACTCACCTCGGTTGCCTATCCTCTGTTTCCGCTTACAGTTCTTGAACACTCCCGCTACCTGTTATCCATCTTCCAATTTCAGCCACTATTTTTTTCTCCATAAACCCTGCAACCTAGCCATCTTACCTCTGCTAAACCCTCACACGCAGTTGAATTTCAGTTGAATTTCAAACAGAGGAAAGGATGGGATGGTTATTAAGGGCAGAACCGGAAGGGCCTAAGTTCTTAGAAGGATACCCTCAAGTAAAAGACTTGCTGAAGAAGGCAAAATGGCTACGTTTCATTCAAAAATTTAAGGGCCACAATAAGGAGATAACAAAAGCCTTTGCAAGGTCTTTCAACGGCCAGGTGGTGGAAATTGGAGACCTTAAGTTCACGGTCACTGAAGCATCAATAGCAGCTGCTACAGACCTGCCCCAGGAAGGTGAATGTTGGTTTAAAAACAAAAGTTTGGACGAGAAGGCATGGAGAGTTATATTACGTAACCCAGGTATGGACGTTACTGTATTCACAAAAGGAATTCCTGTTCATGCATTAAAAGAAGAATGGGCCAGCTTACTGTTAATCATTCAAAAGTTCATCACTTGTGAAGGCCGTTTTGGAGCAATGTACATGTATCATACTAGGTTATTGATGAACTTCTTAGAGAACCAAACCCTTAATCTGCCCTATTTCTTATTGTTGAGCTTGAAAAAGATGAGCACAACAATCCAAAAGAACATAGAAGACATAGAACCTCATTTATATCATTATGGACTTGTGAGGATTCTAATTGAAGATCAATTGAAGAAAAACAAAGATACCTGGGAACAGTTTCTAATAAGAAACTACTTTCAAGAGCCATCTGAGGCACCTAAAAGAAGTACACCAAAGACACCAAGAAGGAGTAGGAGAAAAGAAAAAAGTGCCATAATCTAAGACTCTCCTATTAGCAAAACTAAAGTAGTTGGTCAAAAAGAGGAGGAAAGAACTAATGACAGAAAACAGAGCAAATTGAAAGGAAAAAGGAACATAGAAGATGTCTACCAATCACTAGAGCCATCTGTAGAGGAAGACTATCAAGTGTTGTCTGAGAGACTAGTGCATCTTCGAAAACAAGCTGCTACAGCCAAGAAGAAAGAAAAAGGAAAACAGAGCATGGAAGAAGAGAGTACTAGCCCACAATATTTAAGAAGAAGCAGCAGGCTTAGAGAAAAGTGGAGGAAAACACAAGTAAAAGGACCCCACTTCATTGACTTGGGTGGAGAAACACCCGAGAAACCTCCAGCTAGTTGTAGTCCACCTCATCCTCAGCCAAATATTGAAACCAGTCCTCTAGATGTTGATGTAAGTATTCTCGGCCAGAATTAGAAAACAGTCATCCTCCTCAACAAGACTTTGAAGTCAGCCCAAGGAAAACACCCGAAATAGATCCAAGTCAGCAAGAGGTGTATGATTACCTCGAATCCTTAGAGAAGACAGCTGCAGGCCCGAGCACATCATCCACTCTGCCTCACATAACACAAGAAGCACAAGTCCAATCCTTAAAACAAGAAGTGTTTGAATTGGAGGTTTTAAATAGGCACATTAAACAAGAAAATGAAGCATTAAAGGAGCAAAGCAAAGTGGAAAAAATCATTCATGATAATACTATGCTACATCTGGGACTGTGGTAGAAAAAGAACAAGAAATTAAAGAAAAAGTGCAGAAAGTTGAGCAGGGAATTAATCAATCTCAAATTCAGATGTTTGATAAGGAAGCCTAGAATGGTGGTAGCACCAAGAAAGAAGAGAAGAGGACTGGATGTACTAGCAGAGGCTTCAGAACACATGGACTAAAGGGGGATAACCAAACTTTTGGTTGCATGAGGACATGCAACACCTTCACAGTGGGGGTATGTTGAGTCCCAAACTTGCATCTTCCCTATACACCTTTTTAGCCTTTTTTTCCAGTTACCTGAACCTCCTAAGCTGTCAAATCATTACATATTAGTTTAAAAAGAGCATATAAAATGGTTTCCTAACTATGTCTTGTCACTGCTGTTTGATCTAGATTTTTGCTCAGTGAGTTGCGGAATTTTGTCACTTTTCGCAGCCAGTTCAACTTTCCGCAGCCTTTTTGTTGAAGTCTATGTTACAGGTGTCTACAGGAGAATCCGGCCACATGGGAAAGTTGCAAATGATGTGGACATGGAATGTGTCCTCTTGATTCAGCTGAATCCCTCACAGAAGGCCGTGGTCAAAGACAGTCAAGCAGTGGTCAACCTAAGAGCTTTACGGTGGCAAAACTCTGTTTTTCACCACGTGAAGACTTGCATGGCAAATTCCTAAATCTCAGGAGGCGTGCTAACACCTGTGGACTGCTCCATGAACCAAATCTAATAGCCACTCTCCTTCGATTTAATTGTCACGGCTACCATCATGCTAGATTTCCGGATGTGGTTATTCACGTGTTTGTTTATCAACGCAGATTTTAGGGAGTAGTTGTGTCATCCTATGTTATAAATAAAGCGTTCTCATACACATATTAGCTAGCTTTTTGAATTGAATTTTGACTGTTTTACGAGCCCACTGTGCCGTGACTTAATCCTTATGTTATGACTGCATTTTAATACATGAGAAGACACTGTTTTTAAGCTCAATTTGTGGTTGATTGCTGATTGGCCGAGGTTGCAGAGGGCCCCTGTACACCAAGGTTCTGTAATTACTGTATAGTTTCATGCTTTCTTCCTTTGCATTCCTGATGCCATAATCGTTTGCTTGTATATATTACACTGCTTATGGTATTCATGTTGATTGCTGTCCATAGTTTCTTTTATGCTTTCTAATGACTGTTAACTGATCAGTGTCTTTATTTCAGGTTCTAATAGACAGCCCGGGCAAGTGCACATAGCTTTTTAATGACTAATGACATGGAATTATCTTGTCCTTCTGCTGATTTATTTTCTTAGTTCTAATTCCAGCACTGTTTATTTCTTTTAGTTTTGTTTTGTTCATTTACTTTTCTACAAGATAGATATTAGATTACCCATGTCATTTTCAGTTACCTCCTATAGCCAGAGTGAGTCAAATGGTGAGGGATTGAAGTATGAATGCATAGTTTGATATTAGTTTATTTTTCTGCAAGCTAGTTATTAGATTACTCATGTCATTTTCAGTTACCTCCTATAGCCAGAGCGAGTCGAATGGTGAGGGATTGAAGTATGAATGCGTAGTTTGATCTTAGTTTCATTTTATGCAAATTAGATATCAGATTGCTCAATTTGTTTATGATTACCTCCTATAGCCAGAGCGAGTCGAATGGTGAGGGGTCAGAATATGAGTTGATGTAATATGATTTAGTTTCCTTTGCTTACAGTTTTTGAATTTCTTTGAGTTCAGTTTTCTTTTTATACAGCAGCAAGGATACTGGGTTTCATAGTCACTAGCTCACTGTTTGGTTTAATTAGAATTTAGGTACATTTTTATTTTCTCTTAGGAATTGATTTCATCATTGCAAGTTTTAACACCTTTTTGAAAACTTTGAAGTTTGGAAATTATTTTAAAGGTCACCATTGCCTTGAACACTTATATCCACACTTGACTTTTAGGATTGCCATCTCACATTAGGGAATCAACAAAAGATAAACCCAAAAACAAACCAAAAATCAAAAACGACAAAGAAGTAAGAAATCGGTTATCTTGCATATATAGTGCACCTCACTTCAGCAGTTTACGACTCCCGGATTGACAATTTATATAGCAATTTAGGACACACTAAATTGGCCAAATAGTCCACTAACCCCATGTTCATTATGAAGTTCTGGAAGGCCATGGAGTCTCTTCCTAACTGTCTAATACCACCTTTCTTCTCTGAAAGAGATCTTATCATATTGAAATCTCCTGCAATGATCCAGGTCATATTTGGGTGTCTTGCTCTATGATCCTCAAGGGAGATAAGAAGTTGGAGTTTATCTGCTTGCTTCTGAGGTCCATAAACATTTGTGATCATATATATTACCTGATCACCTACAGGTTGAAATATCATAGAAAGATAGTTCCTAGATGCTTCAGCATCTAGTATGGTAAATTTCTGTGGATCCCACAGTGTGAGAATCCCCCCCGCCGAGTTGTCTGCTTTCACCTCTAGATACTCATACTTGATTAGCCACTTATTGTGAATTTCTCTAATCTTATCCATCGAGCATTTTGTCTCTTGAATAAAAACCATATCTGGTTTTTCTTCTTTAATTCTATTGCTGAGATTTCTTTGTTTCCTTCTATTACCTATGCCTCTAATATTCCAGGTTGTGAGCTTCATTATGAAAGGTTAGTAAAAGAATAACTGGTAAGATCTTTCATCTTACCTGAGTTAATCAATAATTTTCCACATTTGTTCAGTAGCTCATTTTGTCTTTTTCTTCCTCTTTTCCTACCTGAGTTCTTTGGAGATTGTACCTATACATTCTCCATCATTTTGACCCCACTATGCTCCTGTCTTTCATGATTTCTTTTGATTCCAACTCCCTTCGATTGTGATCTACATAGAAAGAGCTGCTGTACTCTATCATAATCCTCTTTTGGCAAGGTGTCCACTCTTGTGGTCGTCCCTTGTTCTAGAAATTTTTCTAGACCTAGATTTTCCTTGTCTACAATCCCTTGTAGTACATGATCCTCTGTACCCACTTCACTTGGAGTCATCTCTAGGTCCCTACTTATCTCCATGCAAATTGGTAGATCGTCCTTTTGCTCGTTGTTTACTGTGATACCTTCCATGTCATCTTCCTTTTCCTTCTCATTTATTATTTTCTCCTTATCCTGGACTGTTTCCTTGATCCCCTCTTCTTCATCTAGGATCTTAAACCGATTATGCCTTGAATGTCTGTTCTCATTCATCTTCTTTTGTGGATATTTACCACCCATGCCTTTGCCCCCAACCTTGGTGAAACCCTCATGATTTTTCTCCACAGTAGTTTTCATATTTCCTTCCATATTATTTGTTGGGTAGTCTCTGAATAAATGCCTGTGTTCATGGCATTTGCGGCACCTGAATGGGATGTGCTCATAGTCCACAGTTTGCACCCATTCCTCATCATATACTTCTAAAATTATTGCTTCTGGAAGGGCTCCCGATAAGTCCATCTCCACACATATTCGGGCGAAGGATGTATATTTTCCTTTCAGAGTTGCCTTTGAGATCTTTAGAAAGTGTCCCAGCTTGTTGCCTATTGTTTTCAGAGATTCTGGTAACCAATAATCCAGAGGAAGGGAGTATAATCTAATCCATACTGGTACCGATGTGAACGTTTCACATTCCGGGATAAATTTCATCATCCATGGCCGCATGTAGAGTCCTGCAGCAATGTAGAAATATGGCCCTCCTTCGAATACTTTGTCTTTATCCTCCAGGCTTGTGAACACCACTGTGAAAAAGCCCTTACATCCCAGATGAAAGTGTATTCCCCCTTTTGGCTTCCAATGACTCCTTATGCAGATGTGTAGCTCCTTCTCCATCGGCCATAACCCCGTGAATTTGCATATGATCGCATATTCTATCATATGATCTCTATGCGCTTGAAGTGTCGGATCACTCAATATGACTCGAGGAATTGTGCTCGACTTGGGTTTATAAACTCCATTAGTTCTCATGGAAGTAGGTTTTTCACTGCTACCTCCATTCTCCTCCTCCTTGTTTGTATCCAGTTGATCTCCTTCCTATTCCTGAAGTCCGTCTCTTCCCAAAGTTCCCTTGCTTATTGCCTCTAAAACCTGTTCCAGAGGTTTTTTAAAATGCTGCTTTCCTTTATCCTTGCTTTGATTTGTAACAACCTAACTATAGGAGGGAGCCACACTCCCCCCTGCGTGGTCCGCCATGGTACCCAAACTCAAAACCCTAGCGTCAACTCCAACCCTAGCTCCCAGCGTTTTTTTCAATCGACACTAATGTATTCTTTGTTAACTTGGCGTTTTTGAAAAAAAAGTGTTGCAACAATCTAGACAGACTCTACTTCGATATTGTTATACTTACGAAACCAACTGATGCACATCATAATTACTAGAATTTTTTGAATTGAACCAATATGAAAAAAACTCCAGATTTTGATGATGTTTAGCATAACGTTGAGTTTCTCAACATATTAGTTATAAAATTAAAATCTAAAAACTACCCATTACAAAAGAGAGACCAATGTAATGAACCATAAATTTTTCATATTTGTTTACAATGTATTTTGAAAAATACAAAATTTTGATTTCACTGAATCATAACAATTTTCAGAATTTTTTTGCACACATTTTATTAGAAAATTAATTAAAATTGACAAATTTCTATGAAATTGCATAAAATTTATATTTACTGAAAGTAGATTCAATTTTGCAAATGTTGGTATTGGTTCCAAAAGTAAATTCATGAAATCTGATGGAGTTTAACTATTTCGAAGTTGGAGAAAGGTAACTAGAGCCGAGTTGTAGTAGAGTTGTTGGTTAAAGTAGTTCGACCGAACTAAAAACATATTCGGCTGAACTTGTGTTTGTCGTCGATGCCCGTTAAAATAAATGGAAAATTAATTTGGGCTGAATTAATTTAAAAGTTTGGCCAAAAATGTGTCAATATTTTCTGTCGGCTGCAAAAATGAAAAGATGTGACACTTCGAAAAAAACATTTCGCCTAAATGATATAAATAAATGGCGCTAAAACATTGTTTTCGCACTCTTTCCTCATTTGAAGTGAACTTTTAAGCTAAATCTTCTCGGTTGATTTTTTAAAGGAAATTTTTTTGGTTGAATTTTTAAAGTGAGTTTTTTGGGTTTAATTTTTAAGGTAATTCTTTTGGGCTGAATTATTAAAATGGTTTTTTCGGCTTAATTTTTAAAGTAAGTCTTTAAGACTGAATTTTTAAAATGATTTTTTTGGGCTTAATTTTAAATAAGTCTTTTGGGTTGAATTTTTAAAGCGAGTTTTTTGGGCTTAATTTTTAAAGTGAGTTTTTTTGAAAGTAAATCTTTTTGGCTGACTTTTTAAAGTGGGTTTTTTTCAAAGTAAGTCTTTTGTGCTAAAATTTTAAAGCAAGTTTTTTGGTCTAAATTTTGAAAGTGAGTTGTTTTTACAGGATTTTGAAATTGACCTTTTGGGTTGGGTTTTAAAAGTCTACATACATTGAATTATCATGGGAAATAAAAAAAAATGCGAGAGAAAATATGATTGAATAAGAGACAATGAGGCTCATAGAGAATACATGAGAAACTATTACAAAAGAAAGAAGGAATAACACTTAAATATTGAAAGGGAAGATCAATCTCAACTAGAAGTCGAAGCAGGTATGTAAATGTAAGTATTATAAATGATATTTAAAATTTAATTAGTGTATTGTGAAAAGTATTTTTTATTTGATGAACTAATTTGAAAAATGTTTTAAAATGTATTCAGAGAGATATTCCTCATAACATTGATGATGAGATTGAAAATGTTGAAAGACAAAGTGAACGACATAATGAACCAATGATTGATGGTGTTGTTGAAGATGTTGAAAGCGATTCCAGTGAAGAAGTTGAATCACCATCAGGTATGTATATATATGTCATATGTATTATTAAAATTATACATATTTGTTAATTTCAATTTCATTCAAAATCTATTTTTTAATTTAATTATTTAATGAATATTTATACCCATTTACATTTAATTTTTATATGTACAGATGAAATCACTATTGATGATGAGATGTTAGAAAATGTTGACATTGAAACATATGGAGATAAAAAAAGTTGACCATGTTATATGATATTGTGTTAAGGTCATTATTGATAAGTTATTCAAAGATGAAAATGTGACAGTTCAAGCTCAAAGTTTGAGAAGTCTCTTAACATCAAAGAAATTAAAAGAAACGACAACTCTATTGGATATTCAAAACTCAACGAAAGATAAAAAGGTGAAGGAAAAGGTGATTTAAAATATAAGTAGTGCTCTAAAGTCAATTGGAAGATCTAGAAAGAAAAGTGATATAGATGCACGTAGAGCAATACAAATGGGAGTCGTTTCATCAAGTACTAAAGAAAATTGTTTGGTTAAATCTATGGCAGAAGCATTTGGGACCTCATGAAAAACATTGCACAAACATAGGAAATTTCGACTGCAAATAGATGTAATGATGAGCTCACTTGTTGGACAGTTATTTGTAGGCAACCATACAAAGATGAACTTGGAGAAGATGTTAAAAAAATAATATATGAATGTTGGATGAAAAATTCACGTGTTTCACCAAAAGCAAGGGATGTGATGCGACAAAGAATAACATGAAATCTGTATGAAGAACATGCAAAACATATCTTGGACACCACTCAGATAGAGTTGTTCAATAAGTTCATAGAAGAGAACCGTGGAATTAAATCCTCAATTAGTACTTTTGTGCAAAACATAGTTGCCGATCAAATGAGAAAATTACTGAGTACCCATTTTTCTGATGTAGCAAAAAATCACCCGATTTTGAAAAGTGGTGATTCAGAATACACCCTTTTTTTGGAGCATGTTTTTGGCACTTTAAATTTTCTTATCGACATTTCTTTTAAATGTTAGTGATTTTCATGTTGATTTTGAAAAGTGTTGATGCAGCATCAACCCCTTTTTATCTGGAGCATATTTTTAACACTTTAAATTTTTATCTTTTTTATGTATCAAGTATGAACATTTCTTTTAAAATGTTAGTGATTTTCATACTCATTTTGAGAAGAGTTGTTGCAACATCAACCCTTTTTTTAGAGGACTTGCTTTTGACACTTTAATTTTTTTAATGTATTGAGTGTGAATAATTTTTTAAATGTTTGTGATTTTCATGCAAATTTTGAAAATCATCTTATTTTTAAGGCATATTTTTTACACTTAATTTTTTTTGATGTCCTAAGTATGCAATTTTTTTTTAAATGTTGATTATTTAACAATTGTTCAAGTTATCTTATTCCTCTTCTTGTTTTTCATTCTAAGATTTTTGTTTTTAAGGGAATTCAAAATATATGTTTTTTGTTTTTTTTGCAATGTTTTTTTATAATGAAAATTTTATTTATTTTTGCAAAATTTTAAAAATATAATGACATTAATATTTTGAGGTTAAGATTTTTTTATAAATTTATATAATTAATTAATACTTTAATACACAAAAAAATAATGGCTAGATATATATATATATATATATATATATATATATATATATATATATATGATGATGATGATGATGATGATGGTGGTGGTTAATGTCCACTGAGACCAAAATTTGGTCTCTCGGACCTAATGAAATAAATTATTTAGTTTGATTTAATATTTTATTCCTATGCTCAAAAAGCATGGAGAGAAGCCTCCCGAGCTCAATATAACTTTGACATCGTAAAAGGCTAGGAAGGTTAGTATTGCGACAGGGGTTATGAAACTGAGATCTAATGTGGTTGTACGTGGGGCACTCTAAGAGGAAGTGGTTTTCATCCTCGATGTTCCTATTCTCACAGAGATGGCTGATCCTTTCCATCCATGGTGTTTTAGGAACTGCCCAACAACCTGTTTCACTATGGAGCTCATGAGAGTTCATTTTAATCTTCGCTATATTAATTTTCTTCTTTGAGTTAGTTAAAACAGAGAGATACTTTTGATCTTCTAGGGTGGGGTTGATGACCTTCTTATAATAACTTAATTTTCTTTTAGCTGCTAAATCTTTTTCACACCCCATTTTTTCTTTGAACTTAGAAGTAACAATATTTTTAATGTTATTAATGTTTTGCAATGCATCATTCTCGTTGGTCTCCCAATGGTTTAACCAGGCCCTCGTGTCTTTATACCACCCCCGCTTGAGCCTTAGGTGGTTTTGGCTGGAATTTAAAGCTAGCTTAGGAAGTCTGTGATTTCCTATATTATTGAGTTTGTGCTTGTACACCAAAAGCCTAGCCATAGCTAGGCTCTTGATAGTGTAAAGACCTACTTCTATAAGGAGAATAGGATAGGGTGTATTGCTTTTAATTTTCAGGTTATACGTTATAAAATTCTTTTGGATTTGCTCAATCTTTCTCCAGGATTCTCTAGAGATGCTGCAACCCCAGACCTCACATCCATATAAGATAACAGGAGTGACTAAAGTTTCAAAGAGGAACTTCTTTTTATCCCACATCACGAGGTTTGTCATTTTACATTCATTTTCAAGACAAAAATAAGCTTTCCACCCCCCATTAGTCCTTTTCTCAATGCTATAGTTCCAGTTGAGCTTGTGATAAATATCAACTCCTAGGTACTTGTAAGGGTACACTTCCTCCAAGTTATTATTGTCATACATAAAATTAGCATAAGTGTTCTTCTTGGATTTGATAATCATAACTTTTGTTTTGTCAGTGTTAACAATCATACCATGGTAGAGCAAAAATCCTTAAGAAGCCTAAGTTGCTTATCAAGATCAGATGGGCACCTTGCGAGAAGAACAATATCGTCAGCATAGAGAAAAAGGATGATGCCTATCCCAGCTAAGATCATGCCAGCACATCCTGCTTCCACTAAATAACCTTCAAGCTTGTCGATGTAAATGCTAAATATGGTAGAGGAGAGGGGGCAACCTTGTTTAACTCCGATATTACATTTAATATCTTTCAACCGTCCCTCATTGCTTTTTAGCTTGGCAATTACATTCTCGTGTAACCTTATAACGACAACTCTTAACTCGAAAGGAACCTTTAGCTCTTCTAATCTATTCCAAAGGTTGTTTCTAGGAACTGTATCGAAAGCCTTTCTGAAGTCCACAAAGCAACAAAAGAGATTGGATTTATCATTACGACATTCCTCCACAATGATCCTAAGCGTAACGAGGTGATCTGTTATTGATTGATGCCTTCTAAAACCCGCTTGGCCTGTAGCCTGCTTACCTTCACTTTCAAGCCATATGCTCAGCTTCTTTTCCAAAATAATACCATATAACTTGGCTAAGAGAGGGCTGATCATAATTGTCCGATAATTAGAGGGGTTATTTGTATCCCTACTTTTAAAAATAGGGATAATGAGGCTCTCAGTCCATGGTTTAGGGAACCCTTGCTTGATTGCTTGATTGAAAAGCTTGTGGATGTGGGGGATGAGGACAGGACCTCCAATTTTTAAGATCTCTGCCTGGTAACCTTCAATTTCCTTAGCTTTCACATTTGCCAGGCGATTAACCCCGAAATCAATGTCTTCTAATGAGAAAACTTTCGTTGTGAGCAGGGTTTCAAAGTTATCCATGACATTTGGAGATTCATAAAGCTTTTTAAGATAGGAATTCCAATCGTGTAAAGCAATTTTATTATTATCTTTAGTTTTCCTATTCAGAATCTGCCTCCAAAATTTCTTAGGAGATACCTTAGAGAGGTGTAAGAGATTCTCTTGTCTTTTACGAATGTATTGCCTCTTTTTCTTTTTAGTTAAGACTTTGTATATTTTTATCTTGCCCATTTTAAGAGATTCATCAACAACTTCCTTAATTTCTCTCCTCACACTTTTACAATCTTTACCATACCATGGGTTGGTTTTGCTATTTCTTTTATTATTTGAAACTTCAATTGAGAACTTGTTAATAGAATGTGAGAGGATTGTAGTAAAATTATGATAGAGGTCTTCTATGTTTTCTGTACTAGATAAAGGAAGAAATTTAGCTTTTAATTCATTTAGAAAGAGATCGTTTTTATTTCTATCAAATATTAAGTTCTTTTGGCTATAAGGATTATTTTCTATGGGATCTCTATGCATGAAAAAATTGAGAGTTATAAATAAAGGCCTATGATCAGAGTCAGGTTCATGGTCGTTTAAGATGTCAAAATTTATTGTTTTGTTGTATAAAGGGAGATCGGAAATAACATAGTCTACCACGCTGTTACCAAGCCCATGGATGCAGGTCATCTAACTAGAGCTGGGCTGCTTCTTTAGACCATTGCAAATTATGAGATCCTAAGCACTACAGAGCTTGACTAGCTCCGACCCAAACAAATTCTCCCTGAGGTCTTCAGAGCTCCTTTTGTACCTACTAGCCAGAGTACTGTCTTCATCTAACCAAAGAGGATTAGGGTTGGAATGATTGCTTAGAATAATAGCTTGGTTTCTTGAAGTTCGAGCATTAAAGTCTCCTATCAAAATGATATTACCTTCATTCCTTAGGCTAGAAATATCATTCTCTAAACCATTGTAAGGATTATTATCTAGATTCTTCTTCTTATAGAAGTTAGAATTGATGGGGGGAAATAACTTATTGCTATGTAGGTCTTTTTATTATTAATGTCAATGATATCTATCCAACTATATTGGTTGTAAGGGTCGTTTTTATAAATCCTAGCATGGGGGGAGATGTTCTTCTTAATGTAACAAGCTATTCCCCCAATGCCTCTATGGGAGGATCACTTGTTCCAGGTAGACCATAGCGTAAAGCCATCTATGTTAGGGACCTTAGATTCTTCATGCTCCCAAGTTTCAACAAGAAAAATAATATCAACATCATTTGAGATCCAACTTAGCTTGGGGCCTTTGTTCCATGGAAAACCTCGGCAGTTCCAAGAAAGAATCCGGAGCATGTTGAATTGCTATTTATTACTATCTTTTTGGTTTCTATCTCAGATAAAGGCTTTTCTATTTCTGATTATTGCCCATTTTCCTTCCTTCCTAGCTTCTTTTACCTTTTGAACCTCCTTTCTTAATTATGCTTGATCTTCTGGAATGAGATCTTCATTTATGAATATTCCCATTCCTTTTAGACTTGAGGTTTTACTAAGTATGTCATACTTATGATCAGTAGAGCTCACCTTTATTCAGATCAATCTTCCTTTATTCTCAGTTAATTTCCCCAACCTTGTTGCTTCTATGAGACACGTTGTTTCAATTTGTAATCTATTATGTAATTCTGTCTGGGCTATGGCTAAAGTATCCTCATCAACCTCCTCTTTTAAACCGAAGATTATAAGGTTCAAGGCCCTTTTGTTACGCTCATGGTCTAATTCTATTAATGTTTTCATTTCATCTTTAATTGGTTTGATATCTAATTTATCCACCACATTATTTAGGGTGAGGCGGCTACTAACTTTTTCTTCTAGTTCTTTAATCACGTCCTTCATTTTAAGACTCTCTAAAGTATCAACATATCCTTGCTGGGATGTTTGGTTAGTATCTTGGTTTTGTTTTTCTATAACCTGCAACCTAGTCTCCATTGCCACCATTTTATTCTCCAATAGTTCTATTTTATTTTCTATTTGTTTTTGGATCGTGTCTTCAAGAGATGCAAATTTATTTTCTAGCATGGCTTCTAACTCTTTTTGTAGCTTGACTTCTCTTTCTTCTCTACGTTTCTCTAAAGACTCTATATACTCATAAATGCCTTGTAGAGTAACTGTGTTAGGTCTGCCTTTGGTAATCTTTGGTAGCTGTGGTGAAGTATTCATACTTGAAAATATATGAGCAAATATGTATTAGAAAAAGATAAGGAATGTGTGCACCTGATATCAGCAAACCTGACTGCAGATCGCACTTGCCCCGGATTGGATTGACCGCAGATCCAAAGGTAAAAACCCACGAGTTTCTAGTCACAACAAATGGCTCGTTATAAAAGTCCTCTGTGTCTGGTGCTGAGAATTCTGTAAAGCTTACAGAGTTCTATGCACAGATGCGAGCCCATTGTCGAGGTGCAGTTGTGCCCGCTTACTGCTGCCCTTTCCCTATCGCAGTTCTTGAAAGATCACGTCAGTTGAGCCAAACAGGAATTTTCACTGCACAGGGTTCCATGGAACTTCGCTCCTCCATATTTGTATCGAAGTCTTCAGAACCATAGAGCCGCGGTTCTATACACACACACACATATATATATATAAATTCAAAAAGATAAAATTCTAAAATAAATCTAAAAAAATATAATTTAAAGAATTTTTTTTTATAATTTAATTAAAAAAACAAATAAAAGAGTTAAACAATTACAAAATTAATAATACAAAAACTAAATACAAAATAAACCTAATTTTTTTAAAACAAATAAAAAATAAAAAAATATATTCAATAAACATTTCAAAAAATAAGAAATAAAAACCATTAAAAAATTAAAACTTGAAAAAAAGTTTAAAAAAATAAAAAAATAAATTAAAAGTAAAATAAAATAAAATAACATTGTGAAAATATATAAAATATAAACCTTATAAAAAATAAAACAAATAAAAAATATAAATAAATTAAAATTAAAATTTATTTTTTTAAACAATTCAAATATTTAAATAAAGTTATTTAAAATTTAAATAAATGAAATAAATTGATTAAATTTTATTATTTAATTATTAAAAAAATATTAAAAAAGTTAAATTAAAAAAAGTCAAAAATTATTTAAATATTTATAAAAAATTTATAATTTAAAAAGACTATAATTTCAAAATTCATATTTTAAAAATTTATAATTAAAAATTATTTAGAAAAAAATATGAAAAGATAAAACAATTAAAAAATAAACTTATTATTATTATTTTTTAAACGTTTTTAAAAATAATAAAAAAAATTAAAAATTTAAAAAAATTTAAATTTAAATAAATTTAAAAATTTAATTTGTTTGTTTTTTTTTAATCAAAATTGGAAAGAAAAATTGGCCCCTGCCCTCTTCTAGCCAAGGGCTGATTCCTGGAATCGACTCTTGGGTAGGCGGAGGGCTGAGGGTTGTCCCATTGTTGGTAGAGCTGGCCTCTCGGCCCTCAGACGACCCTCAAATCCCCACCAGGCGAGGGCCAAGGTGATTTTTCTTTTTACAAATTTTAATAAAAAAATAAATTTTTAAGTGTGTTTTTTTTTTAATTGAATTTTTAAAAATTTGTTTATATATGTATGGAGGATTTACGCAGTGCATTATATTAGATATCATTTTTTGGGATTCAACTGCGTTAAGTAAGTCATTCAAACGTATGACCATTTCCATGAGAGGTAGTCATAACTGACTAATTTCTCATGATTTTTGAATAGTTCACTTAGCACTCATTGCATCGGGTGATGCTCACAGGGGTGAAGAAGTGGGATTGAAACTAGTGAAATGTGGAGAACGAATCACATAGCATCAATCATCACTTCCGGGGCTTGCACCCGGTAACCAGGACTTCCCAGGAGGTCACCCATCCCAGAACTCCTCTGGCTCAAGCGCGCTTAACTGTGGAGTTTTTCCACAATCAAGCCCACTTAGCTTGCTACCCCATTTGCAAAACCTTAGCAAGTATTGTGCCTCATGAACCATTCAAGTAGAGATCCCTTGACTCTTTTTGAATTTAAGTATGGGGGATTTACGCAGTGCATTATATTAGATATCATTTTTTGGGATTCAACTGCGTTAAGTAAGTCATTCAAACGTATGACCATTTCCATGAGAGGTAGTCATAACTGACTAATTTCTCATGATTTTTGAATAGTTCACTTAGCACTCATTGCATCGGGTGATGCTCACAGGGGTGAAGAAGTGGGATTGAAACTAGTGAAATGTGGAGAACGAATCACATAGCATCAATCATCACTTCCGGGGCTTGCACCCGGTAACCAGGACTTCCCAGGAGGTCACCCATCCCAAAACTCCTCTGGCTCAAGCGCGCTTAACTGTGGAGTTTTTCCACAATCAAGCCCACTTAGCTTGCTACCCCATTTGCAAAACCTTAGCAAGTATTGTGCCTCATGAACCATTCAGTAGAGATCCCTTGACTCTTTTTGAATTTAAGTATGGGGGATTTACGCAGTGCATTATATTAGATATCATTTTTTGGGATTCAACTGCGTTAAGTAAGTCATTCAAACGTATGACCATTTCCATGAGAGGTAGTCATAACTGACTAATTTCTCATGATTTTTGAATAGTTCACTTAGCACTCATTGCATCGGGTGATGCTCACAGGGGTGAAGAAGTGGGATTGAAACTAGTGAAATGTGGAGAACGAATCACATAGCATCAATCATCACTTCCGGGGCTTGCAAATGGGGTAGCAAGCTAAGTGGGCTTGATTGTGGAAAAACTCCACAGTTAAGCGCGCTTGAGCCAGAGGAGTTCTGGGATGGGTGACCTCCTGGGAAGTCCTGGTTACCGGGTGCAAGCCCCGGAAGTGATGATTGATGCTATGTGATTCGTTCTCCACATTTCACTAGTTTCAATCCCACTTCTTCACCCCTGTGAGCATCACCCGATGCAATGAGTGCTAAGTGAACTATTCAAAAATCATGAGAAATTAGTCAGTTATGACTACCTCTCATGGAAATGGTCATATGTTTGAATGACTTACTTAACGCAGTTGAATCCCAAAAAATGATATCTAATATAATGCACTGCGTAAATCCCCCATACTTAAATTCAAAAAGAGTCAAGGGATCTCTACTTGAATGGTTCATGAGGCACAATACTTGCTAAGGTTTTGCAAATGGGGTAGCAAGCTAAGTGGGCTTGATTGTGGAAAAACTCCACAGTTAAGTGCGCTTGAGCCAGAGGAGTTCTGGGATGGGTGACCTCCTGAGAAGTCCTGGTTACCGGGTGCAAGCCCCGGAAGTGATGATTGATGCTATGTGATTCGTTCTCCACATTTCACTAGTTTCAATCCCACTTCTTCACCCCTGTGAGCATCACCCGATGCAATGAGTGCTAAGTGAACTATTCAAAAATCATGAGAAATTAGTCAGTTATGACTACCTCTCATGGAAATGGTCATACGTTTGAATGACTTACTTAACGCAGTTGAATCCCAAAAAATGATATCTAATATAATGCACTGCGTAAATCCCCCATACTTAAATTCAAAAAGAGTCAAGGGATCTCTACTTGAATGGTTCATGAGGCACAATACTTGCTAAGGTTTTGCAAATGGGGTAGCAAGCTAAGTGGGCTTGATTGTGGAAAAACTCCACAGTTAAGCGCGCTTGAGCCAGAGGAGTTCTGGGATGGGTGACCTCCTGGGAAGTCCTGGTTACCGGGTGCAAGCCCCGGAAGTGATGATTGATGCTATGTGATTCGTTCTCCACATTTCACTAGTTTCAATCCCACTTCTTCACCCCTGTGAGCATCACCCGATGCAATGAGTGCTAAGTGAACTATTCAAAAATCATGAGAAATTAGTCAGTTATGACTACCTCTCATGGAAATGGTCATACGTTTGAATGACTTACTTAACGCAGTTGAATCCCAAAAAATGATATCTAATATAATGCACTGCGTAAATCCCCCATACTTAAATTCAAAAAGAGTCAAGGGATCTCTACTTGAATGGTTCATGAGGCACAATACTTGCTAAGGTTTTGCAAATGGGGTAGCAAGCTAAGTGGGCTTGATTGTGGAAAAACTCCACAGTTAAGCGCGCTTGAGCCAGAGGAGTTCTGGGATGGGTGACCTCCTGGGAAGTCCTGGTTACCGGGTGCAAGCCCCGGAAGTGATGATTGATGCTATGTGATTCGTTCTCCACATTTCACTAGTTTCAATCCCACTTCTTCACCCCTGTGAGCATCACCCGATGCAATGAGTGCTAAGTGAACTATTCAAAAATCATGAGAAATTAGTCAGTTATGACTACCTCTCATGGAAATGGTCATACGTTTGAATGACTTACTTAACGCAGTTGAATCCCAAAAAATGATATCTAATATAATGCACTGCGTAAATCCCCCATACTTAAATTCAAAAAGAGTCAAGGGATCTCTACTTGAATGGTTCATGAGGCACAATACTTGCTAAGGTTTTGCAAATGGGGTAGCAAGCTAAGTGGGCTTGATTGTGGAAAAACTCCACAGTTAAGCGCGCTTGAGCCAGAGGAGTTCTGGGATGGGTGACCTCCTGGGAAGTCTTGGTTACCGGGTGCAAGCCCCGGAAGTGATGATTGATGCTATGTGATTCGTTCTCCACATTTCACTAGTTTCAATCCCACTTCTTCACCCCTGTGAGCATCACCCGATGCAATGAGTGCTAAGTGAACTATTCAAAAATCATGAGAAATTAGTCAGTTATGACTACCTCTCATGGAAATGGTCATACGTTTGAATGACTTACTTAACGCAGTTGAATCCCAAAAAATGATATCTAATTTGTTTATATAAATAAATTCAAATTATGGTTTTTTAAAGTTTTAAATTATAAATTTATAAATTTATTAAATTTTTAGATTTTTAAATATTTTATTTAAATTTTTTAAAATTATTGTATTTTTTAAAATTATTATTATTATTATTTTAATTTTATTGTTAGATGTTTTATTTTTTATAAAGTTTATATTTTATATATTTTTACATTTTTTTTTAAATGTTTCTTTAATATATTTTTTAGTTTTATTTATTTATTTTAAAAAATTAGTTTTGTTTTATTATTGGTTTCTATTTTTATAATTTTAAAATTTTCCCTTAAATTATATTTGTTTTTTCCCTTTTTTAGATTTGTTTTTTATTTTTTTTAGTTAATTTTTAATATTTTTCAAAATAATTTTTAATTATAAAATTTTAATTTTTTTTTAATTTTTTTAGTTAATTTTTAATATTTTTCAAAATAATTTTTAATTATAAAATTTTAATTATTTTTTAAAGTTAATTTTAATTTTTTTATAATGTCTATATTTTTAATTTTATTTTTTATTTTAACTCTTTTTCTGGTTTGAATGGTTTTTTTTAATGTTTTTTTAATTTTTAATTTATTTATTTTTAACTTTGTGATTTAAATATTTTTAAATTGTTTTAGTTTATATTTAATTTTTTTTAATCTAATTTAATTTAATTTATCTGTTTTCTTAGTATTAAATTTTAATTTTTTTTCCTTAAATAAATTCTTTTTCTTTTTATTTATTTTTATCTTTTTGAAATAAGTTTGTTTTTATATAGAGCTTTTATGCTTTTTTGTGTTATATATATATATATATATATATATATATATATATATATATTTGACGAAAACGGGTATGGGGTATTTATATTCCTCTTGGGCTGAATGCCAATAATCTGATTACATAGAGGTCTTCTTTATTCTGATGCGGGTCACATTTGTGTGTGAATATGCATCTTATTCTTACAAAAATCTTCTTTGATCTGGTGTTCATGCTTTTAAGCGTTTCCCCCCATTTGAAGATACAAACATATTGCTTTAAGAGAAGACAGTAAATCATTTGATCCTGTATCTTAAGGTATGGGATCCCATGTTTCTTCTTTGTCTTTCTGCTTGGTTCCTATTGAGAGTAGAGTGGCTTTGTTGGCCTCTTTGTCTGCCTCTTTGTTAAAGGCTCTCAGCACATGAAAATAGCTTAATCTCTGGAAGCGTTTTCCAAGCCCCTTGATTCTGGATATCAGTCTAGTGAGCTTGAGATCTGTCACAGTGGTGCTGGAAGCCATTGCATCTATTATGATCTGAGAATCCCCGATAACATTGGTTGTTTCAACATTTGTGTCTTGGAGGATCTTGAGTCCTTGATATAAAGCAAGAGCTTCAGCTTGCACGCTGGTTGTATGCCCAAGCCCCCATGCAAAGGAGTGAATTATTTCCCCATTTTGATTTACTATGACCCCTCCAGCGCCAGCTTTTCCCGGATTTCCCTTTGCTGCCCCATCAAAGAAAAGAGTATGTCCTGAAAGCGCATTGAAGTCGCCTTCAGATTTTCCTATGTGCCAATTTTTATGAGAAGGGACAGCTCTGTTTGCTGGATGGAATTGCAAGCCAATGAGTGTACCCCAGATGATGTCTTGTTGACTGAGGTTTGAGTCGTCTTTAATGTCAGCTAGGCATTCCCTGAGTTGGCTTTTAACTTTGCTCTCTAATACCTTGTTGTTCTGTTTTATGTCTCTAAATATTCTTCTATTACGTTCAAGCCAGATTTGCCAGCATATTATCTTTGGAAGAATGTCCCAGGCTGTTTTTACTACCTGATTTTTTGAAGGCTGTCCTGGATAGTTGGCTGTCCATTTTGAAAACAGCTCCACAATGGAGCTTGGCAATAAGAGATTGGGATTCAAATTCTGAACAAAGTATTCCCAGATTCTTTTGGAGAACGAACATTCCAACATAATATGCGCTGCTGTCTCTGATTTTTCTTTGCACAGCGGGCATATAGAAGGCCCCTGTATTCCTTTCCTCTGTAGTATATCGTGGGTGAGTATTTTTCCATGACAGAGCTGCCAGGCGAAGTGATCTGTCTTCGGCCATGAGGGGGTGCGCCATACTCCATGCCACGGCGCTGGATCTGGAGGAACGTGCGGTTTCTCCATTAATTTTCTGTAGCCGATGGCCACGGTGTAACCTCTGCTTTGCGCTCCCCATCCCTTGCGATCCTGACTTCTCCTCTGCGTGGGGGCCAGGCCATGTAGATGCTCAGTCAACACGGTCCATTCCCTGCGCAGATGATCCGGCACTTCCACTGCTTTCCAGCCCGTCCAGGTTTCGTTATGCCACAACGATATGTCCCATAGCGTGCGCAGGCCATTGTTGTTCATCCACGATCGCAGGTCCCTTGTGACGATTTTATTTTCAAGAGGCTCCCTGTTCATAATGCGATCGGACCAGATGTTTATCCTCCTGCCATTCCCGGGGATCCAATATGAATGATCTCTGATTAGGGGGCCTGCTTTGATGCAGAGTTTTAGGAATGATGAATTCTGCTTAATGAGAGGCGAATTCTGAGCCTGAAATTCGTTCTCTAAGCATCTTAATCGGGATCCCTTGAGATACTTTTTCCATAAGGCTAGCTGAGCCCATCCAGGTTTGGGCGCAATGATCCTCCAGATGGTCTTTGCTGCCATGGCCACGTTCTGATGACCTATATTTTTGAAGTTTAGGCCACCTTCCATCAACGGCTTGCCAATGGTTTCCCAACTGATAAGGGGGATTTTCCTTTCATTTTGCTTTCCGCCCTTCCAAAAGAACCTGCGCATAAACTCATCCATCTTGCTGAGGATGGTTGAAGGAGCAAGGAGACCTGCAAAGTGGAAAATTGGGAGGCTGGACAACACAGATTTTACAAGAATTGACTTGCCAGTAGCGTTGAGCCAACGAAAACCACAGGACTGAATTCTAGATTTGAACTTTTCAAGCTGAGGATGCCAGTCTTTGACTGAGAGTCTTTTGAGGCAGATAGGGAGGCCCAGGTATTTAAAAGTGGTCCAAGAGGATGAAGCAGCAAATTCCAGGCATCTAGAGATAGCAGATAGACTTCTTGGCGAAGTATTCCAGGAGTAGATATGGAATTTATTCTTGTTAAGGGTGCTACCAGAAGCCTTGATAGAAACATCTAAGGCAGCTTTGAAATTGGAAGCTGAGGAGAGGGTGGCGCTACCTAATAGCAAGGTATCATCCACAAATAAGGCGTGGTTTAAGCTTTTGACCCCTCTGGCTATACAAAGGCCATTGATCTCTTGGTCTTGCAATTTTCTCTCTAACAGGAAACTGAGGACAAAGGCTTGAATGACAAAAAGCAGAGGGGAAAGAGGACATCCCTGCCTGAGGCCTCTCGAGGCTTTGAAAAAATTAGTGGCTCTTCCGTTTACTAGGGGAGCAATCCAAGGCTCTGAGATGCAGGCCCGGACCCACTTTATAAAATTTGCTCCAAAACCAAATTTACACATTACTTTTAACAGAAATCTATGATTGACTCGATCAAAAGCATTTGCTGAGTCTAGTTTGATCACCATACCTTGTTCCTTTCGGTGGAGACTTGAGTGTATTTCCTCTTGAACGAGAGTGTAGTTATCCACGATTTGCCTTCCCTGAATGAAGCCTCCTTGATTTTCCGGAATTATTTTTGGTAGGATGGACTTCAGACTATTTGCGATGACCTTGGTAACTAATTTGTACCCAGTGTTACAAAGCGAGATCGGGCGAAATCTGCTGAAGTTGCTGGCTCCTTTTTCCTTTGGAATGAGAGCTAAGAAAGCAGAGTTTGTGCTGCCTCCTATTTTCTGAGAATTTTGAGATTTTTGTACCATTTTAAGAAGATCCTTTTCCACAATCGGCCAGCAAACTTGGAAGAATCTGGCAGAGAAGCCGTCTGGTCCCGGGGCCTTGTCGGGCTCCATGTCAAAGAGGGCTTTTTTAATTTCCTCTTTTGTGATTTTGGCCTCTAGGATCCTGTTCATACGGGGAGAGATTGCTTGAGGAATAATGTCTAGCAGCTCTTGATGAAGAAGATTCTTCTGGTCTTCAGTGAATAGATTTTTGAAATGCGTGTAGGCCGCTTTCTTGATGTCTGCAAATTCCTTGTGCGTGACATTATTTTCCTTGATCTCAGAGATAATATTGAAACTTTTCCTAACCTGGGCTTGCTTGTGGAAGAAGCCCGTATTCCTATCTCCAGCTTTCAGCCAGAGATTTCTCGATTTTAATCTCCAGTATTCTTCTTCTGCCAAGCAGGCCTTATGATAGTTCTGTTGTAGATGGGTTTCCTGGTCAATCAACTCCTCTATGATTATGGCGCTCTCCATGCAAGTTTGATGAGAGGCAAGGGAGGATTTGATGACTTTCCTTTCAGTTGCTGGATTTAGGAGAGTTTTTGCCCAGCGTTTCAAAACTCTTTTTGTCCTTCTGAGTTTTTCCTCCCAAATGTAAAAAGGTGAGCCATTGACAGGTTGGCTCCAGCAATCTTTGATTGTTTGCATGAATAGGGGTTCCTTTACCCAGAGTGGACTGAAGCGGAAAGGAATGGGTCCCAGATCTGGGTGGGCAAGCAGCTCTAGCTTTATCGGCTTGTGGTCCGAGATGCTAAATGGGAGAATGTGCATTCTAGATTCTAGCCCAAGAAGCAGGAAAAAACTTTGGATGAAAAATCTATCTAGCCTGGCAGCTATATGCCCAGGACCTATTCTTTTGTTAGACCATGAAAACTTACCGGTTGAGGGTTTGATTTCTATCAAGTCCCATTCTTGCAGAAGATCCTCCGCCCATTCTCTTGCCGGGTCTCGGACTGTGCTTCCTCCCCTTTTCTCAGATGAGTGGAGAGTGAGATTGAGATCTCCAACAATGATTACATTTTCCAGAGTTGTCAAATCTGCCTGTTGTTTTATGGTGTCCCAACACTCCTTTTTCTCTCTTATGTTGACTGGAGAGTATACATTGAAGATAGTGATGGTTTCCTTTGTGTCAAGGTTCTGCATCTTTAACATCAACCAATGAGTGTTGGTTGCTTCAGAGGTGAGTGCATATTTGTTGGAGTTCCATAGAGTACCGATTCCTCCTGAGGCGCCCCTGGCTGAGTTAGCTCTTGCTTCGCTTTTGGGCCACAACTTTTTGCTTATTTGCAGGAAGAGTTTTTCTTCCATTTTGGTCTCCTGGATGAGAAGTATATCTAGGGCTTCTGTTCTTATTAGGTTTCTTATGCCTTCTTCCTTAACTTTGCTCCCCATACCTCTACAGTTCCAGGAGATAGCTTTCATTATTTATGCTTCTGCTGGGCTCCCTTGGAGCCTTGGGGCTGATTTTTCCCCATTTTGGGCTTTGAGGCCAGGAGCTTTTCCAGCGTTGGTTGGCTGCCCTGTAGCTTATCTTTGTAGGTCTGCTGCTCTCTTTTCTCTTTGTCTGTTTTGCGACCCCTTGCTGATCGTCTCACCGAAGTTTGGGATTCGCCTATTTCTCCTTCTTCTTCTGACTCCTCAGTTTCTTGTTCTTGTTCTTCCTCTTCTTGGAACGTGTCTTTAGGATTCTCAGCTTCTTTGGGGGAAGCTGGAGGTGTGCTTTTCCTTGAGGATTCTGGCTTTTGTATCTCTGCTTCTGGAACATCTTCTGTCGGTTGACTTAGAAGGACAAATTTATTTTCTTGCGTCTTTTTTGTAGGGGGTTTCTGAGCATTGCTCTGAGGGTTGCCTTTGCCCTGTTGTCCTCCCTGTTTTTGTCCCTTTTGATTGGCTCTGGTTCGCCTTACTTGATTTCAGCCCTCTTCATTTCCTTTTTCTGGCTCTGGGTTGGTCGGACAGTTTTTGGCGAAGTGTCCATACACGTGGCATTTCCTGCTTTTGAAAGGCAGCTGTTCATAATCCAAGATCTGCACATGGAATCAGCTGCCGACTTTGATTTTGATTGATTCTGGTAAGCCTTCTTCTAAGTCTACCTCAACGCAGATCCTGGCACAATCGTACTGGTCCTTGTTGCTTGCCCGATCTATGAATTTTCCTAGGGAGTTGTCGATGTGCTTCAAGGAGTCCCAGTTCTAGCAGTGAACCGGCAGATTTGGGAGGCGAAACCATACTGGAACAACCTTGGGGACATCTACCGCCGGGTCAAAATCCGGTGTCCATTTATTTAGATAGAGGCCCTAAGGGCCCATGAAGTACGGTCTGTTTCTAAAGATCAGGTCTTTGTCTTCTCTGGAGGTAAATTCGAAGAGAAAAAAACCTCGCCCTAGAAAGTATGAGGTAACACTTTGGCTGATCAGAGGCGCCCAGTTCCTGTTGACCCATTGCTCTGTAGTTTTCGGGGATGGCCAAAGTCCTGTGAATTGGCCAATGAGTCCCCGATCCGCGAGCGACAAAGCTACCTGCATGGGGGTCTCCGGAGGCAAACATATCTTTGGAATTTCATCTATTTTCTTGACAAATTTAGAGGCTTCGTTTCTTTTCTTTGGAGGCAAGCTTGCCAGAAGTTGATGGAATGCCTCTGCGGCAGGATCAGAGGGAGGATCATGACCCTGAGTCTCCATCAGGCTTAATGCCGGCCGCCACCGAGGCAGCACAGCAAAGATCTCTCCCTAGCCAGAGGGGCGACAAGCTGTCAAGATCCGAATAGTTCTGGAATCGAAGAGCTGTCTGGATCGGTGAGCTAGATCCGATCAGCTCTGATTTCTTGAGGTAGAGGATGCTAGTCGGTGATAGGCGCAGGGCTTAGAGCCCGCGAGTGCAGATCGAGGAGAGCCGAGACCTGGTCGCAAACCCTCGCAGCTCCAATTCTTCTATCTATCTATATATATATATATATATATATATATATATATATATATATATATATATATAGTTTATTATTTTTGTCATGATGATGAATCATAGTAAGTGATTCAAGCATGTCGACTCTGAAAACTATGTTATGATTTCTCTTAAAGATATTTTATATTTATTTTTCAATGTTTGATTTCTTTTGTCATTTTTTATCCTTTTAAATTTTCCTTTTTATGTTTTAATATATTGTTTTATTTATTAGTTTTATTTTTTAAAACTTTTTGTTTTTTAGTTTTACTTTTAAGTTTTTTCAATCTTTTAATTTTTGCTTTGTTTTGTATTTTTCATTTTTATTTATTTATCTACTTATTTATTATTTTGTTTTATTTTATTTTTTTGGTAGGGTTTGTATTGATCATCAACTAGCAACCCGACCTCATTATGTTTCAATTTGATAGTTGATTTTAAAGTTATCGTTATGATGGACACATCTGCCCCACAAAGTATCAATTTCATGATTGATTTTTAAGATTTCATTGCAATAGGTCGAGTTCCCCTACACCACATGTCAATTTGATGGTGTATTTTTAAATTTTTGTTGCAATGTGTCAAGTTTTCTTAGGCTAAGATTTTAAAATAGCTATACTTTTAGCATTTAAAAAGGAAATTTATCTTGGTATAATGAGTCTTTTGAAGTGTTCATTTTTAAAGATTTTTTAGACATCCAATTTTTCGATAATGCCATGGTTGAAATATATTGAAAAATTAAGGTTTTTTGCTGTCACAATATTTGGTTTTAATTCCATGGTTGAAGAATTGTCAATTTAAAGGTTTTTCGATGTCACGATATTTTATCTTTAATGTTATGGTCGAAAACAATTAAAAGTATTTTATCTTTAACGTGACTAAAAATTGTTTGAAATTTAAGGTTTTTCAGAGACATGATATTTTATTTTCATGCTTGAAAATTGTTGCAATTTTAAGGTTTTTTAGAGTCTTTTCGATTTCAAGGTGTTTTTTGCACCAAACAAAATGGCTTTTTATTGTTTTTTACTGTTATTTTTAAAAAATATTGAAAATTTACTCTGAAAAAAGAAGTGGTGATGCAAAATCAGCACTTTTTGCTTTTGGGTTGGTTTTTCATGTTTTTTTGGTGTTTTTTTTTTGCTAGAATTCTCATTTTGAGGTAATAGTTCACGTTTGATCGTTAACTTTGTTGCAACAAAAACAATGGTATGTTAAACCTATCACCGTACGCGACACTTGTTGTTGTCATTATCATATGGAATTTCAATTATATTATGACACCTTTCTTAATTCTGGTAAAACATTTTGGAAAAATTCACCTCCTTCTACTATCCATGGTTTCATATCCAAAATTCTATGTGCAAGAGAAAGTCATGATTTATTTTACCAAAAGAAATCTGTTGGTGGTAAAAAATGTGATCATTGAAGAAATTTCAATATATTTCACAACAAATATTCTATTGATATAAATGATCAATCATTGTCTAACCTAAAAGTTGAATGAAAGAGATATGCATATATCCATACATCGACTAGTTCAAATAATAATACAAGTGCTAAAAGGATTGATTTACAAGAAAGAAATTTCCGTGAGAGTTTTTGAAGAAATTTGAGACATAAATTTATAAGTACACCAAGCATTCACATAGAGCTTGATGGCAAGACCTATAATTCAAAAAATCTCGTGAAATTTTTCCACCAAGGACCATTTTGTCAATAGTTGATTTTGCAGAGAATTACACATTTGTTGCACAAAATGAAATACATAGTGAATATTATCATTCTGACCAAGTCTCTATGCTTGTCCATATTCTATATAGACATGCTAAACAAAATGTTGATCATATAGAAAGCATTAGTGAGAATCAACATGTTATTAAAGAATATCACTTTTATATCAACGATGATCGTACACATGATACACATTTTGTACAACATTGTTTTGATAAGATTTATGACTCATTGAAAGGTCATGGAATAAAATTCAATGAACATTGGATATGGTCAGATGGATGTGTAGATCAATTCAATTCTTCATGATCATTCTCTTGATTGTGTCGTCTTCATAAGAAAACCCACATTAAACATTGCTGGAATTTATTTGAGATTGGTCATGGAAAAGGAGAACATGATGGTGCAGGGGCATGTATAAAATGAGCACTTCAAAGATATCAAATGGACCACTCTACAAACTAACTTGTCTCAGCTGAACAAGTTGTTTACTGGTGCGATGCTACACTAAGCCATTAGACTAACCCATCAAGGGAGGTATGGAGGTATGTATATATATACAAATTAACTTGTATATAGTTTTAATATATGATAATTTTTCTTATTTTTCTAATTTTAAAATTTTAAAAATTATGTAGTTTAAAGAATATCACGATGACTATCTTTGATATGTAAATTGCATTTTAAATAACATATTTAAATTCTTGTTTGAATTTGCTTTAGGTTTTTTTGGCATATTTGAGTCTAAGATGTAGATAGATCGATTACATATGAAGCTGAAACTATAAAAGGGACTCGAAAATTGCATTCAATTAAAACAAAGGATTACCGAAATGCATTTGCATTTGATAAAAGAAAATATTCTTGGTTCTGTCCTATTTGCATAGAGGACACACAATCCAATGATGTTTGTGAAAACAATATGTATGTAAAACGCTGGTAATATATAGAACTAAATACAGAGGGGAAAATGCCAGTTGCAAGCTTCGAAGAGATGGAATTATAGGAGACTATATTATCATGTGAAGGTTATTGAGTTTCTGATCTTGTTAGAAAAGGTAACATTTCAATTGCTTTCAAAGGATATATATATATATATATATATCTATATATATATATATATATATATATATATATATATATATATATATATATATATATATATATAGATATATATATATATATAGATAGATAGATATATATATTATGTTTTTAAAATCATTCCGTATAAGTACCTAGATAATAGCCGTATAAGTACCTAGATAATAGTTAACATATAGAGATCTAGAAATAGATAATAAAATCAAGTCCATGTTGATAAAGTTAATTTCATGTTAATTATGATATGAATTTACACTTGTTTTATTGTGCAAGAGATGTTTTTGTTATAGTTGCACCCATTAACAACATAGAAAATGTCAAGTATTATTTGATGTGGTGCACTGAATGAAATATGAAGTTATTGGAAGACTATGATGATAATGATTTTATATATGAAAGAGGGTCTATTCTACTGAAAGGTTATTTTTTCCAAGAAACTCATCAAACTGAGAGTAAAGTTTACTTTCAAGACTATCAACTCGATATCATAAGTTGTCAATACAGTCACTTGGTGTGTGAAACACGCATAAAGTTAATGGAAGTTCAATTAAAAAACAATTGAAAATTAAAAAATGGAGAATTTCAAAAGCTGACCATGAACAGATCATTGAGGATGGCATTCCATTAGAATATTTTTAATTGAATTGCCCAACAATTTCTTCTCCTTGGATTCATCTTTGAGAACTTAGAGTTCAAGTACACGATTAGCCTTTCTTTTTGTGCACTCTTAAGTTGTACATTCTTAAGAATGTGATGATGTGAAAGTGATGCTCATTGGGTCTTGTATTGAGTTACAAAGTTATATGTATACTGCATGTTATGTAGGTGTATTGAGGATTTTATGCTATTGATATTATGTTTGCATGCACAACAAGTAATTTATATGTATACATTCTCTGGTCTTCAACGATTTCATACATGAATGCAAAATGTATTAGCCTTTCTATACATTAATTAAATTTAATGTACATCCCATATTTTATAATGCAATTTTAATTTATGATTGTTTTATACATCTACACCAAATTATAAGATTCATTCAAATGCAAAATGTACCGTGTTTTGTAATTTGCAATTTCACTATATTCATTTTAAATAAATTGAAAAAACAACTTTAAACAAAACCTAAGAATCATCTGCTAACATGATAAGAATGATCATGCAAAATGTAACAACTAAATGAAAATTCACTTTCATTGCTACATATTCATGAACTTAAACATGTAAAACCTTTAAAAGCATCAAACCATGCATGTGCATCATGCAAATTTCAGGCCATGTTTTATAATGCAATTTTATCTAGTATGTTTGTGCATTCAAACAACTTTATATTAAAAGTTAACTATCAATTGACATCCATAGTAGCCTTTCTATACATGAATGCAAAATGTACATACCATATTTTATAATTCAATTTTAATTACACCGTAAGGCGTTTCCCTCTGAGATCAACTCCCCTCTCTGCCCACCTGTCATCCTTGTAAGCCACACGATTATATGTTAGACAACTGCAACAATTTCAACCATTGATTCAAAGGGGTTGCCCAAACGGTTTGGGCATTTCATTTGGCATCTGGTCGTAAACAATGAATAGTTTCATCCCTGCAGCTGAACCGGGCTCCAGTGCTACATGCGTCCCACTAACCTTGTCATTCCCTCCCTAAACACTTTCATTATCCATTTCACTGCAATTTCTTGGTCACTGCTAGGGAGAACGCCGATATAAATCTTCCCAAATGCCCCTGGTACAAAACATTATCGTCCCTGAATGCACTGGTGGCAATGCAGAGTTCCTTGTAAATGAATCTATGGGGCCAAAAATCTTGCTCCCATTCTTCGATCTTTTCTGTAATGCCATATTGCCTTTGCTATGGAGCCAGAATCTCTACAGATTCGCAGTTTGATCATTGCAGAAGATGTAAGGGTTTTTCTTCCTTTATTCTTTCTGAAAAAAGGGTTTTCCTATATAAAAGAGATGTATTACATCTCTTGCAATATGATCATATTTTGTTCAATCATCTCTCTGCAATCAGAATACACGCTTCATATGTTTATATAATGTAAATCCATCGAACAGAGCCTCAATTGTTTCAATTTTGTATCCATGGAGATTCAAGGGAAATCAGTAACAGATGCATGGTTCGATGTCAGAGTGATATACTTAAGATTGAACTCCTGTTTGCTTAAAAGTGCACCAAATTGTTTTACGATTTTGTTTCCTGCTAGAAGCATGTCAACCGTTCTTGAGGTTAATGGCATCAGAATTCCTTCCACAGAGCAGACCTCTCGCAAGCTGCGAAGAGACAGAGTAGATACAGAATTTGCCGAGGCAACTTATATCAGTACCGATAATCTGCGCACTAATGAGGGCTTTCTGAAGTCTCAGGTGAACAAATTATATGTGCTTTCTGCACTACATTGTTTGAATATCGTTATTCTTTATATTCTTTATTGAGTATTTATATTCAGGGAAATTTCTGGATCATTTGATGCAGCTTTGCATCATTGTTTCTATTATTCTTAATAAACCACTATTCTTGATCAACCACAAGCCAGTAGGCCTACTTCTCCTCCCTAACAATGCCCTTAGAATAGTTTCACCAATTTTTTCCCGCCTTGCTTTAATCCCTCCTATAAAGATATTAAGATGTACTTGCACTCGCACCTTCCGAACCTTTTTCACCTACAGCAACAATATCCCTCTCTATAGTGCTACTACTGAAATGCTCTTCCTGAGAAAAGCGTAATGGAATCTTTGAAATGCGATTAGCATTCTTTTCATCTGGATCATCCAGCATCGCAGTTTCTTGAAGTTGAAGGGCATATTCTAAGTTCCACAGCACATCTCCCATGGTGGGCTTGTCAATACCCTGATCAGCCAAACACTTTCCAGTCGTATCTTCGAACATTCTTAGGGAGTTAGGGTTGATGCTATCTACAAGATGCCTATCAATAATTTGGTCAAGCATGCCTCTACTTTTCCAATGCATTGCCCACTCTGCTAGATTGATTTTATCTCTGGGAAGAGAAGGATCAATGACCGGCCTTGCACACAGTAACTCCATAAGCACTACTCCAAAGGAATAGACATTGAATTTTTCTGTCAATTTCTGCCTTCTGAAGTACTCAGGGTCAAGATACCCAAAGCTACCTTTGACAGCAGTACTCAAATGGGTTTGATCCAGAGCAAGTCCAATCTTTGAAATCCCAAAGTCTGCCACCTTGGCCACAAAATTTTCATCCAACAAAATGTTGGTTGTCTTTACATCATGGTGAATGATTCCCTACTCTGCTCTGTGTGAAGGTAATGAAGACCCCTAGCGGCCCCTATGCATATATCAAGTCTCTGTTTCCATGACAAAGGAGGAATATCTGATCCATACAAGTGTTTCCTAAGAGGTCCATTGGCCATGTACTCATAAACCAAAATCATCTCAGAATGCTCCTCACAATAGCCAATAAGAGAAACTAGATGATGGTGGCGAAACTTAGACAACATTTCAATTTCAGTCCAAAATTCTGCCATGCCTTGTGCAGAGCTTCGATTTCCCTGTTTGACAGCCACTATGGTTCCATCTGCAAGCATCCCTGTGAACACTTTACCAAACCCACTTACACCCAGAACCAAACTCTCATCAAAGTTTTTGGTAGCTTCTTCTATCTCTGAAAATGTGAAATGCTGGCCTAGACTTGAAGGTCCAGGAGAAGCAGGACTCCCAGCTGACACTTTGCTTCCCTTGCGTCCTTTAGTTTCAGAATGCCCTCCATGTAGTGGAAGAGGCAACCAAGGTTTAGTAGAGAATTTTTGAGATCTACGACAACATAAGAAGTAGATCACCATTAATAGCCCAAGAGCAACAAAAAATCCTACAACGAATCCAACTATTAGACCAACTTTTCTATTCCTATTTGATCTGATAGAACTGTTCTGTGGGAAAGGTCCATCCAGACTTTTGTTAGAGTTGCTCATCTTCATAATCTCCAGCCCATTTAATATGGCATTGGGGAGAACACTTGCCATATTTATTGCAGGTCCTACTTTGACAGCAAGATTTTTCGATCCAGTAGATGTATTAAGTACTACAAAATCGCTGTAATAAGCTGCTGCCAAGTTATTTTGTGTTGCAGCTGATATATCAAAATTACCACCCATCACATTATCATTGTTAATATATACATTGAAGTATAACTCGTTCAATGCTTTGCTCACAATATCGCAGAAATGCATCCGAATGAAGTATTGGTAATCTGGATCCACAGTAAACAACCAAGAAATGTTGAAAGTTGGGTTTGTGACATTGGCTGCAGCCATCTCCTCAGCAGTAGCATATACAATATTGGGAGCGGTTTCATTAGTAACTAGTCCTTGGCGGTACACAATATTGTTGGCCGGGATGTTGAAATTTTGGGCAAGCGATTTTGAAGCTAAGAAGCTTGTATCAGGATCCCAAAATCTCCCAAGGGTGTCATTGTCAGGGGTAATCAATGGTCCTCCCATATTAAGTCTGTAAATTGTTTCAAAAGCATGCTCAGATAGACCACTGTAAGTATTAGGCAGGGGCACAGCTTGAGCTGTGTCTGAAACAAGAGTGTTCGGCACAGAAACAACTTCAATGGCATTGACAAACGCAAAGGAATTATTGGAGGGAATAAATGTCAGGACCAATGTTTGTTCATTTACATTGATGAGATATTCCTTCATCACAATTGAACTATTCTGGATTTGGAAATTGTACAATAGACCAAAGTCTTGGGTGGCTACTGAAAATATGGCACTTGTAAGATTGTACATTTGATAAGAGAATGGAAAGAAATGTAAACGTACCCAGTGTTTGCCCTGGTGCCCAATACTGAAGGTATAGGATGACTTCTGAGTAAATACTCTAGCTGTCAAATAGATACCAGAAGGAACCTATAGATTGGAATTTGTGGTGTTAGCAAAGATGCCTTCATTGGTGGCAATTGACATATATGAGGAGGGGGTATCTGCAGTGAAGATCCGTCCACCCACTGTGGTGTTACTTTTTGATCCACAGTCTATAAGGTAGTTATCTTATGAAGTTGAAACCCCATTCTAAAAAAATGACAATAAAAACAACACACAAATGCACACAATGACTGCCATTTCCTTCACTTCTTTCTCTGCAGCCCAATTGTGTGTTTCTCTCTTTTCTCTGCACCCAAATTATAGGATTCTCTTTGTGTCACTTTCTTCCTCTGCACCTCCAGGCAATTCCAAGAGCCTATAACTCTGCCCAGATTTCCACCCTGACCATTGAACTGATGCCGTCACCCCCTGACCGAGCTGGGATAGGACCTCCTTCTTTAGAATATAGAAAGATGGACTTCAGTTCACCTCTATTCTAGAGAATAATTTGGAGATTGCCATGAAACTGCAGGTTCCTAAATATGTCAAGAACAGAGTTATAGAAATACAAGACCATTATTGTGAGATTTGTCCATTATAACCAGCGCATATAACCACTAGCTACAGTGTCAACACTGCTCTTCTAACTTTCTACCACATCATCAAATGGCCATTACATCAAGTCCTGGAATGATGGCTTTGCAAGTGAAAGCAGAGTAGGACTGCAATTATTTTTTCATGAACTAAAAGCAATGTATGCATACAATAAATATTGATATGTTTAAAAATAGTATGCAAGATCAGAATGAATGTAAGAACCAGCATGAAAAAGGTTTTTCAGCCTTGAATTTATGGAAAAGTATTTTTGGAAGACTCATGCGGTTTTGAAGCTTTTTGGCTGAAAACTTTCAATGTCAAACGACATCAACAAAAATGAAACCTTATCTCTCAGTTTGTACTGATTCTTTAATTTCCTTATTAAACCCAGCCTTCATTATCCACCTTGAGGGTGACACATTCTGTAATTTACATATTTAAATGTGTCACTCTTCCGTATATAAATTTCAGGTAAATTAGGTGACAATACCATCATCCTTATGAAATGGGAAAAAAATTATTGGTTGGTTTTTCATTGATGTAATATATTTATGTTGTAAGGCGTTTCCCTCTGAAATCAACTCCCCTCTCCGCCCACCTGTCATCCTTGTAAGCCACACGATTATATGTTAGACGATTGCAACAATTTCAGCAGTTGATTCAAAGGGGTTACAAATTAGTTGCCCAAATGGTTTGGGCGTTTCATTTGGCATCTGGTCATAAACAATTAATAGTTTCATCCCCGCAGTTGAACCGGGCTCCAGTGCTACATGAGTCCTACGAACCCTGTCATTCCTTCCCTGAACACTTTCGTTATGCATTTCACTGCGATTTCTTGGCCACTGCTAGGGAGAACGCCCATATAAAGCTTCCCAAATCCCCCTGGTCCAAAACATATATGCAGTCAGTGGTAGTGCATTTAATGCCGCTACTGGTTGCATATTGTTCCCCAAAATCTAATCCAATATGTTCTTTGTCCACTATTTGATATAATACTGTGTATATATAGACTGCTCCATGTGAACAAAGAAAGTGTTTTAACGGGAGATAAAAGAACTTTTGTTTCTACTTCAATTCGGGCATTTTGTGTGTGCGCTTTTTTAATTTCCATAACAAAAAAGTGTTCCTGTCCATTAAATTGGAAACAAACAGAAATGGCAAATGAAAAATTAAATTGGAAACTAAAATTTTGGAACCATTGAAAATTGAAAGCTTTGTATTAAATTTGAAATTAATGAAAATTGAGAATTGAATCATAAAATTTGAAAGTATATTATTTTGAAATCTCCATGCCTACCCCTGTTATTTTTTGTTTACCTCCACCTCCGATTCCAATGGTACCTACAGGAAGAAACCAAAGATTTACTAATTGTAGGTGTGGTTTGAGTCTTGACATCAGAGACAATGTCCATCAAATTGTTTGCAATTATTGAGTATGGATGTATTATCCTTCTCGGGAAGGAACTATGTTTAAGATGTATACTATCTATTTTTTTTAGGTGAATTTAGAAGCAATTACCAGTCCTCTGAGAAGAATATGACAGGAGCTAACAGTGGCAATGGTCATTCTCTAGAGCAAACTCCTACTTGGGCAGTAGCAGTTGTTTGTTTGGCATTTGTGGCCATCTCTTTACTTCTTGAACATGGTATTCATTATGCTAGCAATGTAAGGTTTTTCTTAGATTTCAACTGTGAACTTTTTGGTTTAGTTGAATTGATCTTACTTTGGTTCAGTTCTGCATTCAATTTGTTTTGACTGGTAGAAATTTGATAAATTTTGGCTTCTGAAATCACCAACAAAACACACTTTTAAAACCCAATATGAATGGCTCATATTCAATATGTCATCAGTGATTAGAAGTAGAATTATTGCTTTGGTTATTAGAGGAAAAGGATGCTGATAGAGGAAGACATGATAAACAAATCTGCAGGATTACAAGTTTTGAATTCTTATTGCATATGTACTAATAAAGCCCTTTTCTGTCATTATATTTACAGTGGCTCTCCAGAAGAAATAAAAAGGCTCTATATGAAGTGCTTGAAAAATTGAAAGTAGGTAATGGATACTCGAAACCACTCATATCCACCATGTTGCTTCTTGTAGTCTATCCCCCAAATACTCTAAAACTAATTTGAAAAACAAATTTATGTTGTTTTAGATAGAACCTCCTTCTAAAATGGTTACATTGGTTGAACTTGACAATATCTGTTTTATGTATTTAATTGATCTGCTTAGATTGCATTGGTAGCTTGTTTTGGATTTTCTAAATTGAATTTCAGCCTTTAATTTCAGGCAACTACACTGATTTCTTTTAGCACCTGTTGGCTAGAATTTCTGAATATGTCCTCTAAGCAAATATTTTTGAAAATCATCTTTTTGGGTTGTAGAGTTGATGCTTCTGGGTTTCATATCACTTCTATTGACAGTTGGACAAAAGCCCATTTCCATGATTTGTATACCCAAAAAAATAGCTCATATAATGCTTCCATGTAAGAAGGAAATTGATTCTAGAGATATAAAGGTGGAAGGGGATAATGACCAAGAAAAGGAGCGCATGCAAAAAATTCTATGGGAATCAATGTCTATTGAACAAGAGGTCCCATTGAGATGTGTCTTAGCTGCTTCTGAGGGTAGCCAACATTCTAGCTCCGCACATATAAAGGCCAAACCCTTCTCTTAGTCTTAATGCGCATGGTTTCTTTATCCAGGTCCTATGATTCTTTGATTGATTTTCTTGTCGAGATCAAGTTGATTTAGACCATCTTGAAATTAGCTTCCCATACAAATTTCAAATATTTATTTTATGTTGGATTTTATTTGATAACTGTACTGCTTTGTATTTAGGGTAAGTATCCTCTGGTTTCCCAAAGCGGCATGCATCAACTCCACATCTTCATCTTTATGCTGGCAGTTCTCCATGTGTTATATAGTATCTTAATTGTCGCACTGGCAAGAGCAAAGGTAGGTGGAAGGGGAGATCAATTATTTTGTCCAATAATGTTCAGTTAAATTCTGCCTTGGGTTTTACTGTTTTGACCTCTGCATGCATTTATATCCTCTGTTAATACTGAGATCAAAAACTCTGGATTATGAGTTTTCAAATGGTGAGTTGATGTTCTTTTATTTCTTCTCCCTTAACTGGGTTTCTATGGAATCTTATTTACTCCATTCTCTGGAGACTCTTTAAGTTGAAAAGTAATAACTGGTTGGCAACCTGCCAATTCTAACTGGGATATAATATGTTAGCTATAGGCTGATTGGTCAATGGATCTTAGTTGAACTTCTGTTCACCTATATTCTAGAGAATAATTTGGAGATTTCCATGAAACTATAGGTTCCTAAATATGTCAAGAACAGAGTTATAAAAATACAAGACCATTATTGTGAGATTTGTCCATTATAACCAGTGCATATAACCACTAGCTACAGTGTCAACACTGCTCTTCTAACTTTCTACCACATCATCAAATGGCCATTACATCAAGTCCTGGAATGATGGCTTTGCAAATGAAAGCAGAGTAGGACTGAAATCATTTTTTCATGAACTAAAAGCAATGTATGCATACAATAAATATTGATATGTTTAAAAACAGTATGCAAGATCAGAATGAATGTAAGAACTAGCATGAAAAAGGTTTTGCAGCCTTGAATTTATGGAAAAGTCTTTTTGGAAGACTCACGCAGTTTTGAAGCTTTCTAAGTCTATGCAGAATCTTTTTGGCCCAAAAATTTCAATTTCAAATGACATTAGCAAAAATGGAACCTTATCTCTCAGTTTGTACTGAGTCTTTAATTTCCTTATTAAACCCAACCTTCATTGTCCACCTTGAGGGTGACACATTCTGTAATTTGAATATTTAAATGTGTCACTCTTCCATATATAAATTTCAAGTAAATTAGGTGACAATACCATCATCCTTATGAAATGGGAAAAAAATTATTGGTTGGTTTTCATTGATGTAATATATTTATGCCGTAAGGCGTTTCCCTTTGAAATCAACTCCCCTCTCTACCCACCTGTCATCCTTGTAAGCCACACGATTATATGTTAGATGATTGCAACAATGTCAGTCGTTGATTCAAAGGGGTTACAAATTAGTTGCCCAAACGGTTTGGCCATTTCATTTGGCATCTGGTCGCAAACAATGAATAGTTTCATCCCCGCAGCTGAACCGGGCTCCAGTGCTACATGCGTCCCACGAACCCTGTCATTCCCTCCCTGAACACTTTCGTTATGCATTTCACTGCAATTTCTTGGCCACTGCTAGGGAGAATGCCCATATAAATCTTCCCAAATCCCTCTGGTCCAAAACATATATGCAGTCAGCGATAGTGCATTTAATGCCGCTACTGGTTGCATATTGTTCCCCAAAATCTAATCCAGTACGTTTCTTTGTCCACTGTTTGATATAATACTGTGTATATATAGACTTCTCCATGGGACAAAGAAAGTGTTTTAACGAGAGATAAAAGAACTTTTGTTTCTACTTAAATTCGGGAATTTTTTGTGTGCGCTTTTTTAATTTCCATAACAAAAAAATGTTCCTGTCCATTAAATTGGAAACAAACAGAAATGGAAAATGAAAAATTAAATTGGAAACTAAAATTTTGGAACCATTGAAAATTGAAAGCTTTGTATTAAATTTGAAATTAATGAAAATTGAGAACTGAATCATAAAATTTGAAAGTAGATTATTTTTGAAATCTCCATGCCTACCCCTGTTATTTTTTGTTTACCTCCACCTCCGATTCCAATGGTACCTAAAGGAAGAAACCAAAGATTTACTAATTGTAGGTGTAGTTTGAGTCTTGACATCAGAGACAATGTCCATCAAATTGTTTGCAATTATTGAGTAGGGATGTATTGTCCTACCCGGAAAGGAACTATGTTTAAGATGTATACTATCTATTTTTTTTTTTTGGTGAATTTAGAAGCAATTACCATTCCTCTGAGAAGAATATGGCAGAAGCTGACAGTGGAAATGGTCGTTCTCTAGAGCAAACTCCTACTTGGGCAGTAGCAGTTGTTTGTTTGGCATTTGTGGCCATCTCTTTACTTCTTGAACATGGTATTCCTTATGCTAGCAATGTAAGGTTTTTATTAGATTTCAACTGTGCACTTTTTGGTTTAGTTGAATTGATCTTACTTCGGTTCAGTTCTACATTCAGTTTGTTTTGACTGGTAGAAATTTGATAAATTTTGGCTTCTGAAATCACCAACAAAACACACTTTTAAAACCCAATATGAATGGCTCATATTCCATATGTCATCAGTGATTAGAAGTAGAATTATTGCTTTGGTTATTAGAGGAAAAGGATGTTGATAGAGGAAGTCATGATAAACAAATCTGCAGGATTACAAGTTTTGAATTCTTATTGCATATGTACTAATAAAACCCTTTTCTGTCATTATATTTACAGTGGCTCTCCAGAAGAAATAAAAAGGCTCTATCTGAAGTGCTTGAAAAATTGAAAGCAGGTAATGGATACTCGAAACCACTCATATCCACCATGTTGCTTCTTGTAGTTTATCCTTCAAATACTCTAAAACTAATTTGAACAACAAATTTATGTTGTTTTAGATATAACCTCCTTCTAAAATGGTTACATTGGTTGAACTTGACAATATCTGTTTTATGTATTTAACTGATCTGCTTAGATTGCATTGGTAGCTTGTTTTGGATTTTCTAAATTGAATTTCAGCCTTTAATTTCAGGCAAGTACACTGATTTCTTTTAGCACCTGCTGGCTAGAATTTCTAAATATGTCCTCTAAGCAAATATTTTTGAAAATCATCTTTTTGGGTTACAGAGTTGATGCTTTTGGGTTTCATATCGCTTCTGTTGACAGTTGGATAGAAGCCCATTTCCATGATTTGTATACCCAAAAAAATAGCTCATATAATGCTTCCATGTAAGAAGGAAATTGATTCTAGAGATATAAAGGTGGAAGCGGATAATGACCAAGAAAAGGAGCGCATGCAAAAAATTCTATGGGAATCAATGTCTACTGAACAGGAGGTCGCATGGAGACGCATCTTAGCTGCTTCTGAGGGTAGCCAACATTGTAGCTCCACACATGTAAAGGCCAAAACCTTCTCTTAGTCTTAATGCGCATGGTTTCTCTATCCAAGTCCTATGATTCTTTGATTGATTTTCCTACCGAGATCGAGTTGATTTAGACCATCTTGAAATTAGCTTCCCATACAAATTTCAAATATTTATTTTATGTTGGATTTTACTTGATAACTCTGCTGCTTTGTATTCAAGGTAAGTATCCTCTGGTTTCCCAAAGCAGCATGCATCAACTCCACGTCTTCATCTTTATGCTAACAGTTCTCCATGTGTTATATAGTATATTAACTGTCGCACTCACAAGAGCAAAGGTAGGTGGAAGGGGAGATCAATTATTTTGTCCAATAATGTTCAGTTAAATTCTACCTTGGGTTTTACTGTTTTGACCTCTGCATGCATTTATATCCTTTGTTAATACTGAGATCTACAAGTCCTCTTGATGCCTAGATGAGGCGTTGGAAAGAGTGGGAAAGGGAATCACAAACTCTGGATTATGAGTTTTCAAATGGTGAGTTGATGTTCTTTTATTTCTTCTCCCTTAACTGGGTTGCTATGGAATCTTATTTACTCCATTCTCTGGAGACTCTTTAAGTTGAAAAGTAATAACTGGTTGGCAACCTGCCAATTCTAATTGGGATATACTGTGTTAGTTATAGGCTGATTGGTCAATGGATCTTAGTTCAACCTCAGTTCACCTATATTCTAGAGAATAATTTGGAGATTTCCATGAAACTGCAGGTTCCTAAATATGTCAAGAACAGAGTTATAGAAATACAAGACCATTATTGTGAGATTTGTCCATTATAACTAGTGCAATATATAACCACTAGCTACAGTGTCAACACTGCTCTTCTAACTTTCTACCACATCATCAAATGGCCATTACATCATGTCCTGGAATGATGGCTTTGCAAATGAAAGCAGAGTAGGACTGCAATCATTTTTTCATGAACTAAAAGCAATGTATGCATACAATAAATATTGATATGTTTAAAAACAGTATGCAAGATCAGAATGAATGTAAGAACTAGCATGAAAAAGGTTTTGCAGCCCTGAATTTATGGAAAAGTCTTTTTGGAAGACTCACACGGTTTTGAAGCTTTCGAAGTCTACGCAGAATTCTTTTTGGCCCAAAACTTTCAATGTCAAATGACATCAGCAAAAATGGAACCTTATTTCTCATACAAAAGCCTGGTTCAAAGCCAATTTATATCTAAATTTTACTTATCTTCCATGGTAAAGTTTATCTTCATTTAAGCAGCAGAGAGAAGTGGACCCATAACAAATAGGGAACGAAAAAGGCATCTGCACATTCTACCTACATTTTGTTTCATTGAAAAAATAGCTTTCACTAAAATCCGTTGTTCAAATATTTTTAAAGGAGGAGCCACTTGCTTCTTCTCCTCTCCATTCTGTCAAATTCAGCTAGCACCAGTGCCATGATGGAAAGCCTTGCCATCGCACTATATGGGAAAGTATTGGGAAAGACAACACAGCAGGCCCTGCCACTGATGAAGCAGAATGACATATTCCTTAGACTTGCTCTTACCATCACGGGATCTGAAAAGTCTCTAGAACCTGGTAATGGCGGTCGACAGCCGAATATACCAGGACTCAGGAATTATATAGGTTGTGAAAACTAAATCCAGTTTGGATGTTTTTAACAATTAATTTGCATTCTCAGTTTTTCTTGATAAGATTTGAACATTATCAAATACTTTGATGGGCATCAAATACCCATCAAATTTATATGATTAATTAATTTATATTTTATAAATTAAATTAATAATTAATTATTTATCAAAAAAATACTAGTAGTTTAAGAATATGTATCTTTTAAGAGGTTATATATTTCAATCTAAAATGAAAAACACTTATATTCTTATATTTTTATAAACTTTTGTAACCAAATCTTACACAAGGGAATATATTTATTTCATAAACCAAAAAGTCTATACATATCATAACCATAATTTTAAAATTAGATTATAATGATTATAATTACAAAACATTATATCTATCTATCTATATATATATATATATATATATATATATATATATATATAAGTTAGGAATTTGATTACTAACTTAATCATAATTTTAAAATTAAATTATGCTTATTATAATTACAAAACATTATAATAATATCTAAATCAAAATAACTATATATATATATATATATATATATATATATATATATATATATAAATATAGTTATTTTGATTTAGATATTATTATAATGTTTTGTAATTATAATAAGCATAATTTAATTTTAAAATTATGATTAAGTTAGTAATCAAATTCCTAACTTATATATATATATATATATATATATATATATATATATATATATATATATCAAATGAATGCATTAAATTTTTTTAAATTATTTTTTTTTTCCAAAAAAAAAAACTACCTCGTAAATTTATTCATGGTTACGTGTTATGTTAAAAACATTAGTTAGGCTGAAAATTTAATGTCTCACAATGAATCAGAAAAATGGCTAAGAGGCCAACAAGTGAGCAGAACATGTAGGCCTGCCAAGAAACCCCAAAGGGTGCACCAGCAAAAAAAAAAAAACCAGAAACCCCAACAACAAAAACTAACGGGATTTCAAACAAAAAATTGGGCAAGGTCGCCTGGATAACTCCCAAAAAAACCCCACAGATTCATGGCATGCCAATCAACGTTGAAGACCAAAATATGATGATAGCCTTTAAATTTTCAACTCTAAATTTCCAGAGAAGGTGTAACCTTTTACATAATGATCAAGCAATGAAATACATGGGGCTTTTACATAACCAAATGAAATCATTAAGATCAGGCAATGAAGTACATGGGGTTCGACAGCTTGAAGGTCCTGATCTCCTTGGTACTAGTGGTAATTCTTCTGAGAACAAGGGTAGTCCTTTGACAATAGCTCATATACAAAGGTTTTGAAGCTTCTATATTTTAAATGGCTAAACAAGATAGCTTCTATATCTTAAATGGCTAAACAATATTTGTTAGACCTATGGATTTTAATATATGAAACCATTTATACTTATGTTACCTGACTAATTGGCTCTCTTATGCACCAATGTTCTTGGATCATATGCCCATTTCGTATGGAATGTCTACTAAGTGGTTCCAGTTAATGGGGCATTGATTTGAGTGTTCAATATATTTTTATTTTTTATCAAAGTATTTTTTTTCTCTATTTGCTTTCTTCAATTTATGCCTTACGGTGTTTCCTTTGCAACATCTGGTGCAAATGCTAGTTTATGATTTTTTTAGACATCTACACCAAATTACAAGATTCATTCAAATGCAAAATGTACCATGTTTTGTAATTTGAAATTTTACTATATTCATTTTAAATAAATTGACAAAAAAACTTTAAACAAAACCTAAGAATCATCTACTAACATTATAAGAATGATCATGCAAAATGTACCAACTAAATGAAAATTTACTTTCATTGCTACATATTCATGAACTTAAATATGTAAAACCTTCAAAAGCATCAAACCATGCATGTGCATTATGCAAATTGTGGGCCATGTTTTATAATGAAATTTTATCTTGTATGTTGGTGCATTCAAAGAACTTGTTGTAGTAGCTACAACCACCCTCCAAAATTTTGCCTTAGCTTCATTTTGGAGCCTCCCTACCAACCATCCTTAGCAGCATGTCTTGCATTATCAAGTACATAGGCTTCATTTGTTTTTCAGTGGCTTGCCAGCCTGTGCATGTCAGTTTGCTTCACTCCCTTCACAGGTTGCCATTATGGACTTAAGCTATTTGCTGGTTGAGAAACTCCCCTAGAAAATTGTGCAATTATGTAGGGGAACCAACCGCCCCCCTAGAAATTGTGCAAATATGATGGGAAGCCTGCTGGGGTCCAAAATTGCATAGAGTAGTCAGAGAGGCTTCCTAGAGAAAACTATGCAATCTAGGTCGACACTATAACTCAACCCAAAAATTGCGCAATTCTAGAGAGTAGTCACCTGTTGACCCTATAAATTGCCCAATCGCTAAGGGACAACTAGCCCAACTCACCCCAGAAACTACACAAATCAGTCTCCTAGTCTTGCAGGCTATTGCATGTGCCTTCAGGTTGATTAGTTCTCTCCAGGACGCAACAAACGTGATTTGCATGCATGGGTTTCTTTTCCCAAAATAGCAAAAAGAAACACTAAAAAACATCCCTGGATTTTAGGGATCTATTTTTGGCAACTGGAGGTTACATGCAAAGACCGTTTTAGAAACTGCCTTCCAAGTGTCCCTTTTTCCTAGATTTGTGGCATACACATCATAAGCCTCAAACCTATTTATTCGATGTTGCAGAGCTCATTCTTCACATCGATCTTGGAGTTCTGACATCCCACAACACATCTAGGAGTCTTCGGCACATTCAGCTCAGTTATTTCCGGGTAAGTCTGCTTTACATGTTTTTTGCAACATTTATGTCGATTTTTGTGTTTTGGTTTTTGTGAGTGATGTCTGCTTGATTTATGTAATTTGCATTCATGTTAGCCTATAGAAGCACCGTTTTAGTTTTCATTTGCATCTCTCTGCTGTCGCATGCATGACATTGTTTTTCACTAACGATCGTTGATTCGACAACCCATTTCACATGCATGTGTGTTTTCCCATTTTTTGAACCTTGCATTCATTTTTTGCATGCATGGTCATTCACTCTTGCTTACACTCAGTTTCGCCATGCATTCAGATTTCATATGTTTCAGTTGCCCGTTGGTGGGTCGGGGCAACCTTGGCTCGGGCCCTGCCTTGCCCGGACAACGTTGCGCATTTTTTAGAGGGAAGGCTCTGCCTTCCTCCTAGAAAATGCACCAAACTATCTAGACACTATCCTCCAGGATTCCTCTGCGCAAATCTAAGAGGCAGTGCTTTGCTGGCCCAAAAAAGTGTGCAATGTAGTCCTTGGGCCTCCATGCCTTGCTGACTGAAATTGTGTATTGTGCAATCTCAGCCCCCAGTAGGCCAGCTTGGATTGTGCATTATGCAATTCCAGTAGTCAACCAGCCTCCAAACAATCTAAATTTCCTTTTGCACAATTTGGGAAGTCAATCTCCTGACCTCCCAGTGAAAATTGTTCAATCCTTGCCATCAGTCTCCTGGTTATGTTGCATGTTAGTCCTCAAGTTTGCTTTGGTTTCAACTGAAATATTGCTTTCCATGCATGTCATCATGTCTCTAGGTATAATAGGTGTTCGTCCATCTCTCAGCAATTTAGGTTCAATGGCCTCCAAGAGAGCAGGGTCAAAGGACACTGACAAAAGTGCAACTGGAGATGCAGTTGAGAAAGTGTCTATGAGTTTTCCGATTTACAAAGACACCAAGCTACTCGTAGACAAATACATCAATGATAAATTCTCAGGCACATTTTATGAAGATCTTAAAGACCGCAAGGTCTGTGTGAACATTCACAAGTCCGACTTATACCGGATTGCATGCAGGTATCCAGTGTTTCCATGCATGGACATGATACATTGGATCATCTTGCACACTGATCCCGAGACAATGGTGTTAAGTAGTGTCAGCGAGACAAATATTGCTACATTCAGGGCACATGACTATTAGTATATCTACCACTTGCCGCAACCAATGATCATAATGTTGACACCCTTCAGTAGACTCAATAGCAGTGTCAACTCTAGGGAGATCTTGAAGAGCTGGGTAAAGGAGCCAACCAAGTTCAGGATGACACCCAACCAGTTTTACAAGACGAAGATACTGCGGAAGGCATATCAATACTTGGTCATTTTTTCATGCTGCTTGTATGGCCAAGAGAGCACGGAGACCTTCCTGCAGAGTTGGGTGATCGTGTTAGACCAACTAGCCAATGAAGGCAAACCATGCAACTAGTCCAACATGTTGACTCATAGGCTGAAGGAACAGGTAATAGGAGCTTAAAAGCTGCCCAAAGGTCAGCAAGCAGAAATATACACGTCTGCATACATCTTGGATGCAATCTTTGCCCATAAGAAGTTCCTAGGCTTGAAGTGGGCATGGACATCAGCGGAAACCTCTGTACACACTTATTGCAAACCATTTTTTGAATGCAGCTTCCGCGGAGTGATCAGATAGTTGTTAGACCATTTTGTCACCCTAGTGTACAAGAAGATTTTTGATCAGGGTCTGTTATAGCACCATTTACCACTCTTGGTAGATCTGATGCTTTGTTTATGGCCTAGGACAACCCTTCCTTCCAGACTTGGTCCAAATCCTTAAAAAACAGTGTTTTATTCCCTATACGCTACTTTGCCCTGTGATAAAAGCGTGTACACATGGGTCAACATATACCTAACCCGCGTACATATGTTAAAACACTTAAAAAAAATTAAATTTCCTTAATTTCAGGCGGAGTTCATGGGTTTTACCTGTTACTCACCTCCTATTGTTCGTGGCCCAACTATTTGCCAACTGAAAAAACTAATTTGGAGAGGTATAAATAAACCTTCATAGGAAGGCCTTAATAGAGAAAGGATGATATATTGATACTATAGTGAGATTATCCCTCATCAAGTCTAAAGAATCCCTATGCCTCCTGCACTCCCCAAAGCTTTAGGAAACCCTTGTTTCCTTAATTAATAGATATCCCTCATCTTGCTTGAGATATCTTTGTGTTGGCGATGGAGGAAGATTTTTGAAGGCCGGGAAAGGACGAATCCGGAGGACAATTCCGCTTGGAGCCGGAGAAAGACTCAGGTCGTATTTCTCCACCTTATCTATAATTTACTTCAATAATAAGGAATGTTGTTCTATTTTCAACATGAAATGTGTTTATGCATAAAAGTTGTGTTGTAATTCATTTATGAATCTTTATTGATGTATAATTAGTTATTCATTTATATGATTTAAAGTTAACATCATGTATATCCTTTATGTTTCTATTGTCATGTATGTTCTATTTTGAATAATTTTCAGGTTTCAAGAACATTGGGAGAAGCTGAGGGTTTGCACCCTGCGGGATCTACCAAAACGAAGGACATCAGGTAAGCATAATCCTACACGATTTAGTAGAATAAGGATGTTTAATGATTTCTTGAGCATTTCTTGTTGAGGTTTACCCTTTGCTCTGTTGGGGTTCTCAACCCAAAGTCCTAGGGTGGTTTCGCCCATAACAAAATGGGCGACTTCACTGGGGGTAACAATCTTGTTATTCCTCTTTTGGGTTGTTTGTTCTCAATCAGGGATCACTTTCTTGATTGCTTGCTTTTACAGTATTGTTTGGTCCATTAGTATCCCATGCATCAAGTCTAATCTTCTTGATCAGACCTTGATTTTTGTTTTTCCTTATAAAGCTTTGTATACGCTTTTTACTTTGTTTACAGTAGCATATACACGCAGGTTTCTATAAAGTAGACTTGCGTATACGCGAGTTTCCTGTATTAGAAATGCGTGTGCACGCTTTTGTGTTTTTACATAGTCACGTATGCAATTTTTTGGATGATTTTTTCAAATCTTTTTGCCTAGTTAGGTTTGTAGCCTGGTGATTTCTGTTGTTGTATGGTCATCTGCTGTCTGGAGAATCTATTTCTCCTGCAAGCTTTCTTTTTCAAAATCTCTTTCTCATTGAAAAGATTTGGCCTAGGATTGCTTCTTAAGCAAGTTTGTAGTTTGTATATTGGTTTTCAAGGCTTCGTTTTGAAGTTCTTGGTTGTTCTGGTCTTCCAGAATAGGAAATTGTTTTCAATTTCATTTTCAAGCCTAGATTTCAAGTTCTCTTGCTTTCCTTTCCCTTGTTTGGTGGCCTTATTGATTTTCTTGCTTTTTGAGAGTTTCTTTTTGACAAGTTTGAAAGTATTTCTTTCTTGGCCTTTTGGTTAGTTTGTTGAAATATTTTGCTGCTATTTGGGTCAGTTTGTGCAAGTTGTAGTCTTTCTTGTTCAAGTTTCGTTCATTTTTGAGTTTATAACTTGCAAGATTAAAAGACTCCTTGTGCTTATTTATTGATCTTTCGAGTTTTAGTAGTACTTTTGTGACCTCAAAAAGTTGTTTTTTTCCCTTTAAAATAAAAAGCTAAAAAAACTTTTCTTTTGTTTTTCTCTTTCCAAGCTTTTGGTTTACGGTTTCTTTTGTTTTGTTGTTGAGAAGCGAATTGTGATCTTTTGCGATTTGTTCTGCTTGCTTTGAAGAGATATTTGTGTTCAAATTTTTGCCCTCTTCATTTTCAAGTTGGCTTATTGTCTCTATAAAGAAACACATTTTTTCTTCTTGTATGAGCATCCATGCACTATCATTATAGTTTGCATTACAGACATTTTAGTCTTTTTGTTAGCTTTTGGGTGTGTGGAGTGTGTTTTCTGGAAAAAGAAAAAGTTTCTTGTACAAGTTTATTCGTAGAACTCTATAGAAATCCCTTTTCATTGAAGAAAATAACTGCATTGGCATGTAGCTAAGTTTCTATTGGTTTCTGTTGCGTCAAAACATCATCAGTTTCACTCTCGTAATTCCCCTGACTTAAAGAACAGCTATATAAAATCAAGCGATTAATAAAATGAACTAGAACTTTTATTGTTGTCATTAATCAACACCAACAAGTTTAGGTTCATTAGGGCCTTGGATTAGGTGAGTGGAGAGTTAACTCTCCAAGGTCGCTCAAATTACAAAACTTAGAAGTTGAATAAAGAGCAAAACCCAATATTGTTAGAAAGGTCGGGAATGCTCCGTGATTGGGAGTTAAGCACAAGGGAGAGTGAAGACAAGGAAGAGAGATGCCCCCTCTCCTAGTTATTGGATCCTGCATCATGACTGTTCTACCCGGATTTTGATACGAGTTGGTATCCATAGTGACCTTTCCTAGGGATTGCATAGGTGGTTGCGGAGGGGAATCCCATGGCACCTGAGGCTAACATTTCATCACATTCAGCAGTACTTCTGGAGGGTACCCTTGCGAAGCTTTGGTGCTTGCCCCAGCAAAGGCTATTGTCTGGAGGTCAGTGTAACTGCTTCTAATACCTTTGCTAGTAGGCTTGGGCCGTCATTATCCCAGACTATCTTCAGAAGGTCCCTTACTTCACTTTCTTGTATTTTGGTGTCTGGTCCTCATCACTCGGAGTGGAAATACTTGGAAGTTGCTTGATTGGTTGTATCTTTAGGGACTTTATAGTCGAGTGCTCTTTGCTTTTTGTATATAGTTGGCTTTAGGAATTTTTTTCTTGTCACTTTTGAACTTTAGATTCCGAGTGACCGGTCAACTACTTCGCCAATCTTGATCTTTCTTTTGAAAGTTGTGGAGTTGCCTCCTCAAGGGAAAAGGTTTTGATTGTGCATCTATCTTCCTTGGAAAGTCATTTGTACATTCCCATAAGGGAAGGATCTGCGAATAAGTTAGATATGGCCAATATTCCTATGGAAACCAACCAAGGTACCCTCCCAAAAGGGGATCCTTGTGCTTTTCCTTTCTTTGGAAATGTTGGTACCCCCTTGATGGCCACTTTGAATATTCCTGGATTGAATGTTGGACTACCAGTTTGGTTGTGGTCCACTCCAAATATTCCTGATGTTCTTGAAGCTTCTCAGATGAATGCTTTATTTCAAGGGCATCAAAATGGTGTTAATTATTCATCTTCTTTAAAAGAGAAATCTAGTAATTCCTTTTTCTCCTCCCTCTTGTAATAAGAGATCTAAAAAGAATAGAAAGAGGAGGACAAAGAAGAAGAATAGTTCTATCCAATCATCATCAACCTCTACAAGTAATGCTGGAGATGAGCCTTCAACTGCTGCAAGTCATGCCGGGGCCATAAGTCTAGTCACTACAAGTCATACTAGCAATTCATCGTCAATCTCTGCTAGTCATGTTGGAGATGAGACTTCAACCGCTACAAGTCATGCTCGAGGAACAAGTCTGGTCACTGCAAGTCATACTAGCAATTCATCATCAACCTCTGCTAGTCATGTTGGAGATGAGTCTTCAGCCGTTTCTAGTCATGCTGGGGGCATGAGTCTAGTCATTGCAAGTCCTACTATCAAAGAGTCATTAACCTCTGCGAGTCATGTTAGGGAATTTCCACTGACCAATGCTAGTCATGTTGGTAGAATGGATGTTGATCGTAAACCGAAGCATAGAAGTTTTAAACCTAAGTTCCCTTGTAAGATATGCAAGGGAGACCATCTTACTCATTTGTGCCCTGGTATTCCAGAGGTACAAAGGATATGGTCCGAGTCTGAAAGTTCTTCTACTCCTAAATCTGATATGGTTTCTCAACAGTCCCATCAACCATTGGTTGATAATGTGGTTGAGCCAGTGCAATCTCTGGTTGATTACACTCCTCTTTTGGGGTGAAGTGCCTAACAACAGAGTCTGTTTGATTTCTAGTACAGAGTCTTCTAGTATAGGGGGCATTCCAATTTCTTCGAATGTTCCCCCTCCAAGTTCTAGGAGTGTCTCCTTTGATTGGGATAGTCTTGTCGAGCCTCGTCTTCCTTCTGTTGCACCTTTCCAAATAAAGGTCAGAGTTAATTCCAAAAACGTCTATCGATGTATGGTGGATGAAGGATCCTCTGCAAGTATTATATCCTCCTTGACTTGGAAAGATTTGGGTTCTCCAAAGTTGTTGACAGCTGAGAGTCAGTTGTTAGCTTATGATAGAAGACCTGGTGAATCTATGGGTGTTCTTCCTCAATTGCCTATTACTTTAGGTGGGAAGACTATTTTTATCGATATGATGGTGGTTGATTGCCCTTTAGACTTTAATATGCTACTTGGGCATGATTATGTCTATGTTATGAATGCTGTGGTGTCTTCACTCTTTCGAGTGATGTGTTTTCCTCATAAAGGGAATATTGTCACTATTGATCAGCTTGCATCTGATAATCACCACCCTAATTCGAATTTACTGCAGAATACCCCTTGGTTTGTTCCAAGTGTTCAAGTAGAATATACCCTGCCATGGGTGATTTATGTGGCGTTGAATCCTCAATGTTCAGTTGCTTCTAAGAAGGATCTGTTGAGTTATTATTTTCCTTTTTGGGACTTGGTCCCGGTAGTTGACCAAGTGATTTCTCGTATGGGGACATGGGACCCATTAATTCCCTCTTTTGATCCTTATAGTTCTTATGATTTCATGGAGCTTGATTTGCCTTCACAGGAGGAACTTTTTAAAGCCATGAGTTCTTACTACCAAAGTAATCTGCGTAAGCCGCAAGGCTGTGTGGTTCCCTTTACCATATTGTACATATAAGGTATGCATTTTCAAGTTTTGTATCCTATAACAAAAGATTCTATATGAAGTTTATATGTGGGATGCATTAACTTCTTGTCTACTTGTTGGCTTGAGGGAGTCTGACCCAGGTTCAACATTAATTAGCTAAACAAATCCCTACACTACTGGCCCTTTCGGCATCAGCTTACAGAGCGCGGACTGAAGTCTCACCCGAAGCAGTATGGGGGGATGCTAGAACCAAGTTTCTGCACCCTTGGGATGGTTGGGATGTCGTTGATCTCTTTTATCCTTGCCTTCGCACATGTGATCTTTCTCTAGGGATTGTGGGACAAACCCTCTATTCCCACCTTCAATACCTTCGCAAAAGTATACAATCAACCTTTGCACAGCCCTAATCTGGGGCTTAGGTACTTTCGCGCTACTATGGCAGCGAGTCGCGCATATTCATTAATTATCCTAAGTGTTTGAATTATCTTATTAACCGATATTAGCTAGCTTCGCGTAAATATATGTTCTTACTTGCGTTCACTTAACCAAAACATTTACATATATTCGTGCATCATATAAGCATTATAAGTGAAATTCATACCCAATATAACAAGATGCATAAACAAGAAGTAAAGACACAGAATGTTGTAGAATATTTCTCTATATTGATAATTTTGGATAGTTACAGACTCGACCTGCCTGCGCACTCAGTTGCAAGGGTCTGCACACTCAGCTACAAACTTCTACTCTAGGCCTCTATGCACTCAGCTGCAGAGCCTCTACCTACGCTACCACCTAAGACTTAGACTTCCTTCTCTAAGCTATGACTTTCTTCTTCTTCATTGCTTTTCCTTTCAAACTACTTAGAGTTTAGCTCTATTTATACAATTCCATGGTCTGTAGACCATGGGTAGATATTTTACAGCCAACATTACATTTCCAAAATAAGGGCAGACAACCCTATGACTCTTTAACATCTACGCACTTTGCGACCACAAAATGTGGATTCTTTACACTTGGATTCCAAAATTTAACCAAAATATGGGCTTTTAGCCCCAAAACTACGCTTGGGGGGTCCTGCGCCCAACAGGCCCCCAACACAAACATCGTGACTCACCCTCGAGTCACTCTGCAGGCACGAAGATCTTAGCATGAAGACCTCCCAACTCTGTTTGGATGGACGCAACCTCGGTAGTGCACTGAGCGGCCGCCTGTTGGACTTATTCCACTCATTGCACAGTGATTGCCGCTGAACTACCACCCTGAATCTATTGTTGCATTGCTTGTAGTATCACGAGATTTCCTTTAATGGAAGTTGTGATCGTATATGCCTCGTCTATCTATTTCTGTAGGCGCACTTTTAAGACTGCCTCTTTGTGCCGAGTGGCATCCACCTGTTCCTTAAGCGCCTTTGCCTCCTGCATCTATGCGAGAATCTATGTAAGGGCGACTATCTGTGCAGTCCATTTGACCTCGTCATACCTATGTTTTAGCTCGCACACCTTTGTCTCCAGGTGCTCCACATTCGGGTCCTCCTGCAGGGTGGTCAGGGCCTCAAATGACTGTTCAAGAAGTTGTGTGCAGTCTGCTACTCCACTGTCGATTGCCGCTATTACTGTTGCAACAATGGTGACATGTTGTTCCCTAACTTCCGACGGGGTTGAAGGCTGAGCCCTCAATTGAAATTCTGTGATCTGCAGGTTCAGCTCCAGCTGAATCCTGGCCATCTCTGCTCAAGAGTCGTGCACCCAGATCGCTAACTTGTGGATGTGCGCCTCAACCGATTCTTCTGCCTAAATGTCCAACTCCGGGACCATTCGGCAGGCTTCCTCCACTACCCGCATGATTTGTTGATTCTCCTCAATTACCTCGTTGCGCTGCAGGGCCAACTGCTCGATGTTGAAGTGTTGCTCGCTCATCACCTGTAGAGTGCAACTCCCTCGGGCCTTAAGTTCCACAGTGACTCTATCCTGCAAGAAGTGGAGCGTCTCTCGAGGGACTGCAGAAATATGCAATCCCACACCTTTCAGGATGTTGATCGTGGGCCTATCGGCCTCATTCTCTATAGTAAGTGCCCCATCTGGTAGCACTATTGTGATGGTCACCTTTGTGCGCAAAATCTCCGCGGCAGCTGAAGTTCCTATTGCGAGGCTGGTGGACATTGTGCTAGCCTATGGAGTGCGAGCCTGAAACTCCTGCAGCTCTGTCTGGAGAGCCCCTAATACCAGTTTTTGTTGCTCTCCGAATTGTTGGAAGACCTTTGTGGTGACATCACTCACCGTTTCTCCAATATCATGCAAATCCCCCTCAGTGAGGGTGAAGCCTTGGTTTTCTTCCACAACACTACCTTCTCTTGCAGTCGCTGACACTTGAGTTGGGTGGACATCCTCTACGGGTCCGTGCCACCTTGTTTTGATGGCTCCGCTATTTCTGCTTCAGTCCTGGGTGAAGGTGACTTCTGTCCTTCGCACTCTTCTCCTCCTGTTTTCTGTTGTTCTGCTAGTTTCACGGCATTGCGCACTGCCTGGGCCTTAGACTCTGCTTCTTCTTTTCTGCATTTCTCAGTGAGCTACGCCATTCGGAGTTTTGTTTCTTCCTTCTTACACTACATGGCGAACTTGTCTGTTTCCACTGTGGAGCCTATTGCAGTGCACCATTCCGGTGGCCAAGACTCGAGGACTACAAAAATAACATCATTAGTCACTAGATATGGTAAGTTATGCCATGTCTTCATAGGGTCCTTCCACGCCCTGATAAAGACATGGCGGAAATCCGCTTTACACTCTGTAAACTGGCATATACTATGGGCAAAAACTGTGGCTTGCAATTGATCCCCATCCGGATACTCATCTCCATCAAGATCCAAAAGATCTTACTTTCTTTTATGCGCTACGTGTCCTTGGTTTCCCACAACGAAGCGTACTTCACTCCGTTTGGAAGGTCCAACGCGACTGAACAGAATTGGTTGTCTTCTGGTAGCTCCCATGCCACTAGCACAATCGAGAGCAAGAGGCACGTGTAGTGGAACGTCTTTCCCTGCTCCTATGCCTCGCGACAGTTCGAAAGGAACTCATTCCACAGATAATTCACCCAGTTGAATTGGACTCCCTCAGTGCATTGGGTTGCTAATGCAATCACAGGCGCGGGAACCTCATCCATGCGACACTTCCGCATCACCTTCCCTGCTAATATTTGTGTCGCTACCTTGACTGCAGGGTTGTTAATGCTGGAGATGGCATATCCCCACTTCTTCTTTTCCAACTTGAATTTCACCTTCATAGCCTCCGCGAGGGCCAACTCACCACCTTTTCCTTCTGATATATTGGCTGGATTCTCCCCTGAGTAAGGAAGTCGTGTGATGCGATGAATCAAGTGGTCTGTGATGGGAATGGGATCCTTCAGCCATAAACACCCATCATTCACCAAGCAGAGCAGCTGCCTGATGATGAAGACGATTACTGGGGTACGGTGGTAATGCGGTACCCAGAGAAGGTTGAGCAACCCATCTTTCTCTACATCCTTAAGCCATCTCCATGGCTCTTATTTGATCATTCCAACAGTCGTATCAATCCTTTGGCACATTAATTGTTCAGTCACTAAATGCGGGAATTTCTCGTGATCTGCAAGGTCCCAATCTTCGAATTTTAGTACAGGAACCTACCCTAAGCGCGACCCCTCAAAAACAATGTCATCTAGGAGTAATGAAGTTTGTAGGGATCTCTTGCTCTCATCTATGTCCATGGGCACCTTGGCTTTGCCTTTGCGCCATGGAACATATTCTGGTAACTTGTTAATAGGGTCTGTACCCTGGGTTTCAACTTCCATTTCCACATCCTCCTCATCCATCAAGATTTCTTCAGATTCTTCCTCGTTTGCCTCCAGGTTAATGGCCTTCCCCTTCTCCTGCAAGGTGAGCTTGGTCCTTTGTGGGTTTCTTGGTGAGATGCGCACTGGTAGCATAGGTTGCTTCTGCTTATCCTTCTTTGGTCTCGGTGTCCTGGGTGATTTAGGGACTTCAACTACCGCTTTGGCACTCTCTGGGGAAACTTCTACTACCTCAATTTCCTGCGCGGCTTCCTCGGTTTTCAGTGCTTCTATGTCCATGGATTTTGCGTGTGCTTACATAACGTTATTCCACAATTCTTGCATTATCTCTGGTAGTTGCTCAAACAATGAATTCACTTTTAGAGTCTCGAATAGGTCTCGGTTCATGTATACCTGAGCGCGCAACAACTCAGTTCTCAAAATGCCAAGTGTTTTCCACTAGACATCCACTTGTAATTTATAGGGCCTTTTGAATTCAAATATGACTGTTCCCCCCACATTTGGCCCATTAATGCTAGATTTGCGGCAAATTTTCAAGAATCTAACCCATAAATTTCGCCTTAAACGCTTGCCACCCGCTCCATTTGGCCTCAATCTGACCATCAAATCATGAACAGTGACTTTAACGGTCACTTTTCGACAGACCTGCGCACTATTTCCACGAGTAGCGCAACTGCCTTCACATTGTCACGGACCTTGTGACACTTCCCTGCTTCGCGCAATCCTAGAATCGCGCAGCTCCCCAACCCTGGCAGTGTAGTTTATAGTCTTGCACCTCCTTTCAGCTGCCTGGAGTGCTAAGACTATGCTTCTATCACATAGTCAGATGGTCGAGCCACCTGTGTATGGCTTCAATCAACTACCATTCACCTTTCTTGGGAAGGGATCTCCATTCAACTTAACCAACTGGATTGCACCACCGTCGGTAATCTCCTTAATAACATAGGGCCCCAGCCAATGCATTTGCAATTTCCATGGAAATTTATCGAACTTACTATCATACAATAGCAGCAAGTCATTCACCTTAAAGGTGTGTAGCCTAATATGTTGGTCATGTCTTGATTTTTCGCACTGCTTTTGGACCTGTTGATGAAATCTAGCCAAAAATCTCTCTTCTTCAAGCTCATCCAGCTGCACGAGCCTCTCTTCTAGGGCTCCGCGATCTGTCATTCCCATGAGTGCCGCTATGTGCAGACTAGGCACAATGTACTCCATGGGCATCACTGCTTCAACACATATACCAACCTAAAGGGTGTTTGTCCCATTAACTTCTTGCACGTCATCCGATAAGCCCATAGTACTACAAGTATGCATAGGTCCCAATCACTTCGCTGAGCATTGCAAAACTTGGTCAATGCATTTTCAAGCACTTTGTTGAACATCTCCACTATCTTGTTAGCCTGTGGGTGATAAGGAGTACTCTTCTAGTGATATACCTGAAATTCTTCCATTAGCGCGCTAATCATTTCATTCAAAAAGTGCGTACCTTGATCACTCATCAAAATCTTTGGACATCCAAATCGCGTTAATACATGCTCAAATAGGAACTTTGTAGTCATCGCGCCTGTGGAATCCTTCACAGGATGTGCGTCCGCCCATCATGTCAAATACTCCATCGCGGTGACGATATACCTCGCCCCTATCTTCCCTTGTGGTCTGAATGGGTCCTACAAAATCTATTGCCCACTTCTCAAAAAGTTGCAATGCCATTTGTGGATTCAAAGGCATTTCATCCCTTCATGACGGTCTACCTATTCGCTGACATACATCACATGCCTTGAAATATTCTTTTGAATCCTGATGAAGGGTTGGCCACCACAACCCTGCGCGTAGAATCTTCTACGCGGTTGCTCTCCCTGCATAGTGTCCTCCCTCGACACCCCTATGAGCGTCCATGAGGATGCTACTTCTCTCAAACTCCTGTACATATCTTCACAATATCTCATCAGTCCCCATTTTGTATAGATGCCCAACAATGACAGAGAAATCTGCCGTATGCACCACTAATTCCTTCTTTTGCTCGACAGATTATCCTTCTGGTGTTGTTCCTGTTGATAGGAAATGTATGATGTCCTCAAAATGTCCATCTGCAACGCTGTTGAGGGCCCCGAAATCGGGTCGACAACAAGGGGGATACCCACCCGGTCCGGAACCTGGTTGGCGGCTCCTTGCCCGTTTGGAGTAGTGGGTCCGACTGGGGGTAACGGGACCAGCTTCCCGATGCATGGGATGTGTGTGTGTGTGTGTAGAGTTTGATTATGTTGATTCTGGAAGCATTCTAAAACTAATTTAAATATAACTTGCAAACTGACTTTAAGCTATTGTAATCTAATGAGAACGACATATATAATCTACACTAACCCGGGATATATCTTTTCCATTATGCGATTTAGAAAGATTTCATATAATAACTGGTAATAAAGATTATTCAGCTATCATAAGAATATAAACCATTTAAGATGAACCATTCTGCATAAGAAGTTAAACAAAACAGTTGTGAACAGCATATCTCATAATTAAATCATTCATATGTCAAGCATAAATAAATAAGTCCACCGTACAGAAGTGCCAAATGATAACCCATATGCTCATACATTAACATATAAACAATACCAGCTGTATATCACTCTAAGAATATGAGCAGGAATTCGTCAAGAGATAAAAGTACCATTTATGACTGATTTCTACTCACAGACTTCAAGCAATAACGATTTATCTCTACTTGTTCTAATATCTACTAAGAGTACAAAAGTGCAACATCAGTAGCAGACATTAAAATGCAAACATAAATAAATCTCGATCCTTCCATTTATCAAAACCTCCTCTGAGGGTGCAGAAGTGCATGTTCCGAGGACAAGTTTTTTGACAAATTTCTGGACCCTTCTCCAATGCAATGAGAAGGGTTGAAATACTACTACCTAATCCTAATAATAGTTTGTTACAAAATTGAGGATACGGTTCTAAAATGACCGCCCTTTTTCTAATTTAGTTAAAAAGGAAAAAACAACATTCTAAATTAAATTACTTCTGAATTTGGTCTTTGAAGTTGCAGCTGTCAAGCATAGGCTTGAGAAGAGTAGGCTGGCTGATTTCTGTGCTTAGCTGGGCTGCGAAAATGACATCCATAAGAGCTGGCGCTACCTTCTAGGCTGCGTTCATGATGCATCTTACTGTCATGCATTGGCTGTGCGGCTTAACTAAGTAAGTCCAGTAACTTTCCCAATTTAGTCTAGCCAATGCCTGGATTGTTTTCCCGTTTGCCTGCGCTTTCTGCCTCCAGTTGCAACGTGCTTGGTAGGTACCCCGGGGTGGTCTCTGAAATCAAATTGGCCCTATGTAAATTTTCATTTACACATTCGATAAGGATGTTCGCTTGTGTCGCCGCTGTCTCTGCTGCTTGCTCAGCCTGTGTGATTTGTTCGTCCCATTTATTAAAGAGCGGCTCCTTATGATTTTCATTAATCTTGGGTGCCCCTGCTCTTTTCCCTTCCTTGTCATTTTGCCAAGTCAGATATTCCGTTACTCTTCTGTTGGTCTGGTCATAGTCGTTCCGCAATTCCACCACCTGGCTGGTGATCTTGTCGCTTAGTTCACAAAAATGCCTCCACTGTGATATTCTACGTACCATATCTTCCTGTTGCTGTGATAGTTGGTCATTCAAGCCGATGGAATCTGAAATGAACTTTGTCAGCTTAGGTTCATCTTTATGCATTTCTTGCACCTTCTGCAACTGCTTTTCTTTTTCTTCAAGACTTCTTTGATAGCTTACCTGCATCTGGCGAAAGTCTTCCTGTAGCTTTTCGAGCTGTCTGGAAGCTTCAGCGTTCACATTGGCTTGTTGCAACTGTTGTTGTAGCAGTTGTATTTGATTTTCATGTTCTTTTAGAAGTTGCTGGACTTCAGAGGCCTTGTCGATAGTTGCAGAAGCATATGCTCCTACAATCTGAGACAGTTTCGTGAGATTCTCGGTTGGATTATTATTTGGGTCTTTCCACAAGACATCTAGATGTTCAGCATCTTGAGACAGTGCATTCTCAAGTTTTCTCTTCTTTCTTTGTCTCCTTACAACTGCTTTGTGCTGGGGACTGTAGAATACATCCAGTGGAGGAATTTCTTCTACGTTGAGTAGAAGTTCTGAGGATGGAGCGATAGGGAGATGCTCCGTTCCTGCGGCACTACTGACTATGGTCGAGACGACCTCTTGCACCACCTGTGTATTGCTCACAGGTGTCTTCGGGACTTGACCTTCAAGATTAATTAATTCATTGAAGGTCTCCCATTCTTTATCCAACTCTGCTGTGACAAGAGGTGTTTCGACGACAGGAGGGGGAACCTCTCTTGGTGGTGAGGCGATAACTTGCTGCTGAGCCATCGTACTTGACTGAGCTGTGTCTTTGATTATTTCTTCGTTCTCCTCTTTGTTGTGCACAGACTCTTCAGGATGTTCAGATATTTCTTTTGCGGCGCTGGACTTAGATCTGGAAGCGCTAGAGTTTTCACTGAGGCTGATGCTCGAAGTCGGTTCTCTAGTAGCTACTCGCAGTCCTTCCAGTGGAATACTAGCCAGCCTTCTTTCTCTATACAACGTGAATTTCCAGAGGTCGTCTGGAGACAACCTTGACTGAGCTTCTTGCAAAACTTCCTTGAGCGAGTTCTTATTTAGAAAGAGATCATCAATCAGATCTTTCTTCCCAGAGAATACTCTTATCTTGATGTTGGTTGTAAATTCGTGGGCCACATTATTTGGGTCGAATGGTCTTGGTGAGAACTTAAATAATTGGAGACACGTCACATTCTCCACCTCACCAAAAGAGTGTCCCACATCGAACAAAGAGAAGGCCCCACAAGTGACGGGAAATTGAGGCCAAATGGCCTTCTTTTTTTCCTTTAGGTCCTTGGTTAAACCGCCTTTAGAACAAGTTTGATAAGCGATTTCCCGGGCCAACAGTTTATCCGGGACATACAAGGGCAGGACATGTGGAGGTACAGTGCTTCCAAAAACTCGAATGTAGGTAAACCATTCTTCCCCAAACCATCCCGCGATGGGGATGACATCAATTTGTGCCTCAGGAGAGCACCTTGGGGGGTCCTTATCATACATCATTCTATGTATGGGCAATATGAGCCCATGGCAAATCTGGTAAAAATGAGGGGCAAACTGGGAATCCCATAAGACTTTATGATAGACATGAATGGGAAATGGGTCTTGGGTAGTCCATTTCCAACCCATAGTAGGGAATTTTGATACAAGACAGACAGAGTCCATTATATAGGCAGACAGATAAAAAGGAGGATAGGCCCTTTGGGAGAAGGATCTCTTAGAACGGTAGTGGAGGACCGCCGTGTATAGAGTGTCAGAAAGGATTTTGGCCCAATCCACTATCTCAGAGCTAGTCGCGGCATCAACTAACGGTAGCCATTCAGATGAAAACTTATTGATATCGGGCTTACCAAATAGCCTACAGAGCATGGCTGCAGCAAAACAATATGGAGAGGTAAGGGAACCAGTGCTATACATACCGTTCTTATCTTTTTTCAACGGCTCGTCTCTTCTTGACCATTCCTTAGTGGTGTCTGATAGGTCTGGATTCTCCACTGCGAATTTCCTAACAAACTCTGCATTATAAGTCGCTTGTGGTTCAGGAAGATGATACATGAGCTTCAGGTCTTGAGCAGCAAACGATCCCACGAGCCCATGTCCCTGGACTTTGAATTGTCTATGATGCAACTCCGCATCATCTAAAATCCACTTGATCATGTCTGTATACGGTAGAATCTTCGGCCTTGCTGCTATTCTATGGAGGAAAGAACACGCTAGGTCTTCCAGGGATGCCTCTGAAGGACGTGATGCACCCGCGACAGCAGCAGTTACCTTGACTATTCTAGGGTTCTCTTCTTCTAACAGCCTATACATGCCTTCCCATGTTGAGATACCTGCATCTTTATTGCATGCAGTATCTGTGTACAGGGGCGCCATCTCCTTGGTCTTCTCTCTTGTTTCAGAGCTTTAAGCTTTGTTCTTCTTCCCCATTTCGCTTAGTGTTTCTATCTGATTTTGCCTTCGCACTTTGCTCCTGCAGGTTATGAGTGAAATGGAAAGATTGATCAGAAAGGTGATGGGAGAGTTTTAAATGCAAGAGATAAATCAGATACGCCACCTTACGTGAAGCAAATCCGCATTAAGGCACGCGTCTTTATTCCACTTAATAACTGACAACTGATTTATTACTATCATTAAAAGCGCATAATTCCAAGTCAGTTTATAGTAAGTGGCTTTTCTTTGGGTGGCGCGCCCGAAGGATTCGTACTAAGGTGCTTTTATGAATTGCCAACGTACCCTTGCATGTCGCGCAATCGCAAACAGCAGCAATCGCAATATCGCAGATCGCAATAATTCAATGCTTGCCAATCTTCGCCTGCCTCATTTCTGCGATATGCGATCGCGCGATCGCAATATCGCAGATCGGCGGACTTGTAAGCTTTTCTTTATGGACACTAGTATGTTGCAATGTGATTTTGTTATTAACACTGAGGCGGTGCGCATATTGGTCTTTAGAAGGGAAATGAAGGTGTTTCTTATTCCTTTGTGATGAAACCTTAAAGATTTGCTTTCATGAACACAGGTTTAGGCTTAAGTCATTCAAGAAACCTTTTTTAAGCGTATGCTTGTAACTTCAAAATGAAATCCTTGCTTTTCCAAAATTTAACTAAGGGTCCCCATTCATTCTAGTATCGTGGCTGATACTAGATTGAACGAGGGGGGTTGTTGCTGGCCACAACAGACGCACACATCAAAGAGCTATGCGTCAGGTAATCCTTCCTACAAATTAGTGGGTTTATCCCCTGTTTCGATGAGCGACAGATGATCTGGTCCCATGTTCAATTGTCTAAGCTTCACAACAACTTCAAAATCATACTCTTGGAACAATAAGAGCCATTTGTAGATTTGCCCCCCCAACATAGGCTTATTGACCAGGTACTTCAGTGCGGAGTGATCTGTATACATTTTAAAATGGCCTTCTAGCAAGTAGTGCAGACCATTCTACCCATCGTACTTGTCTATTAGTTGCACCTTAGGCTTCCCAAATCACGTTCTCATCATCCTCCTACATTTGTGCCAATCATCAAAGCTTCCCTTGTGCTTACCCCACCATCTTGCGGGCGTAGCGCTCAGTGCCTAGTCCAAGGCCTGGAAGCATTGCTTTTTTGGTACCTCCCTTTCAAATGCTTCCAAAAATATATCTACCTCATTCATTCCATCATAAGTAGGCAGATTCCTTGCCTCTGACGATACATAGCGTAGCAACTAGGTCATCATGTTGCAATTCAGTGTAGTTACGTCGTGTAACCAATTTTTCCAGTGTTCTATTTCTTCATTGGAGTCCTAAGTGCAAGAACTCTCGCAATCCCATGTAATCCATCCATCTGCAGTGGGATTCACCCAGTCTTGGTCTCGTGTTGTTACCTTATAGATGCAGTCCAGATCATCATCACTCTCATAATCGTGGACTGGTTCCGTATAGCGCAATCCTTCAGCAGGATCTATAGGTATTATTATGTGCAGTGATTTATTCTCAAGGTCATCTTTAGCTTCTTCATATTGATTACCCCGTTCATATTAGTAGCCTAGTCAATTCTTAGGAGCGCAGGGTAGGGATTGATATCATCTACTTTCTCTATTACTTCAAAATCCGCTAATGCGCTTTCTCCCCCAATGTCCACGATCACCCCCTACAGCCGCCCCATGGGGATGATTTTTTGCTTATTCGCCATCCTTAGCTAAATCAGAGACCATTGCAGTGTAGGTCTCCCCATTCGATCCCATGTCTGTTTCGTTAGAACATTCGCATCTGACCCCAAATCCAAAATGACTTGATCCATTTCGTATTCTCCGATCTGCGCGGTGAGTCTCATTTCACGCACCGTCCTTGTCTTATGCTTACCAATCTTTTGAACTATGCGTGGTTCACCTGGTGTGGTCCCAACACATCTATTGATGAGTTCTTGTAACCCTTTCACAGCCTTATTATCACGTAGTAACTTCATACAGGTTTCCAGGAAAGTTGTGAGCATAGAAGGGTCCATCTCCGGCTCAGGCTTATCCTTGCTTCCTGAGGTGGAGGCCTCAGCGAAGCTCTTCTTAGCTTCCATGAAGGTTTCACGAGCGCACTCCAAATCAAACTCAACCTCTTTCGTCAGAGCTTTGCGAACCCATGTATTGTCTTCTGGCTATTTTCCCTTGTCATCCCCTGTCGTGATCCCACTCCTGAGCACTATGTTTACGTTCGGATCTTCCTCGTGCGGCTTAGACCTCATCATCTAAAGGTTCTGAGTCGGTGGAGGTGGTAGTGCCCCTTTGTCTCATATCATAGCTATCAGCGTAGGACAATCTTCTATTTCATGATCAAACAACATGCAATACTTGCACGACGGACGCGTTGGATTAGTGGAATCACGGGCATAGTGTCGTGGTCCTCTCCAATTGTACAAATCAACTGTTCACGACGTCTACTAGGTCCTCTGCAATTGTAGCAAATCAACTGTTCGCGACCTCTACCAGGTCCTCCCCCACCTCGGCCTCGTCTGCGCCCCTGAAATTCTATTCGCGCCATACCTCCATTCAAGTCAAGGGGCCGCGTTTCGGCCTAAACCCTGTAGGCGGGAGTTCTATCCATCATCAATTCATAGCTCCTACAAGTACACTCATCATGTCCTACCGACCTACAAAATTTCTAGAACAGCTGTTGCAGTGCTTGTACATACTTCTATAGCAAGTGACAGTTATCTGTGGCATGTTTTCCGGCTACTTGACAGATAGCGCACCATAATGCAAGCCCCATGCTAGGTCTTGCTTGAGATTCCGGCCTTAAAGGAATCGTTCCTCCTCCTGCAATGTAATTTGCAAAGACAGGGCAATGGTCTTTTCATGACCCTGACTCTTGCATTTCAAGCACCATACTTCCTCGCGTACCTCTAGTCAAACAGTCCTGTCTTGCTTCAAACTTTGCATCTCAAGGCACATATTTTGTAGCTCCGCATGGATCTGCTAAACTCCTAGATTAGGATCTTGCATTGGAGTCTCATGTAGTCTCATGGCAATCTCCAAGGCCTCGGCCTGAGTTTTTATCTTCTCCTGTGACAACGCACTCCTTAAGTGGGGTAGTAGCGAAGCCACAAACCACTCACGATGTTGTCCATTTGTAAAATTCATATTGGCTTCGTGGATTTGACACTTTAATCTTTGATCCAATTCCCAAGGTGTCTCGCCTGGTCGCATCGCGATCTCTTTGAATCCCACAATCGACTACGCCTCAAATTTAGGCCTACTAAATTCCCTATTTAGAGATGTATGGATGTCTGCTACTCCAGCATTTGAGTTATCATTAGAGTACTTAATATACCAGGTTAGCGCATGCTCTTGTAGAGCAGTAACCAGTGTCGTCTTCTTTATGCGGTCATCTGTAACACCTTGAGCTTCCCATACAACCCTCATAACGAACTAGAATTGGTTCGGGTCCTCATTTCCCAAGCCTTTGAACAAAGGCAACTTCCCCATATTTTCCATACTGAACCGCAGTGGAGGTGGTATGGGTGAATTTGGAGGCGATGGCGGTGAAGTCGGAGCTGGTGTGGGGAGAGGTGGTATTCGCGGGAATCCTTGTCATATTAACTAAATAGCGCTTCACGGAGAAACCTTCGTTATTACTTCTTCGTTGCTTCGCCGAGGTGAAATCAAGGGGCTATATTCTGGACCCTTACTTCCTTCGTTTCTGTAAATTTTTCCGCTTCGCGTAGTCTCGAACATCAAGGTAGCTGCATAACCCATTTTTCACACAACAATATTTTAATCCAAGTATTCAAAGATTTTACGTACTTACCTTGCGGTCCTTTGAAAAAATGTCACTCTGCCTCGCTATAGATAACTAGGTGTTGACCACCAATTCAGTAACAAATCCTCCTATGACATGATCGAGCCAATGATCGATAGATCTTATCCTTCGATACTTCCAACCTTCGCACTAGCTCTGGGGTCCACACAATAAGACGTCAAGTTTCCACCTCCCTTGGCTATCTGCTAGCTTTGCGATCCACTGGTATAGCTCAACTGGAAAGGAGGCGAAAAAGATTTCGTGGATCTACGTATACAGGTACTCGTCTAGCCACTGTTCTTTTGTTAGTTGTAGATTTTTGTTTTCTTGTTCTCCAAACTCGTGGATCCTTCTGTCCAACCAGCCTTTGATTTCTTTCTTCGTTGGATTCTAGTGATATGACATCACACATCTCTTATGTAGATTCTCGTCCTGGCAACAGAACCATTTGTTGGCTTGAGGGGGGTTGACCAAGGCTCAGCGTTAATTAACCAAACAAATCCCTACACTACTGGCCCTTTTGGCATCAACCCACAGAGCGTGGACTGAAGTCTCACCCGAAGCAGTATGGGGGGATGCTGGAAACAAGATTTCGCAACCTTGAGATAGTTGGGATGTCATTGATCTCTTCTATCCTTGCCTTTGCGCAGGTGATCTCACTCTAGGGCTTGTTGGACAAACACTCTGTTCTGGCCTTCAATACCTTCGCGAAAGTATACAATCAACCTTCGCGCAGCCCTAATCTGGGGCTTAGGTACTTTCGCACTGCTATGGCAGCGAGTCGTGCAGATTCCTTAATTATCCTAAGTGTTTCACTTATCTTATTAACTGATCTTAGTTAGCTTCGCGTAAACATATGTTCTTACTTGCGTTCACTTAACCAACACATTTACATATATTCGCGCATCATATAAGCATTATAAGTGAAATTCATACCCAATATAACAAGATGCATAAACAGGAAGTAAAGACGTGAATGTTGTAGAATACTTCTCTTTATTGATAATTCTGGATAATTACAGACTCGACCCGCCCTACGCACTTAGCTGCAGGGGTCTGCACACTCAGTTGCAGACTTCTACTCTAGACCTCTGTGCACTCAGTTGCAGAGCCTCTACCTATGCTATGACCCAAGACTTAGACTTCCTGCTCTAAGTTATGACTTTTTTCTTCTTCATTGCTTTTCCTTTCAAACTACTTAGAGCTTAGCTCTATTTATATAATTCCATGGTCTGTGGACCATGGGTAGATATTTTACAGTCGACATTACATTTCCAAAATAAGGGCGGACAACCCTATGACTCTTTAACATCTACGCGTTCTGTAACCACAAAATGTGCCGTCTTTACACTTGGATTACAAAATTTAAACAAAATATGGGCTCTTAGCCCCAAAACTACGCTTGGGGGATCCCGTGCCCAACACTAGTGTTCCTATTTATGTCTATAGGACTTGGAATATTTCTCCTTTGGACATTTGTATGGTTGATCCGCTTTGACAAGTATTGGTTCTCGAAACTGGCATATAGGTTAGGTTTTTCACCTGAATTGTGCATTTATCAGTTTCCTTTCCCATTTTGGCCTTAGGATCGACCCCACCAAGATATGATGCAGAACCTTCTCTTTGCTTAGAAGTGTCATGACTTGTGTGGTAGAGCCTACCTTATCATGGGCACCCTAAATAGTACCTTGTTGTCACTTGGCACCCATGATGAATTTTTGTTCTTAGACTCGGGAGTCCTCTTTAGTCCTGCCATGACTTATGCATTGAAGAATCATTCTTGTTCTTCACCGCTGCTTTCTAGCCTTATACCCTAGAGGCTCCTTTGTGTTGAGTTGTACTATTGCATTGCATATTGACTACTTGCACCTTTTGGCCTTGAGCCGGCTTCACTTGGACTCATGTTTAAGCCTCTTTTTCAACCATGTCTTCTGCAAAATCAACCATGCAATCACTTATCTTGTGCAACTTGACACACCCTTACCCATGGAAAGAACATCCCTTTGAGTGTCCTTGACCAGTTTTTCCACCTCGCATTGAGCATAGGAATGTTCCCCTCCTAGGAACTAGAGCATCTGTTTTTTCTGACACTCATTCTTTCCACTATACTATAGCATTCTTTTATTCTTTTTCAAGCTTCATATAAAAGAAAAAGACAAAAAAATTATATATTCCAAAAAGAGCGGGAATGGGACATTATTTCCATATTTTGATGGCAGCTAGAGTCAGTTGTGTTGCCCTTGAACAAAGCACTCAAAAGAAAGTCTTTCCTCCATTGGGGTGGGCTTTAGTTTGAATTAGGAAAGCCTTAACCTTGTTATTGAGTCAGTTATCCTCTGATTGGTTACCTCTTCCAATCATATGGAGAGTTTTCTTATGCATCCTGCATGACAAAGTTACAGAGTTTTCATATGCTTCAATATAGTCACAGTTGAGTCATGCTTTTGTTTAAGGGAATTAAGCTTGAGTCAGCCTCTCTACAGTGTCTCTTGACCTATTTTTCAGTCAGCCATCCCTAGTTGTCAGCGTCATGTTCGTTATCACATTAGTTGTATTGGTCCTTTGCTCATGCCGGTTTGAGAAGGTCTCCATTAACATTTTGTTGGCAGGTCTTGTCCATATCAACTACGACAAATTGCTTTGAGGGTAGATCTAGAGCCACACCCTGGCCATATTTTCATTATTGATAGGTCACCTTGTGCTCAGCATCAATCTGTATCGTGGGTCTTTGACTGGGTGGTTTCCCTTGTGTTCGACATCAGCTTTCATTATCACACATTGGGATTCATGCAGTTCCTTGGTTTCCATTTGACCCTATCAGTGGATTCCTCACCTCTGTGTCAACTTTCATTATTGGCTGGTTCAGAGGGTTTCTATCGTGCGCTAGCTACATCTTGTGTATGCCATAAACGTGCTTTGGTTGGGTTACTACATCTTTGTTCATCCGATTCCTTCCACATTATTGACCTATGAGTTACACTCGTGCTAGATTGATGAAGGATGCCTTAATGCCTTCCTTCTAGCGAATCGTTTCCCATCGACTTCAACTCATTGCTCTGGGAAAGAGATCTAGAGTCCATTTGGCAGTACTTAGGGTTTGCAGTCATCAGTGGCAGATTCATTCGATATCGATAGTGGGAAAACATCATTGTATCCTGATTGATAGATTCTTTCAAGTGTTTGACTATAGCTCATTTATTTTCACTTGTTAGATTGTACTGGGTACCTTGACTCTCATTATCCTTATCGATGAGTAGTCTCGTGTTTGTTAATGGTATACATCAATGACCAGTAATCAAACAATTTCTTACATGGTCGACTTCAGATCATTCATTCCCATTGTGTAGAAATGTACCACAGTGGTCGGTAAAGACCTCGAGTTTGCATCAACATGTCTTGGCTCACTTGTTAGTTGCTCCTGTTTCTGCTAATTGATGCCATCCACCTTAAATGTTGTCGTTCCTTACAACGACATCTTATTTACTGGCACCTGAGTTGCAATGTAGTACCATTTATTCCATCGTGTTCACTTGGTACTATTGGGGTCAATTTCTTGACTTCAGCGATTAGATTCATACTTTAGCATCATTGATTAGCTCTTTATATGTGATATTCAGACATGTACTTTCTTGATTATGATCAGATGATCCATTATGTACTTTCAGTTCCTTTATACTTGTATACATATTGGATCCACTTTTGTACTTGATATGCAGACATACTTTACTATTTCTGAGCATGGGCATGCTCACCTCAGACAACAGTTTCTTTCTGATCTCTTTTGATGGCGTGGCAGGATGAATTTTGGTGAACTCCTCCTCGGTCTCGCCATGATTCTTTCCATACACTTAACACATTTTGGCCACCATGTACCCCTTCTGACCTCATATATTAGGGGGCATCTGTTATAGCACCATTTACCACTCTTGGTAGATCTGATGCTGTGTTTATGGCCTAGGGAAACCCTTCCTTCCAGACTTGGTCCAAAATATTAAAAAACAGTGTTTCATTCCCTATACGCTTCTTTTCCTTGTGATAAAAGCGTGTACACGTGTGTCAGCATATAACCAACCCACGTACATATGTTAAGACACTTAAAATAAATAAATTCCCTTAATTTCGGGCAGAGTTCACGAGTTTTACCTGTTACTCACCTCCTATTGCCCGTGGCCCAACTGTTTCCCAACTGAGAAAAACTAATTTGCAGAGGTATAAATAAACCTCCATGGGAAGACCTTAATAGAGAAAGGATGAGATATTGATACTATAGTGAGATTCTCCCTGATCAAGTTTGAAGAATCCCTGTGCCTCTTGCACTTGCCAAAGCTTTAGGAAACCCTTGTTTCCTTAATTATAGATATCCCCCATCTTGCTTGAGGTATCCTTGTATTTGCGATGGAGGAAGATTTCTTAAGGCTGGGAAAGGATGGATCTAGACAACAGTTCCGCTTGGAGCCAAAGAAAGACTCAGGTCATATTTCTCCACCTTATCGATAACTTACTTCAATAATAAGGAATGATGTTCTGTTTCCGACATGAAATGTGTTTATGAATCAAATTTGTGTTGTAATTCATTTATGAATATTTATTGATGTATAATTAGTCATTCATTTATATGATTTAAAGTTAACATCATGTATATCCTTTATGTTTCTACTGTCGTGTATGTTCTATTTTGAATAATTTTCAGGTTTAAAGAACATTGGGAGAAGTTGAGGGTTTGCACCCTGTGAGATCTACCCAAACGAAGGAAATCAGGTAAGGACACTCCTACGTGATTTAGTAGAATAAGGATGTTTAATGATTGTTTGAGAATTTCTTGTTGAGGTTTTCCCTCTGCTCTGTTGTGGTTCTCAACCCAAAGCCCTAGGGTGGTTTCACTAGTAACAGGGTCCGCCTTGCATGTCAAAGGCAGCAATGGAGGCATTGATCGACATAGCGGATTGGTATGTCTCACCTTTTGGCACCTTCATACGAATGTATAACATGGAGAAGCCTCTGCATGTTTTACCGAAGTTTTCCATGGGCAAGCTCGTCATGTAATAAGTGTCGTACCACATCTCGACAGGACTTTCAACTAGACTGCATCAGAAGAAGAAGGCACCTTGGCCCGCTCTTCCATTGCGGATCAAGTTGTACGAGATATGAAATCTCAAGCATGTTGATGCCGAGACAGAAGAGTTCAAAAGATTTAATTTTGGCACGAGAAGATCAATCCGTACAACCCGAATTTCTTTGTAAAGGACCACTTTGCGAGAGTGCAATTTCCTTGGATCCACGGGGCATGTCATTGGGCTGAGGAAAACCCATGGAGATATTGCCACAGCTTCTCCAGGTTCAATGAACCGATCCGCATAGCTGTGGAATGATTAGTGAAGCAGTTGGAAGCAACATCTAGGATAGAACCATCATCATCAGTAGTAGGGGGCAACATACTTGCGCATGACAAAGGCAAGAGAAAGATTGTTGATAGCGCAGAGGCAAAACAAAGTTGCAGGTTCAAATCAAACCCACTTGTGGAGAAAGTAGGTTTCGAGTTAGAGGGGAAGAGGTGACAACGCAACAAGAGGAACGCGCAAAGGCAGAGAGATAAACAAAGGATGGAGGAAACAATGAAGGAGTTGCAAGAGTTGAAGCAGCAACTCTGGGAAGAACAAGAGTTGCACAGACATGAGAAGGAAGCACAATAGGGACAAACACAACAGGAGGTGCAACATGCACAGATAGATGAAAATGCACCCATACAGGTTGTAGACTCACCCGAGCAGCTGACACAAAGCAGGTAGGGTGAGAAGTCGCAGGAGCAGGACTTCGCTCAAGAGATTGAACATATACTGGAGCAGATGGATACGGAGATGGAGTAGCCATATTCACAGAAGGATATTGACCTCATGCCTTATAACCAAGAGGTCAACCCACCGTATTCACCAAATACAAAAGCACAACAAGTCCTAAGTGACCAAGGAGATACTTAGATCCTTGGAGACAATCCAGAAGTAGAGATGCATAACATATCAGTCGACGAGTCACATCATAGAGTTGTCCAATCATGCAGAGTAGCTACTCTACATGTCCACACATCTCCTGCACAGTTTGAAGAATGAGTGATTGTATCTAACGTGTGCAAGCATCTAACAACATTACCTGATGCTACCAGAGCATATTCCAAAGCCACCAACTCGAGTGTTCGCTTCTTGATAGCAGAGAACAAGCGAATGGCTAAGGAGTTACAGACGGTCAAGCAGGGAGGAGAACAAGCTACAACATCTACAGCAGAATTAAAGAGAGAGATACTGAATGAAGTATCGTCCCTTGAGACAATCATGCAGATGTTGTATTCCAGATTCGGTGTTGTGCATAAGGCAGCTGTCCACCTCAACGGTTGGTAGCAACATTGTTCTAGGAGAGCATGTATCTCGTCAAATCTGCATACTGTTGTCGATCGCATGAAAACATGGACATTAAGATACAAGGGAGCCTCGTTACACTTTCCCAAGTTGATGAAGCCCAAGGTGGTGGGGTTAAAGGCACGCATCTGGAGTTAGATGCAGAACTATGAGGAACTCCCACAGCTCATCACTAGTTTGCAGGCTTCATATGCACGGGTGTTCAAAAGCATGGATGTCATTGTGTGCGCGCATGAGATCCCATCTATTTGGACACTCACCGAGATAAAGAAAAACAATCAAGTATGATTGGAGTTGGACACGTACTTTAACGAGTTGATGCGCATAGCCACCAGTGCAGACTTGGTGATCAATGTAGACACTATGCATCAATATGTCGCTGGTATGGCCGCACTCAACACAATGGTGCACATGTTATCAAACAATTTTGACAGAGGAACCAAATCAGTGTACCCGGATGCAACAGAGGCAAGAGTTTATTTCCAAAAAGATGTCACCACAGAGTACACGGACACCATCACAGAGTACCAGGCTTGGCATAAGTTCGCCACCATCAACCATGGCGAGGATGTCTAAGAGTTTATCTTCCCAAAGCTGTCCGAGTCTTAGTGATGTCTTACATGGCTTGCTCAAGCCTATTTTGTCTCACATGGGTACATGTATAGATTGTATGTAACATCTTGTAAAGTAAAAGTCCAAGTGTTGATAGTTAAATGTAACAATCATGTAGTAGTTAAAGAGTCATGAGGGTAGGTGAAGAGTCACAAAGGGGAATGTCAAGGGCCACCCCACCCTTTTCTATTTATAGGACTTCATAACCAATTGTAGAGGCTTTTGGGTAGCCAAGATTATGATATGAGTATCTTAGAGAAAGCTTGGAGAGTATTGTAATGAGCCTTGGCTTCTCCACAAGGCAGAGCTAGTATATCTCTTTGGAGGAGCATGCGACAGTGACTGTAACAGTTCGTTATTGAGACTAGTGGTTGGTCATAGTTGTACTGTATGTTTGGAACTTTCACTTCTTAATATAAGAGAGCCAACAAGTTTCATGCATATGTTGTTATTGTATTTCAATTATCTTGGTTAGTCTAATGATATATGTATTTGTTTGCTTACGCATGTATGTATAGACTCTTTCTATATATGTATGTATGAATATTACTGAGATCTGCTATTGGTTTAACCATCACTTTGGATTGTTGGTTTGCCTACCGTCCAGTTCATGATGCATCTTCACTCGTGTGTTCCCTTCTAAGCTGCGTTTTTACACAGGTTTCCAAGGGGCACACTCATTCCACCTTCCATGTGTTAGAACCATTCATGCACCTTCCTTGGCTTGCTGCGCATGTCACACCCTTGCTACCAACAAGGACATCTTACTTACCTCTGCGTGCAACCGCAGTCAAGGCGATACCGTACGACCCACTGTTGGGACTCCTACACCAAACGGTCTAAGTTCTAGTTTTGACTTCTTACCGGGGAGATCCCCTGACATGTTGGCAGGTCCAACAATGTCAACATAACTTTATATTAAAAGTTAACTATCAACAGATGTCCATAGTAGCCTTTCTATACATGAATGCAAAATGTACATACCATATTTTATAATGCAATTTTAATTTATGATTGTTTTAGACATCTACACCAAATTATAAGATTCATTCAAATGCAAAATGTACCATGTTTTGTAATTTTCAATTTTACTATATTCATTTTAAATAAATTGACAAAACAACTTTAAACAAAACCTAAGAATCATCTACTAACATTATAAGAATTATCATGCAAAATGTACCAACTAAATGCAAATTTACTTTCATTGCTACATATTCATGAACTTAAATATGTAAAACCTTTAAAAGCATCAAACCATGCATGCATCATGCAAATTGTGGGCCATGTTTTATAATGCAATTTTATCTAGTATGTTTGTGCATTCAAACAAATTTATATTAAAATTTAACTATCAACCGACATCCATAGTAGCCTTTCTATACATGAATGCAAAATGTACATACCATATTTTATAATTCAATTTTATTTATGATTGTTTTAGACACCTACACCAAATTATAAGATTCATTTAAATGCAAAATGTACCATGCTTTGTAATTTGAAATTTTACTATATTCATTTTAAATAAATTGACAAAACCACTTTAAACAAAACCTAAGAATCATCTACTAACATTATAAGAATGATCATGCAAAATGTACCAACTAAATGCAAATTTACTTTCATTGCTACATAGTCATGGACTTAAATATGTGAAACCTTCAAAAGCATCAAACCATGCATGTGCATCATGCAAATTGTGGGCCATGTTTTATAATGTAATTTTATCTAGTATGTTTGTGCATTCAAATAACTTTATATCAAAGTTACCTATCAACCGACATCCATAGAAGCCTTTCTATACATGCATGCAAAATGTACATACCATATTTTATAATGCAATTTTTATTTATGATTGTTTTAGACATCTACACGAAATTATAAGATTCATTTAAATGAAAAATATACCATGCTTCGTAATTTGCAATTTTACTATATTTATTTTAAATAAATTGACAAAACAACTTTAAACAAAATCTAAGAATCATCTACTAACATTATAACAATGATCATGCAAAACGTACCAACTAAATGAAAATTTACTTTCATTGCTACATATTCATGAACTTAAATATGTAAAACCTTTAAAAGCATCAAACCATGCATGCATCATGCAAATTGTGGGGCATGTTTATAATGCAATTTTATCTAGTATGTTTGTGCATTCAAACAACTTTATAGTAAAAGTTAACTATCAATTGACATCCATAGTAGCCTTTATATACATGAATGGAAAATGTACATACCATATTTTATAATTCAATTTTAATTTATGATTGTTTAGACATCTTCACCAAATTATAAGATTCATTCAAATGCAAAATGTACCATGTTTTGTAATTTGCAATTTTACTATATTCATTTTAAATAAATTGACAAAACAACTTTAAACAAAACCTAAGAATCATCTACTCACATTATAAGAATGATCATGCAAAATGTACCAACTAAATGAAAATTTACTTTCATTGCTACATATTCATGAACTTAAATATGTAAAACCTTCAAAAGCATCAAACCATGCATGTGCATTATGCAAATTGTGGGCCATGTTTTATAATGCAATTTTATCTAGTATACTTGTGCATTCAAATAACTTTGTATTAAAAATTAACTATCAACCGACATCCATAGTAACCTTTCTATACATGAATGTAAAATGTACATACCATATTTTATAAATGTCTAAAACAATCATATAATGCAAAATGTACCATGTTCTGTATTTTACAATTTTACTATATTCATTTAAAATAAATTGATAGAACAACTTTAAACAAAACCTAAGAATCATCTACTAACATTATAACAATGATCATGCAAAATGTTCCAACTAAATGCAAATTTACTTTCATTGCTACATATTCATGAAATTTTATATGTGAAAACTTCAAAAGCATCAAACCATGCATGCATCATGCAAATTGTGGGCCATGTTTTATAATGCAATTTTATCTAGTATGTTTGTGCATTCAAATAACCTTATATTAAAATTTAACTATCGACCGTCATCCATAGTGGCCTTTCTATACATGAATGCAAAATGTACATACCATATTTTATAATGAAATTTTAAGTTATGATTGTTTTAGACATCTACACTGAATTAAAAGATTCATTCAAATGCAAAATGTACCATGTTTTGTAATTTGCGATTTTAATATATTCATTTTAAATAACACGTGACAAAACAACTTTAAACAAAACCTAAAAATCATCTACTAACATTATAGAAATGATTATGCAAAATGTACAAACTAAATGCAAGTTTCCTTTCATTGCTACATATTCATGAACTTAAATATGTAAAACCAAGTTTTAAGCATCAAACCATGCATCATGCAAATTGTAACATGCAAAATGTACATAAAATCCAAAATTAGCATATATTAAGTCACAATAAAGAGTTCTAGATTTAAAATATGTCCAAAATTTATATCATTATAAAAATAGATACATAATAAAAAGATGTCAAATAAAAATATGGATCAAGTCATAATAAAGAGTTTTACTTTAAATATGTCCCAAATTTATATCACGATAAAAGTAAATATAACATTAAAAAACCATCAGATAAAAAGTTGCATCAATTTAGAGAATCTCAAGTGAAATATATGATCTATCAACCTCCTCATGCTCTCATCTGAATCATGGGTGCCCTGCACAACATGTGTAATTGCATATATACATAATATTATGTACTTTAAAAATAAATTTTAATGTTCTAGACTTAAATGAGAATGTAATCATCAAAACAAAATTATAAAAAGTTTCAAATTCCATGCAATACTTCATGGTGTTCCCCCTCCATTGTTCCCTTGTGGTGTTCGCCATGCATTGCGCCATCTTTGATGCCTTGTATAATACATGTACATGTATATATTAAAAATATAAAATTGCACATGAAAATGCATAAACTCGCAATATTAAAAAAATTGTTACACGACTTTTTAAAATTGTTTGGATGATCCTATCCCCATTTTCGACTCCATCGCTAAAGTCCTTGGAGAATGGAAATCTTCTCCACAAATCTAAACTTCGAAAATTTTAAAACTATACGATAAATCTATCTCATTTTTTAATGAAACTTGCACCTCAATTTATAAAAAAACATAAGTGAAATATTCAATATGTATGGCAATCGAATATTTGACACATCTCCTAGTAGGGAGGAAGAGGGTGGCGTTATGCGCAAAACATAAAAAAGAATCAGAATCTGTTAACATTTAATTATACATACATAATTATTTCTTTTAAAAATATGTCATCATAATATCAATATAATAAAAGTAGAATAATAGCTATATCAACATGAACTATTTAAAAAAGGTAACATCTCTCAAAATATCTTGATTAGAATCTAAACCTCAGACCGTGAAATTATCAAAATTTCCATTCAACAAACGAGTTAGTTGCTAATGGTGAACATATGATACATTTGTGATAGATTATATCTAAAAGAAATAACAAAACATATGTGAATTGACATTAACACATACAATACAAATTACATTAAAATATCCACCCTAACCATTAGCACATACTGATCCCACACCCTCTTCCTCATGAACAATTAGGTCTTGATAACCATTATGACAACCCATTGCATATGCTTTAAGCTCCTCAATATTCATATTATATATCTCCTCATCTGTTTTATATACAAAATTAGTATGTGCATTAGCTCGTGCTCTTTGTCGATTTAGACCGATATCAATTCCAGTTAATGCATTCTGGATGTTTTTTACAATGGCATCCCTTCCTTCTCAACCAATTTGAGAAGTGGCATCCATCTCTAGTCGCAAAGCTACCAGATGAGGAGGTTGGCGTACCAAAGGTGGCAGAGGACGAGGCAATTCAATATCATGTAATGCACTCTTATGATCATATAACCAACCTATCCTAGTACCATAATATTTAGATGGAAGGTCATTATCATCAGGTTTCATACCCAAAAACAATTCTGCATAAAATAATTTTGCAAAATAAATTGGAACCTTGTCATTCCATGACAACTTTCCATACACTGCAAGGGACCTATCATACAAATGGTTGGCTATATTAGCGTGCTTGAAATATTGCACCTTGAGCATATTTCTTTTCAGACCTTCGTTGAAATTAAACATAGATTTTGCAATTTATTTTGTAACCCTTTTACTAGCCTCAACCCATTTATTGGGACCCAGTATTGCTTCCTTTCTTCGCCTCATCATATCTATAAAGAAATCCATGGTTGGCCCAAGCTTCTCATAAATATCAAGAAATGAGCTTAGAGAGTGCATAACTATTTCTAAGCTTTCTCGACTCTCTGCAGGGAGCTCCAAACTCCCAAGATCTTTCCTCAATTTTGAATAATGAATTTTGCACCTTTGTAATGTACATTGTTGGAGGTTTGTCTCCCAAGGAAGCTCATCAGGAATATCAGATGGATAAGTGGTAGTTGGTGTATGGCCTTCTTCTTGAATTGTATAGCTTCACTTACATCTACTTGGAGCAACATTTTCACCCTTTGCATCAATATATAAAATTACATAAATATAAAAACATGTGAACAAATGTATTCATACACATGCAAGATAGACATGTACATGCATATGTATATACAATTCATTTACACGTACAAATTTATTTTAACCTAATTTTTTTATTATATAATTTTCCATAATGATGATCCAATTGAGATTGATGACCACCCAAGAATTTTGACCACCCTGAGGTTGATGAAAACCCGAAAAATGTTGACCAACCTCACGTGACGATATAGTGAGCAAAGCTTCTCAAAAAAATTAGAAAATCAATTCAATATATATGTGTACATACATATGATTCTACCTACTTATCATTTAATTAAATGCGTGCGCGTGCGCGCGCACACACACACACACACACACACACACACACCACAATGTGAATGATGGCCCCCCATTGATTGAGTAGATAGTATTTTTGACCTAGTTTGAGATACTCCTAAAAAATGAAATTTATTATAAATTAATGAAAAGCTAAATTGATAAAAAATCAATTCCATATATATACATGTACATATGATTATATTCAAATATCATTTAAAAACTTTCACATAAACATATATATACCACGATCATGATGGACCTCCCCGAATTCATTTGATATTCTCTTTGATCCATGATCTTGACCTCCCTCTCTAGTAGATGCATGAGACTCTATGGATGCTCGCCTCAAAGAATCACGTGGCATTCAGAAATCAAGAATTCTTTTTAAAATTTCTATTTAAAAAGATCAAGAATTCAGAAAATTGTTGTAACCCTTCAAGTTACTTCATGTGCATTTAAAAATATTGAAATTTCTATTTAAAAAGATTAAGAATTCAGAAAATTGATGTAACCCTTGAAGTTACCTCATGCATTTAATTGATGTAACCCTTGAAATTACATCAGGCATTTTAAGATCTTAAAATTGCCATTTAAAAACATTGAAAGAACTTAGAAAATTAATGTAAGAACCCAAAGCTGTCCATTTAAAATATACTCAAGACTAAAAACACAAATGTTGAAGCACACACATTTTGAAAATTAAATAATTTTTTTTCCAAAATATGTCAAGTTCACTAAGTTGTGCTTACATAGTGGGGGCACACTTGGTATAGAATTGAAAATAACACACAGTCATTAAAAATGACACATTTATAACTAAAAAACACACACATATCAAAGATATCTTACAATGTCCATCAATAAATATTGATGGAGATATTTTTACACTAATTCATCTTTCACACACAAATCTTGAATTTGCATTGCCCCATACAATAGATCACTAGACATCCTATTAATAATTGCACAATGTCTTATGCTAAATGGTTGAAATTGACTAACTATATTTTTTTCTTCTAAATGCAGTTGTTTTAACCTCTCATTTTTAACTTGGTACACACCTTTCATATGGTTACACACAAGTTTGGAATTGGTGAATACTACAATTCCATTGGATCCATACTCCCTAGCTATCCCTGAGCCTTCTACCAATGCAATATAATATGCTTCATTGTTTATTGTTCTTCCAGGGACATTCCTTTTCCTTTGGAGGACTTTGTTCGTCACAATATTGCATAGCACATAAGTGATCACTACTTTCCCTGGATTGGGATAACAAGAAACTTCTATGCATAATGCCCATTTTTCAACCATGCTTAATGGGTTTTCTGAAACCCTGTAAAAAACAAATTCAATAAAATGAATTTAATATATTTATACCTATTGTGATTGAATAATGAGAACGATAATAAATAAATTCCTTAGTTTGTGGGAGAATGATAATAAATAAATACCTATTGTAATTGAATAATGGAATATTACAAGGATTTAGCATAGTTTCAGGATCATCTTCTTGTTCTCCTTCGGAATTTATACATGTGGTGGATAGTTTCATCAAGCAATAATAAATTATGACATGCACTTTATTGATTTTAGGAACTGGGTCTATATAAAATCATTGTTTAAATGGATGGCCAAGAGTTTGTCTGTTGTCAAACCGATGTTCACATTCAAGATCCCTATCACTATCACATCACTCGAATAATGATATCAAGATTTAATTCACGATGCATTGACTCAAAATCAAAAGAGGCAAATGAAGAGATTTTAAAAGTTATGCATACCTTGGATGAAGTGAGAAAACAAAGGGCATAGGAGATTACCTCATGATAAGTTGGGAAAAGCTTTGACCTAGTACTATAACTAGGTATAAGAACTTACCTTATGATTAGTTGGATAAGGTTCATAGATATTGGATTAACTTAATCTAGATGGTGTAAAGATTTTGATTTAATGTATAGAGATCACACGATTTTATATTTTTCTTGGAATTTACATGATTATATTTTTGATAAGATGTTGATGTTTTGTCATTTAAATTATATTTTTGAATCTAGAAATATATTAAGCGTATTGAAGAACTATAGATTTGACAACTTAAAATTATAATTATCCCAATTTCTATCCAATTTCTATCTTGACTTAACCCAATATTCACTTAAAAATATGTTAGGAAAAGCCTAAAGAAGTCACATGGTTAAAATACCACAAACATAAATATGATATTGTATCATCACAAAATCCAAGGAATTTAATAAATCTGATATTGGAAGAAATTTAATGTGTGAACAAAACATTTAGTGAAGGGTTAGGTTGTGCAAAAGATCACAGTTTAGACAAATTTATCAAAAGGCTAGGTAGTAGGAAAGGCCGTTTCTACTTGGTTGGATGGTTGGCAGGGAAAATTTTAAGAACCCCCCTAAATTTATAAATATAATAAATGGGCGAATCTCCATGGTATATAGGAAAAATGGAAGGCGATTTTATCAATAATATAATATGTATATATAATTTTTTGGCGAATCTCTCACCAGGCATGGCGAATATTTTACTCAATTATAAAATCTTGTAAGATCTTAGCGAGTCTTTCACTAAATAATAGAACTTTGTAAAGTCCTAGTGAATCTTAGCATAGGCTACATGCTGGTTTAATTCCCCCATTTAAATAGGCTACATTCCAGGTGAATACCATGGGTCAATACCATGTGCCATTTTGGTGAATACCATGGGTCAATAACATGTGCCATTTTTATTTTTATTAATTCTAATATTAGGGTTAATAATGGTTTTTTGCATGGTATTAATAAAAATCTAGTCCATGGTATTTGTCCCATAGTATTTTGGCGATAGGTTTCACCTAAATATAACCCATTTTTTGAGTGTTCGTAAATATAAGGTGACTTATGAGTAAATATAAAAAAATGTTTTATTTGTTTACCATACTATTTATATTTTTATTAATTTACCATACCTCTTTTACAAATATGGTATTTGGCCCATAGGATTCACTTAAATAAAACCTCTTTCTTCAGCCTTCATAAATAGAACGAGGGTTATGGACTAGATATAAAAAGAGGTTTTATTTATTTACGATACGTCTAGTTTATTTATATTTTTATTTATTTACCATACCTTTAGAACGAGGGTTATGGACTAAATATAAAAAGAGGTTTTATTTATTTACGATATGTCTAGTTTATTTATATTTTTATTTATTTACCATACCTTTTGAGTAAGTATAAAAAGACGTTTTATTTATTTACCATACCTCCACTTTACCTATATTTTTATTTGTTTACACCCTTACATGTATATAAGGTGACTTATGGAGTAAATATAAAAAAAAAAATATTTATTTACCATACCTCTCATTTATTTATATTTTTATTAATTTACCATACCTCTTTTATAAATATGGTATTTGGCCCATAGGATTCACTTAAATAAAACCTATTCTTGAAAATGGGCGAATGGATTCACTTAAATAAAACCTATTCTTGAAAATGGGCGAATGGAAGGTTGTAAGTCCTAATTTCAAGGGCTAAATTTACCTTTTTTATCCTCTCCCTTAAAATAAGGTGGGCTATTTGAGGTGATTTGTAAAAATGTACTATGATACAAAATATTCGCCCACTAAAAATTTAAAACCCCTTAATTTCGCCAAAGGGCGAACATTCGCCCCTAAAATTATCCTTGATGGTTGGAGAATTGCAAGAGGAAAACAACTAGAGATCTCTAATTCAACTCAACTACAAATATATAATTCATTCAACTTAGCTTCAAATCACCCAAGTTTGAATGTATTTCTTAATTTATTTTTATTTTCATTCTTGGAAACTTAACTCTTATTCTTCCTTGGTATAAAATTTGCTTATTAAAGTTATAATTCATGTTTATTTATATGCCATACATGGGTCTATTTATATGCTTCTTTGAAAAAAAGAGTTAACGAAGGAAAAAAAATGAAAATGAAAAATGATAGACGAGTTTTATTATAATAAATTTAACACTTATGTTACCTTGTTATAAAATTTGCTTACTAAAACTAGAATACATGTTGTTTATTTATATGGCCTAAATGGGTCTATTTATATGCTTCTTTAAAAATATAGTTAACAAAGAGGAAAATAAAATAAAATGAAAAATGATAGACCCAATTTTATTCTAGTAAATTTAATATCTATGTTGCCTTCTTAAAATTTACGTATTAAAATTGTAATACATTCTATTAGATTATCTATTTATATGCTTCTTTAAAAAGGAGAGCTAACACAAGAAAAAAAAATAACTTGAAAATGGTAGACCCACTTTTTATTTAGTGTAGTTGATTATAGTCATAAGGCTTTGGGTAAGGGACAAAACATACTATGAGGGACTATATTATACAACAAAAATAAAAATAAAAAAAATTGTGTAACGAAAATGTTAGGCCTTGGGTAAGGGTCAAAATATACGTTGAGAGGCTATATTGTACAAAAAATTACTCTGGAACAAATTTTTTAGGTTAAGTGTTATTATAAAGTTTTGTGGGCTCTTCTTAGGTGATGCCTTGGCCAAAGTGTTGGAAATTTACAAGGAGACTTACTAATACAATTATCAAGTCGAGGGATTCCTCTGTAAGCCATCTTCATTGACTCTATTCAACTCCTCTTGTCAAATTATCGCTCAAGTTTGTTACATCCATATAATGATTGATATACCTAAATAAATTGACAGAAAGTGAAGGACATGTTTGGCCAATATGGAATGAGTATTAGTTCCTTCATTGGTTCATTTGTTGGTGGACACAGGTAATACCAAAAGAAGCGAAAAGTGAGATAATGTTAGGAGACGATGTACTCAGACTTCTAGTGCAGCTTGGAATAGGTGAAACCTCCGTTATGGGACTCGTTATTATATTCAATCACATTATTAGCCCTAAAAATTATTAAGTAGGTGGGGTGGACAAGACGTTCCTACTATCGATTCGCCTTAGTTACTATTGGATACTCCACTGCACTACTCACCGCTGCTGGGCTAATTGACTGCTTGCCTTGGCTTCGCTGAACGGTTCGGTGGGAAACTATTATGATTTCCCCCCCTCCCTTCAGACAAGAGATTGAATGAAAGTTTTGACAACGTTGAGGATCCTTCTTGGATATTTTTCAACTGATGCACAATCTTACTGATGATGGTACCTGTTTTGACCTTAAAATAGGGGGCAAAGAGAATCAGAGTGGCAGCTAACGGTGACATGTCTACGAGTTTCCGAATCAGGTTGTTTCCATTTCAATATCTATGGTTTATCATCAAATGAAGTATACAATGTCGGAAAAAAAGATATGTTTATTGGAGCAAAGGGATGATTACATGAGATCTTGATCCCATTCACATCGTAGTTTTATAGTTAAGCGCATGTGCAATCTTTTAAAATATGTCATGATTTTTTCTACTGTATTATCAAGGACAACTTTCTCTAGTTATTTGTGGAAAAATTCAATGGGGATTCTCTGGTTATTTGCGAAGAAATTTCGGAGAGGAGACATTCAAATCCCAAATCTGGCTACTCATTTTTTTTTCATTTGCATTGTAATCCTGACATGATGCCTTAAGACTGCCATTTACTACCTCTAGGCCTGTTGGGCCACAGGGGTGGGTGTGGGGAGGGAGATGTGCAACTCCCTCCCCGCCCACCCCTACGGCCCAATAGGCTCAGGGATGGTAGGGGCCAATTCCAGAGTTAAAAAATACAAATATTCATGTAGTTTGTGAACCCTACTATTTACATAAAATATCCCAATTCATCTATAAAAAATGGCCGTAGAAAATTATATCAAAATTAAATATTTTTACATATCATTCAGACATTCAAAAAACATGCATAGGAGGACTTACCTGGTCTCGACGAGGAGGTTGAGGAAGCTGATAGAATTCCCAACGCCAACCAACTAACCTCGCGCAAAAATCCTAGCGCCAACCAACCAACCTCGCACAAAAATCTTGGCGCCAACCAACCAACCTCGCACAAAATTCCTAGTGCCAACTAAGCATCCTCATGCAAAATTCCTCTAGCACTAATAAATCCACCGACAAAAAATTACTAAATCGGCAAAAAACAATAAAAAATGTTGAAAAAAACAGTTGATGTACATACCTGATCATTTCCTCCAACGAACTGACAAGCCAAACGAAATAGCAGTGCTCAGGACAATCACAATAACACACTAACAAAGCAAAAAAATTACAACAGAGTCAGAGCCCCCATATATATAAACATTTTTTCGACCGAACAAATAGTTTGGCCGAATAAACAGTTCGACCGAATTATGTGTTCTACCGAAAAAAAAGTTTAGTTGAACTATTTTTTCTGCCGATTTTTCAACTCCAACAAAAAATTTGTTTAATAGTTGACATTAATCTAAACAGACAATTGTTGAGCCGAAGAAAATTTTTGTTTGACCGAAAAATTGAGATTGTGAATTTTTCGGGGGCATTTCTCACAAAAGTGTAACCCAACTTCACGTTTTCACACAGTCTCTATAAAATTTTGCAAATTTTAAAGTAAAATAACTTTTCATATAAAATTTCTATGAATTATTTCTAGAAAAAATGGAAATTAGCGAATCTTTTCTACAAAAAACATGGAAAATGATCCCATTTAAGAAGTTTAACCACCAATGTTTTCCATTCTAGATCATTATTTTTCTCTGAATCAGAATGTGAGCCAAAGTAATGCTATATGACTTCTAGCTCAACCATTAATCCCTACTTTGAGAGACATTTGATAGTGTTGTGCCAAGGGATTTTGTGGAACTTACACTACCTTCCACATGCTTTCATTGACTTTCTATTACTCTTCTTTACATGTGACTTGGATTAGTTGTCCTCTTTATTTTTTGTTTCGTGAATTAGGGACACCCTTACAATGATTTCAATGTGATAGATTTGTAGAACCAAAATCCTGCTTATTCTTCTATGTATATTTTTGCTCAATCTTGATAGCATCTCGATAAGTGTCTCATAGTGAAGAGATGTCCAAAAACTCCATCTCTATTTAGATGTACCTATGTAGATCCCTATATTACTTCAGTGTCAAGTTCCCTTGAAGCCTCTAATTCCTAAAGTTGAGTGCAAGTTATGGAAGCTATTGGTGTACTCTTGCACCATCTGGTCTCTCTCTTAGTGCAAAATCGTTCATCTCATGTACAAGAAACAAGGTTGAACACCTCCTTGAGGATACCAACCATTTTTTTCCATTTTTTTCTATAAATGTTGCAAACTCATCTCTGACATGTCTCTCCTAGTAACCATCCCACCTATTTGACATGGGGAAGAGACTTCAATATTGTGAATGTGATCTTTTCACTAATTAAGAAAAAAGTTGAAAAAGTACCCTATAACAAATTTAATCATTTCTTTGAAACATATGCATCTACACAACCTTTAAATAAAGGAATGTTAGAGTTAACTTGTACCTTGAAGGGTGTCACACTTCCAAAATGACTTCTTGTTGAATCTGTTTATACGAATTGTTAGACAATTTCAAAAGATCTAGGTGAAAGTATCCATTATCTTGTTCCTCTATTCTACGAGGGCTTATTTGAGCAACAACTTATAAGATTTCATGCTCCATCATCTCTATTTTCTTTTGCTATGGGAGGCTACTTGGGCTAACATATAATCTTTCTCCATGCTCAATTATTTTGAAACCCAACTCACTATACCATAACCTCATTCAAGGCACACATGGAGAAATAACAAAGAGCATATTGTTTTGTTACCACTAATATGGCTTATATAGAGAATGAAATGAAAGAAAATGTATAAATGGAAACACATATGGATATTGAAGAGAACACAATAATGCAATAAAACCTAAATTTATTAATACATGAAATATAAAAGACTATAAAATTCAATGCAATACAAATTAGCTAGAATAATAGTGGCTTATCTATGAAGAGAGTATGTAGACTACACTCATTTGCAACAAGACATTACAAGAGGTCAAGATTTCAATTTTAACATAAATTATGAAGCCCTAAGAGGCAAAATCCCTAAAGATCCAAAATCCTAACCTAGGAGATGATGGGGCAAAAGGAATGTGAGCTTAATCGAAGCATGTGATATATCAATTTCCCGAGGGAGCGACTTTTGCATATAAACTTCATTAAGGCCATTGCTTGGACCATTACAAAGTTTAATCCATGCTCTTTGATTTTAGTATGCTATGCAATCAAGATTTGTGAGTTATGTCAATTCCTAAAAACACAAGGGAAATGCCTAAAAAATGCACCAAAATTTTATGTTTGAAAAACTATAGTAAAACTACCAAGATGTGGAACCATTTTAAATTAGTGGAATAGGAGGGTGGCCACTGGTATCCCACTTGGATTATAAGTATAATCAAAACAAGTAGAGTAGAGCTAAGAGGAGGGAAGCAAAGCTAGGAGAAGAAAAGTAGAATAAATAGGAGCACAACCAAACCACAAGGATGATCTCTTCCCTATCATTCAAACAAAAAGCAATCGTCTAGCCATGTAAGAATAGGCTAAGTGAAAGTTTCACAAATTAGGAGGGTAGGCTCCTCATTGTCATTCAAATATAGAGCGAAAGAAAATCGATTTAAGGATGGAGCAATTCTACCAGGCAATAAACAAATAATGCATTGGGGGAAACAAGCATGCAATTAATAATAATTATTGCCTACGCCATCACTACTATAAGTAGTACAAGCTCTCCGTGATCTCTACCCATGTGCTTGTGGAATTCTCCCATGTAGATAGATCCTTGCCTATTCAACATGTCATTGCAAATGAGCTTGCCATCTCAATCAATATTCTATCATAAAAACTACACATCAATGACCTCAAATTTAATGCCCAAATGATCTTCATCTCCAATACTATCACTAAATTCCACTGTGTCACATGTCATGCTATGCAAAATATCACATCTATGCTTGGTACTTGTCAACTACTAATAGATTTGTATCTTCACATATTCCTAAAGAAAGTGTGCCAAAGGAGGTTGGCCCAGACAAGAATAACAATCACTGATGTGATACCATCAAAGAGATTAGAATTGAACCATATTAAAAGTATAACATGGCCCACTAATAATAAAGATATAAAGTATTTAACTCTATAATTTTTTAACCTCATACATGAGGCAACCTAACTCTTCACACCAAAACAATATAAACTTTAAAAATATTAAATTATCTTTTCAATTTCATTAAGTTGAACTAACTTTTTATAAATCTTTGGAAAAAATATTAACTAAAATAATATTGAATAAGACACATTAACCTAAGATAAATGATTTGATCTTAAATAACTTTTATTAGAGTAAAACTATGCATAAAAAATAATTAACTTAAATATAATTATATAAGATACATTAATAAATAAAATACATTAAACTAACATAAGCTAAAATAAATGATGGGTCTTAAATAAATTCTTATTGAGGTGAAACTATGTATATATTTTCTTTTATAAAATAGAAATTAAACTTCCCAACCATTAAATAATATTGAATAAAACACATTAACTCAAAATAAATTAATTGGTCTTATATAAACCTAAAATAATTAATTAAATAAAATTATATAAGATACATCATTAAATAAAATACATTAAATTAAAATAAGCTAATATCAATGAATTGGTCTTAAATAAAGACTTATTGGGTGAAACTATATCAAAACTTTGATAACGGTTCTCAAAAACAAGTAACATGGGCGTTGAAGATATTAACTAAGATACTCCAATTTCCTATTAAAATTTAGATTTTAGGTGTGATTGAGATTCTCAATATTTATTTAACATTTTTTTAAGTGAAGGAAGAAGTTTCTCGGAATTTATTTAATGTTCTTAGGAGTAAGTAAGAATTTAAGATATTTAATGATTTTTAAGAGACCAAGAAAGTATAAGATAAAGGTTTAATACTAGATTGGTTAAAATATTTAAGTTGAAATGATTCAAGTACCTTTCACTTTTATTCCACACAGAAATCAATACAACTCAAGGACAAGTAAAAGCTAAAATAGCCGATGGATGCAACGATGGCCAAGTGATCCTAGAGAATTGCTGAATGATATTATACAGATGTGGTTCCTCTCTGTTAGGGGAACCTAAACTTGGTGCCGATTGGCCCTCATAATTTCTAAGGACAACGTGAGTTACTACCAGGTCCACCATAATAAAAATGATTATTCCAATCAATATTGTAGCGATTCTGTATATTGTAACAGTTAGTATGCTCAGCTAAAGTAAGCATGGAATTAACACCTCTCAAGCTATTATCGCTGTCCACAATTTCCAAATTCCGAAAATAGCTTGCTTTGCCAAATCCTTCTTCTGCAAAATGACCACTCCCCATTTGAGTTGAAGTGTGTTCTCCCCCTTCCTCTGTGTTCACAATCTCTCCTCCCCATTCAATCATGCTTGCATGATCTGCAAGATGAGTGAAGAGTTCAGAAGGCCAGTACCCTACCAATGTGTTGTCTGCAAACTCCATCCACCAGTTGCCCTCTTTAGGATCCTGCCACAAACTCCACGTTACTAAGAAGAAGCAAAAAGTTCAGCAAAAAATATAACACAAAAGTTATAGGATACTAGATCTCTGAACCAGATATGTTACAATCTTTAATCTAATCTGATCATTGATACCATTTTACAAGAGATCAATCTATATCGTTTTCAAAATTTAATTGGATCTTGGATAGTTTGATGGTGCGCAGGAGAATACAGCTCACCTTCCAGATAAGAATGGTGATATCATATTGTGTGCCAGAGAACTCAGAAACCGGGAATATGGCAGCTCCTATTGCAATCCTGTTATTGGTTTGCACAAAACCAGAGCATAGAAGATTGTAGCATCCAGTATCCTGATATGAATCACTCTGGAAGATAAAGTTATGTGTCATAAAAACAGTCCTTCAACTTTGGATCAATTAAAATAGCAGAGAAGAAAAAAAACAAATGAACATATGCCCACAATCTCACGACCATGAAAAACTAATACCCACCGTCCAATAGGTAAAAAGCCGAGGCCTTGTGTCTCCATAAAGCTCAGGGCTGACCTGACTAGGAAAATAATGGTATGAGACCTCTCGTAAATACCGTAAATCAAAAGAAGGAAAAGAGATTTTTTCATAACAGAGAACAGAATGAAAACCTACTTGCCAGCCTGCTTCAATGCTGTTGAGATCCGAACCATCGAATGATCCTGAAAGAACCCAAAGCTGGGACAGACTGAACTCGTTGAGCGCTTCGATTCGTGGTGCCCATACATTGATAGTTGCCTTTGCACCGTAGTAATCTTCTCCCTGGACATAGCCTATTGCATGCTGCCATTGAATGGAACATGGTTATATTAGCAAAAAAATTTAGTTAAAATTTGATCTTTGTTGTTTAAAATTGATTTTTGATTGTGTATATAGATTCTGCACATTGAAAAATTCCATGGACAAATCTAAGTATAGAGACTTCACGACACAGATTATAGTACAAATCCCTACCAAAATTTGGCAAATTAAACTACAGGAAAATAGTCCAAAACCAATAACAGACAGACTAAGGCGTTGCTATTAAGTACATGGAGAGGGATAAAAACCAGTAAAAATGTGAGACTAGTCACGGTGATCACTGTTTTCTGGAAGAATTTATATATCAACAGAAGTGTACACATGCATTCAATCATGGATGGAATTAGAACTGCAAATACCTCATGTCCATTTCCATTGACGTCTGGTTTCTGGTCAAACCTAGCAGTTGGGTGTGATTTTTTTCCATACTGCTTAGGGGAGTCAGCTCTCATCAGATCTTCTGCAAAAGTTCTCCTCACTGGAATTGTTCCTTCTGGACAAAATCCGTTGAGGTGCCATGTCTGAGAAGCATGAACACTAAAACTTGTTCTATTTACTGGTGCAGGCCGAAACTTTGAAGGCCTCTCTGGCAGATCCTGCAGTAAAGGGCAATGAACATGATGTTATATATCTGAAACTTGTTTCAGATAACAAAAGGGGTAATTTCATCTGCCAGATTGTACTAATTTTATGATCTCACCTGGATCTTATGGTTTCTCAGTAACGGGTGATCAAATGCAGGCTGTTTGTGGCTATGAATACAGTCTATAATATCTCCATCAGGACTCTGCATGGGACCAGGTGAAAGGTTTAAGTTTTCTCGCTAGTAAATCCTCATATTGGTTAAAAGCACACAAAAAAAATCCAGTAGACTTGAGCTTTGAAATATGATTGAATCAAAAGCACATTTTATTATATTATAGATTCTTCACCTGTATGCTTTTGATAGCAGGCTTGTTTATTCTCCTTAAATGCTCATGAATCCGGCATAGTTTCCTGCCTGTCTTTAATCCCAAATGGGTAGAATTACATCTTGTCAGATTAGAAGAATTCACAAGCTTAGAAGAGTTTGCATTCCCTTCAATCACAGCCAAAGTTACAAATAACAAAATCAGAACTAAACTCCACCACGCCGACTTCCTGGAAGTAACTCCCTCAGCATATATCTTTATCTCCAACTCCATAATAGCTCAGTATTGAATTTCCAACACCAGCTCTCTTTCTTTCCCTTGGATCTTATCCTTCTCTTCCATAGCTCCAAAGCACAGTACACCAGGTCTGCAACTGCTACCAATTAAGGCACCGTATTGAATTTAAAAGCAATTACTCTAAACCTCAAAATTCAAGGAGAGTAAAGAGTGGGAACGAAATGCTTCAGTTTTTTCCTTATAGCACTTTATTGCTGAATGTACTACACTTCTTCAAGTCCTCACCTACTAATCATTAGTCTCTTCGCAAACACTTCTACAGCCTGCACAAAAATCTGCACCCGTTGACCGCCCTCAAGTTTCTCCTAGGGCCAGTCTGTGTTCACATCTCGAAACCTTCCACGTGGTACTCAAGCTCCATGTTCATTGAGCCCTAGAAACCATCAACGACGTTGGATGGTGCCCATAATTTGCACCATACGCTTCCATCCTCCAACTGGTTGCAACTATTAATACTGAAATTACTGCAGTGTTCTTCCCCATCCCTGCCCATTCTTTCTTTCTTCATGTCTATTCATCAGAGCTGTTAATGAGGCTAACGGCCCACTGAAAGTTTGACATTGAAAAATCCACCACCTCCTCTCTGTACTTAATTTGATGCAGACCAGGCCCCTGCCACGAATTCAATTCTGCAATCAATACCATATTTCAACGCTTGCAAGATTGAGCACCCGCAGTACACCAAGTTTGGCAAAGTGATTTTTCTAAAGTGAGATCCATGCATTTATATTTGCAGAAACCCTACAACTGGCTGGCAGTTACATTGATTAAGATGGCTTGATTAGTAAAGAAATGCAAAGCTACTGTAACCCCATACGGGCTTCAAAATTTTCTATATTTTATCACTTCCCTTGGGATTAATAGCATGGCCTCTCCTTACAACCTACCACTCGACCAAGCAGTTAAGTGGGTTCTGAATCTCTAAATACCCTTTGCTCAGTTCCCCTGCTCCAGCCGGACGCCTTAATGAAGGCAGCAATCTAATGAACTGTCATATCCTGCATGTTTCACCTACTTATCTTTGCAAATAATTCTTCTTCCTTGTCTCATTGTCTTTCTCCATATCTGTCACATGTTTTTCCACAACAGCTGTAGCTGTAGCTGTAGCAGCAAGCAAACGTAGGCAGGTTCCATAAAATCTGCTTGGATTTCTCCTCCTCTTTATTAAACTATCTTCACCTCGTGAAAGAGAAAAGTCTCATTGGAAAAAATTAAAATGACTACGTGAACTCCACTTGTCTCGGGTGTAGAAAGTTCTGTGACATCACCATTGCAAAATCCTATCCGTTTCGCGTCTCCCCGTCAATTTGAGTAGATCCGGGTCTTATTATTTAATTTTCCATAGTTTGGGAGATTCGCGTCTCCCTGTCAATTTGAAAAAATCCTAGCTTTATTATTTAATATTCCTGAAGCTGCAGCCATTATATTGCTGAAGTTGCAGCCATGGTTAATGATGTTTATGATTATAGCAGGAATATTATAGTCAGTAACAGAATTTTTGGAAACTTGTGTATTTTGTTCGAAGTTTTGGGTGACATTTTGTACATCTTTAGAAGCAAGAGGATGGGTGAAGTGTTCACTCTAAACGTAACAGAATTTTTGGAAACTTGTATATTTTGTTAGAAGAGTCAGAGGTTTCCCGTCAACATATCACACATCTTCAGGAGCAAAAAGATAGGTGAGGTGTTCACCCTAAATGTCAGGGTCTTCAAACAAAATACACAAATTTCCAGAAGTTCTCAACAATATGACGTTTACAATTTCATACATTAATTTTTATTCATAGTGGGAAAATTGATCATAACTTAGTTGTCAAATTAGTAGTGAAGCCAATTATTTGAAGTTGTTATTGGCATATCACTATTATTGAGCAGAGAGGCTCATTCTACAACCCAATTTGATGTGTAAAGTTGTCCATCTATCATCAAACTTGAATTGAAATTTTGCTCCTATCCATCAAAACAAAAATTATGAAAAGTTTAAAAAATAAATAACTATACAAAACATCTAAATAATATTGGCTGATAAAAAAATTTACATTTGAAGAAATTAAATCCTAGAATATTAAATCCATATTTAAGAAATTAAATCCTAGAATATTAAATCCATATTTAAGATAAATCTATACTATGTCAAATATAATAATTTATTAATGAGTAATCACTCTCTTATAACTTACTAATGAGTAATCACTCTTAAAGAAACAAACTTTCATTCTATGACCTGGAATTTTTTCATAAACAAACTTTCATTCCAGTGCCCTTGAGCTGAATTTGAATTTTCATTCCAGTGCCTTTCATTTATGAGCTGAATTTGAATGGTTTTCATAAACAAACTTTCATTCCAGTGCCTTTCATTTATGAGCTGAACTTTTTTCATTTGGTAATAGATCTGCATAAAGGAATTTTCATGGAAGCAAAATAGTCCAGCAACGAAACTTTAATTAAAAAGTGGTTTAGGAAGAAAGATTAGGATAGAACACTTCAGAATTCTTCAAGGGAATAAGGATTTATAATATACAATTCATTAAGAAAATGCTTGGATTTTATGGAAAGCTCTTGTTCACATGATAGCTCAAATCAATGTTGACTCCATGGTGAAGTATTTTATGGGAAGCTCCCTTACCATTTGTTTAAATGTATTTTTTTGGGTGCCAATCAGTACTTGTTCTTGGGAATAGGAGTGAATTTGTCGAAGTGTGTTGATACGCTCCGATATGTTAAATATTATCAGAAGTCAAACATTGTTTAGAACTTAATTTGAACAATAGCCTTATCTATAGTAATGTTAAACATGTGTATTACATAAACTCACGTATGGTTAAGCATATTTTTAAACAAACCTCAAAGAAACAAAGTGAAAATGAATGTAAAAATATTCATAAGTGCGTATGACTGTTCATGGGAAGATACACTATAACTTTTCATTGATATCATTTTAAATAAATAATTATAATTTGCAAGAATTAAACTTGTAATTAAAGATTATGTTTAAGAGTGAGTTTGTAATTAATGAAAAGCAATATAAAAAATTCTTGAATTAATGAAAAATAACATAATTTTTTATTTATTTTAAATGGTTAATTTAAAAAAAATGGTTTCACTTTGACATTTTTATTGTTGGATGTTACTTATTGAATTTGCATTTTAGATATAGAAAATCTAAATTCAAAGATAATTAGATATTTAAATTGTTTAATTAATATAATTTGACATTTTTATTGTTGGATGTTACTTATTGAATTTGCATTTTAGATATAGAAAATCTAAATTCAAAGATAATTAGATATTTAAATTGTTTAATTAATATAATTTTTTGGATTATGAGAAAATTTGAGAATTAAACTATGATGCATTATAAAGAAATATATAACATATAAATATTTTATTATGAAAATTTTTAATTAGAAAAATCTAATTATTTTTTGTATTTTTGTTTTTATATTTTCAATTAGATATTATAGTCAAACACAATGAATGTTGACCTTAGTCTACACCTAAGATTGATGCATTCATCATGTAGGAATTTACAGGGTAAGTTCCTCAAAAAGAACACCAAAAGGACACCGCTCACAACCAGATCACAGATCAATACACCAGTATTTTTGACGTGGTTAAAACCCTCAAAGAGGGAAACAGTCCACGGCCTGAGCCAACGCGGCCACTTCAGGCAATTTATTAATAAAAGAATGAAAATTTACATATGTTTCTTTCATGCACGGATTACCCTACAAATGACCCTCCATGCGCTTTAAATAGAATTCATGGACCAATCGGGTGTCAAGCCACGGATCAAGTGTCGGTAATACCGAGGAGAGAATGAACCGTCGGATCACTACATATCGTGGCCGTCGAATTGTAGGTTACAAAATGTACAACGGTAAAGAAACACACTTTACCTAACTCTATACCTAACTCTACACTAGACCAAGTTGTACTTAACTATTTCCTATGTGTCGGAATATCCTAACATCCCCCCTTAAGAACAACTTGGGATAGGATTGAAGGATTTACAAATATGACACAATAGGAGAAGGAAGGAGGCACTAGAGCCTATCCCCCCTTAGTGACAACTTCCTGAACTCCAACCATAAATCGAAGTTTAGTGAACTTCGCCTTTGTGAGAGCCTTTGTGAAGATGTCTGCAACTTGATCATCTGTTGAACAATATTGCACTTCAAGAACATGGTCGTGAATGAGCTTTCTGATGAAGTGCATGTGCAGTTCAATGTGTTTGCTGCGCTGATGTTGGACTGGATCTTTGCATAGCTGAATGGCACTTTGATTATCACACCAAAGTGTAGTCGGATGCTGCTGCTGAAGGCCAAACTCTGACAGGATCTGACGAAGCCACAAGGCTTCCTTACTAGCTTCTACGGCACCACGATACTCTGCTTCTGCTGATGAAAGAGAAATGGCAGCTTGTTTCTTACAAGCCCATGTAATAGGTCCTGAACCAAGAGTGAACACATAACCGACAGTAGACTTCCGATCATCAGGGTCACCATCCCAATCGGAATCAGTGAAACCAATCAATAGAGGAGTTGCTTCGGCACTGTAATGAATCCCAAACTGAATTGTACCTCGAACATAACGAAGTATTCTTTAGCTGCTTTCCAATGACTTTCACGGGGGTTTTGCATGAACCGAGCAACAAGGCCAACAGCAAAGGAAAGGTCAGGACGAGTATGGGTTAGATACAAAATTTTTCCTACAAGTTGACGGTATAAGGTAGCATCAACTTCAGGAGAAGTACAAGTGACTGAAAGTTTGACTCCAGACTGAAAGGGAGAAGGGGCTGGCTTACAGTCTTCCATGTGAAAATGGCGTAGAATATCACAGGCATACTTGGACTGGGAAAGAGAAATACCCTCCTTGGATTGCAAGACTTGAAGACCGAGAAAATAGTGTAAGTGTCCTAAGTCTGTCATTTCAAATTTCCTTTTAAGGCTAGACTTCACATGGTTTATAAGGTTGGGATCACTACCAGTAAGGATAAGATCATCAACATAAAGAACAAGGATGATAAGAGAGTTGCCAACTTTCTTGGTGTAGACAGTATTGTCAGAATGACACCTAGAAAAGCCAGATTCTAAAAGAAAGCTATCCATTTTGGCATACCAAGCCCGAGGAGCTTGCTTGAGACCATAAAGGGATTTCTTAAGTCGACATACAAGGCTGGAGTCTGTTTGTATGAAGCCAATGGGTTGTTCCATATAGATTTCTTCATGCAAGTCCCCATGCAAGAAGGCAGATTTAACATCCATCTGATGGACTTCCCATTTGAAGGAGGCAGCAAGGGAAAGAACAAGGCGGATAGAGTTCATTTTGGCAACAGGGGAGAAGGTTTCAGTGTAGTCAATGCCTTCAACCTGTGAAAAACCTTTAGCAACAAGACGAGCTTTATGTTTATCAACTTTCCCATCTGGTCCATACTTGGTTCTGTAAACCCATTTGCATCTAACAAGTTTTCGTCCCTTTGGTAGAGGAACAAGATCCCATGTATCATTTGCCAATAATGAATGATATTCTTCATTCATAGCTGCTTCCCAATCTAGATGGCCCGAAGCCTCTGCAAAGGTGTCAGGATCATAATTTACTGGAGCTTGAGCCAGTAAAGAAGAGGCTCTCTCGAACTGAGAACGTGTACGTCGCTGATCTGTAGGATCACCGGCAAGATCACCTGCTGCATCTCGAGTAGCACGAACCCATTTTGGAAGCTCAGGAGCTGAAGGAGGATCCTGAGATGGTGGGGGAGGATTTCCATCCTCACTTTCATCATCTGAAGAAGAAATGTTTTCAAAAGTAGAAGAGATAGGGAGAGGTGGCACAACCACCGAGCTAGGCTCGCAGGTCGATATATTTTCATCAAATTTTACATCTCTTCTAATGATAACATTTTTGGACTTAAATGGAATAAGTCTATAGCCTTTGACATCTTCAGAATATCCAACAAAAGTACATTTTTCACTCTTAGGTTCTAAAGCTTTATGCTTTTCATCTGGAATATGGGCCCACGCTTCACTTCCAAAAACACGAAAGTGACTTACATCTGGTTTGATTGAGCTCCATGCTTCTTCTGGAGTGATATTCTTTAAAGCCTTAGTAGGAGTGTGATTTATTATGTAATTTGCACAGTTAATTGCTTCTGCCCAAAAACTAAGACCAAGTCCTTTAGATTGTAGCATACAATTAGCCATTTCCTTTAAGGTGCGATTCTTCCTTTCAGCTACACCATTTTGTTGTGGAGTATATGGAACAGTATGTTGCATTTGAATTCCATTCTCAGTGCAATAGTTGATGAATGTGTTTTTAACATATTCTCCGCCATTATCAGATTTTAACTTAAGAATTTGATGTCCAGATTGTTTTTCAACAAAGGCCTTGAAGGCCAAAAAAGTGTTAAATACTTCACTCTTGAGTTTTAAGAAGTATAACCAAGTGCGTCTGGAGAAATCATCAATGAAAGTTAAGAAATACTTGCAACCAGAGAATGACACAACTGGAAGTGGACCACATAAATCACTATGCACAAGCTGTAAAGGGGCTGAGGCGTGCCAAGAGGCACGTTTTTCAAAACTGTCCCGATGATGTTTTCCGAGTACACATCCGGAACAAACACCATCTCTGCAAGATACCATAGGAAGACCTGTCACCATATTTTCTTTACATAGATGCTGAAGGGAGCGATAGTTTAAGTGACCCAATCGCTCATGCCAAAGTTTGCTCACTTCATCGTTATGAGCAACAAATACTGAGGGAAGATTTGATGACCCAAAGTTGTGAAACTTATACAACCTTGTAGAATCATCAGCAATGCCAGTAGCCAAAATCTGTTTAGGATCTTTTAAGTCCTTGATTACAACATCATGAGGTGAAAATTCAACGATTTTACCTTCACCTGAATGAGTTATCTGATATACAGATAGAAGGTTGCAGTATAAGGTTGGAACACATAATACATCATTAAACTGACCATTGTCTAGATGAACAGTTCCAGTCCCTACAACATTAAGAGATCTATCATCACCAACATATATATTTTTGGTGTTACAATCATTTAAAGAAGAAAACATGGCTTTGTTTTTGGCCATGTGATAAGAAGCTCCAGAATCAATGAGCCACTCATGAGAATGAGAAGAAGAAGATACATTTAATGCATAGCCAGACCGAGATGCTTGACAACCACATGCAGAAAGTGCCATTCCTGAAGATGAAGTTGAAGTTGAAGATTGCCCCAAATGGATGTTATGCTTCTTCATTGCTGCTTCCAAGGCTTCCATCTTTTTAAAGCATTTTGATTCTAAGTGGCCATCTCGATTACAAAAATTGCAATGTCTATCAGTCTTCTTCCCTTTGTTTTTATTTGTCTTATCATTTTGTTGAAATGATTTTTCATTTTGGGGCTGAAATTGCTTAGGACCCTTGTTTGGTTTAGGACCATTCTTTTTAGGATATGACTTCTTAGGATTCTTTGAATTTGGTTGCTGTTGGGCGGCTAATTCTTTCTTGGAAGAGTTTCCAAGATTAAGAAGACCAAGGTGTAAGAGTTTTTCTTGTTCTCTTATTAAAGAATCACAAAAAGAGTCAAAGGAAGGGGGTTTGTAGTCTTTTCCTTGAGAAATGAAGGCTTCTCTTGTAGAATGGAAGGTGGAAACAAACACAGAGTAGGCTGGTCCCAACTTTGTAAGAATGGAATAGATAAGGTTACTATCTTCTTTCTTAACTTTAACACCTTCCAAAATATATCTAAGGGTCTTGAACATGGACAAGAAATCTTCAATGCAAGAAAAATTATTAGGGTCCAATGTAACCAACTCATTTTCAAGTTGATGGGCTCTTATTTCATTTTTAATCCCAAAAATTTTATTGATTTGTTTCATTGCTTCATCAGGAGAATCAATTTCTGCAATATGGAATCTAAGATCTGGAGAAATAGACATCCCTATCAATCCACGTGCTTGATCTTGCCTATTTTCCCATTTAGCAGCCTTATCTTCATCCTTCGGTTTCTTTTCTTGGCCTGAGGCTATTCTGAATAGACCTTTACTTCTAAGTAAATCCTCAATGTAAGCCAACCATTGGAAGTAGTTGGTGTTGTCAAGGGTAACTTGGTATTGAATTTCCATTTCAATGGAAACTGAAGCTAAAGATGCTGAAAATAAGTGTTCCAATGGATAGATCTCGAAAAATTAGGCTGGTTTAAAAAAAATGGCTCTGAAAAAGGCTTCCGGATGAAGAAGTTATGGCTTTTTAAAAAAAAGTTGTTGAAGTTGCCGACGAAGTGCGGGAATGTGCGGAAATGAAAAAGTCCGCCCCCACAAAATGGAGACTTGAACCCAAGACCTCTACTCTCTTAAAATAGCTTTGAACCAATTGATCTATCCAAAAAATTTGAGAGAGAGAGGGGGGGGGGGGGGCTTTTGGTTGCGTGCTTGCTTTGAGAAAGCTCTTTTTCCCTACAAAACAAAAAACACAAAACCCAACACGGACATGCAAAGAAAACGAACCTTATGGCTCGAAGTTAGCTTTAGCCGAAAAACTAAATATTTTAAAAAAATGAACCTTGCGGCTCAAAGTTAGCTTTGGCCGGAAACTAAATATTTTCCTCAATGTTTTTGATTTTCCAAGATCACCCTAAGGCGCAGGGAAAAGAGCATACACATGAGAAAAATCCTTCCTTTTTGTTTCTGATTTGCCCAGATCGCACAGAGTCGCAGGGCAAAGAGCATACGCAGAAATGAAAGGTATAGATCCAGTAATAAAAAGGCTAAATAAACCGAAACCGAAATAAACAGAGAGAAAATAACAGTAAACTGCAAATAAACACTGTATACCTCCAGATCTTAAAAATGACGCAGCTAGGGCTACCCGAAACCTTTTCGCGTGAAACGAAAGGGGTTCCTCACTGGAACAGATGCTCCGAACACAACAGAGCAGTCCTCTCGTCCCGAAAGTAGTCAGAAACAGCAGATCTAGGAAACAGCAGTCGGATGCAGTTCTACCGGCTTCAGATTTGGATCATCAACGGACGCGGCCCTCAAATAGCTCTGATACCATGTAGGAATTTACAGGGTAAGTTCCTCAGAAAGAACACCAAAAGGACACCGCTCAAAACCATATCACAGATCAATACACCAGTATTTTTGACGTGGTTAAAACCCTCAAAGAGGGAAACAGTCCACGGCTTGAGCCAACGCGGCCACTTCAGGCAATTTATTAATAAAAGAATGAAAATTTACATATGTTTCTCTCATGCACGAATTACCCTACAAATGACCCTCCATGCGCTTTAAATAGAATTCATGGACCAATCGGGTGTCAAGCCACGGATCAAGTGTCGGTAATACCGAGGAGAGAATGAACCGTCGGATCACTACATATCGTGACCGTCAGATTGTAGGTTACAAAATGTACAACGTTAAAGAAACACACTTTACCTAACTCTATACCTAACTCTACACTAGACCAAGTTGTACTTAACTATTTCCTATGTGTCGGAATATCCTAACACATCATACTTTCTTAGTGTTACATCATGCTCTATTTAAAAGCATAGGAAAAAAAACCATAATTCTAAACATCTCCAATCATTATGAGTAGCCAAAGATTATTGGCTAAGATAATGGGAATTTTAAGAGACATAACTATTTATCAATTGTAGTCAATTCCATTTGGACCATGGTCAACCATTAGTCTATGTCAACTATGTGTGTATGTCTCGATCCCTTTGACTCCTCTAGTCAACTAGAAGTTTTTGTGGATCACTCAACAATTCATCGACTTTAATAGCTGCAATTATTCTTCTAACTTGACTATTGCCTTTTTAGCTTGATCATCAACTTGTCGTCCCTAGTTTATTATCCAACTAAATCATTGAGTGACTAAATATTATTGGCAAAGTGTATGACACCTCGATACTCATCAGAATAAAAATAATAGTTTTTATTCTCTCTCCCAAAAATTACTTTGTAATTACTAATTTTCTTATATAATAATAAAGATAAGGTTATCAAAAGAGTCATATTTCACTTTCACTTTTTCGTTTAAAAAAAAAAGAAATGGAAATGGTGAGATGGAGGTGGAGATGGAGATCAGTACTCTATATACATATATAGTTAAGAAGGAAAATGGAAAAGGTGAAGTAGAGGTGGAGATTAGTAAAATATATATCTATAAATAAATAATAAATAAACATATATAGTTAAAGGGTAGAAAAGATAATTTGCCATTTTGTATTGAAAAATCATATTATATAAGATATTAAATAAACTGAATTTAAAATGACTAGGAAAAAAATAGTTATTTAAAAAAAATCAATTTTTAATAAATATTAAAAGAATAATTCTAATTTTAAATTTTGTAATAGAAAAATTTGTATTCATAGTGTCATAATGAAGAGGGTGATGGTGAAAATTTGGCTATGTCCCTTTAAAAGTGGCTTTGCACACTTTCACTATTCAACGCTACCTGCCATCATGAAGGAGAACGTGAGGAATGGGTAGAGAATGAAGGTGTACAAACTCACACCTTCCTCCAACACTCATCATTCTCATCATTATGGCAATGAAGGATGTAAATGTGGATTTTTTCACATTTTACATATATTTAAACAAACCTCAAAAAAACAGAGTGAAAGTGAATGTTAAAAAATTGGTGATGGTGAAAATTGGGCTATGTTATTTTAAAAGTGGCTCTGCACACTTTCACTATTCAACCCTACCCACCACCATGAGGGAGAAGGTGAGGAATGGGTAGAGAATTAAGATGTACAAACTCACACCTTTCTCCAACACTCTCATCATCATTATGGCAATGAAGGATGTAAATATGGATTTGCACATTTTACATATATTTAAACAAACCTAAAAAAAAACAGAATGAAGTGAATGTTAAAAAATTCATGTGTCTATTACTATTTATTGGAAGAAGAAAAAATTATTTGCATTGATACCATTTTTTTTACACAATGGGAAAATTGTCATAACTCAATTTTCAAACCAATAGTGAGGAAAGTCATCACCTACTATTATTCCCAATGTAAGTTGACTCATCACCATTATTCAATGAAAACCATGCCACTTGGAAATACCCGTTGGTGGTCTGTAAGGGGGCAAAAATTCACTCTTTTCAGATGCATCTGGGTCTTAGGTCGTTAAGTTGTTTCCTTGCTCCAAAGAAAATGAGCTCTTAGCTAAACAAAAGCAATTTTAAAACATACTCCAAAATCAATATTAATAATATCTAAAATAAATAATTTTTATTTATAAAAAATAAATTTGTAATTAGAAATTATCATTTTTAAAAGCCAAATATATAATGAATGAAAAATAATATAAATTTCTTCCTTTAAACCTAGAGTTTTTCAATAAAAATAATTTGACTTTGCAATCAAATCATTTTTTAATAAAAATGGTTTCACTATGGCATTTGCATAAAAATTGAAACAACTCATTTTATGGTTTCACTCTCTCATTTTCATAAGAATGGAAATAATAGCTTTTTCACTTATGGAGAGTCATTTTCTAATTAATTAGTTGTCTTCATGACAATATAGATATAGTTCTTTCCAGTTAAGAGAGTTATATTTCACTTTCACATTTTAATGAAAATAAGGAAGGAAAAGGTGAGGGTGGAGGTGAAGGTTTGCAATCAATATATATGAAAATTTAGTTAAAGGGTGCAATTTAGAATTTAGAGTTTTATAGTGAAATAAAAGATTAAATAAAAATTTAAATAAATCAAATTTAGAATTAATGAGAGGAAAAGATTTATTTATAAATATTTTTTTTTTCTTTTTAATTTTAAATATCATTTTGCAATAAAGGATTTTGTCTTCACAATTTCGTAATGAGGATGGTGAGGGTGAAAGTGGGGCTAAGTGTGAAGGTGTTTTTTTAAGGGTGGGTTTTCACACTTTCACCACTCAACCCTACCACCATGAGGATGAGTGTGAGGGTTGGGTAGATGATGAATCTATACAAATCCACACTTTCATTCAATCCCCCTCACCTTCATGGAAATGAAGGGTGTAGGTGTGGATTTCTACACCTTCAAATCCACTACTATAAGGGCAGACATTGGTGAATAAAGGTGTGGTTTTTCCATTAGGGTAGGAAGTGATTCTCCACACATTTAAACTCCACTACAATGGGAGGAAATAAGGGTAGGTGCATGTTCGCACACTTTCATCCCTAACTGCCATGAGAAGTGGCATTAAGGATGAAGGTGTGGTTTTACACAACCTACCTTTATGATTCTTGACACCTCCACCTAACATTATTATGAGGGTGAGGAGCGGTTAGCAAGGTGTGGTTAAGCACAACTTCACACCTCACTTCCGTTAGGGTTGGAGATAGGGGGATTGGGAATAGGTTTTCACACATCCCCTCTCGCCCCCCAATATGTTGCCATGAGGGGTGGCGATAAGGGGTGAAGAATTGTTTTGCATACCTTCAACCCTAACACCACCCTCATGGGGATGGGAGAAAATTTACACTCAATTAAGACCCTAAGTTTGTAACACCCTCCTCCCACATCTACCCAAGTAACCAACCAACCGGGGTAAACATGTGACGAGAATTTATTGTGATATGATTCGATTCCCTATGTGTTAGTTAAGGAAGTGGAACCAACAAAAACACACCATTCAGACCTTCCACATTAGCAACAGAACTCCTAGGAGCCATCCCAACCACTTAGGTAACCAACCCCTGATACCAACTGAGTTTTTATACTATTAAGCCCTAGAAGCTCCCTTGACATGGGAAAGCATGCATCTAGGAGGCTCCAGATGCTCCCATAGCATGTGTATGCATGCGTCCAGGGACTTTTTTGCCAAGTGTTGTGCCCGCATCTCCCAGATTTGAGCCAAATTTTCAGGCCTAGAGCTGAGGTCACTAACCAGAAGTCAATGACATTTTTAGAATTGCAAGATAACAACAAAATAATAATACACACACAATCACTTGAACAAGGACTTGACTAGAACCCTACTAGCTATGTCAGACATTTCGTTAAACATGTCACAAATATGTAATCTATAGGTTTAAACAACATATTTGGGCATAGGGGTTTCATACTCATCTGAGAATCGCTAAGAAACATTGATGCATCAACACATTAGCAACAGTTTCATCCATTAGGCCATTGATACATTGTCCATTCATTTACAAGTAAAAAACATGATAATATCCATACATAACCACCGTTATCATACATTTGCATAACTAACATAATAACAACACAAATACCAAGGAAACAACAACCATATAATCCACATATAAAACAGAATAATACTCATGAAATAAAAAGGAGAAATAACCTCATATTAATGATGCAAAGGCCAACCAATTGTGGGACTTCCCGACCGTAGACATGGTTCAACCAAATCTCTTTCAACCAGTCACCCCCGTGTCGTATTCCAAGCATGAATGTGGGATCTCATAAAACACATCAATCAAAACCATCCAGGGCTTTTAGAGGCCAAGCCACCTTAACCCATCAAACAGTGATTCCACCTCACGGCCAGACATCACAAAACCATCACTAAAATAGTCTCTACCCAAACCTTCCAAGGCTCTAGAGCATTTGTTCCAACCAAGGCTTACAAGAATAGTAACTCAACTCACAACTGTCACTGGGCTCCATAGTGTTTTTCCAACCAAGGCTCTAGGACTAGTAACTCAACCCACCAAGGTCTCCAAAGTGTGTGTCCAACTAAGGCTCCAGGACTAGTAACTCAACCCAAGCTATACAAGTCTCAAGAGCGTTTGTCCAACCAAGGCTCCAGGAACTAGTAACTTAAGGCAACCTAAAAGAAACATGAGAGCTAACTAGAAAACAAAGGAATAAACCCACAATACCATGGCTATTCAGGAAATGGAAAGGCTAGGAAAATCCACTTTCAATCTAGGAAACCCTTCATGCCTGTTAGTGTCAGTCTTTCCAGCCTTCCTCCAGTGATCAAATATGCTCTTACAAAGTGGTCTCAGAGTTTCCAAGTCAAATTTTGTCATTTCAAAGAGTTTTCAAGCAAAATTTGGTCACTAGGCATTAGGTCTGGGGTTTGCTTTCAGTCCTTCTAAAGTTGTCAAAATGTTGGTCCATGTCATTATTCAGCTGAGTCTATCATCATTCATAGGGTTTTCACTATCATGTCAATGTCTAATGAGTCATTTTACACCTTGTTCATGCTTCAGTTGCGCCTAGGCAAGGTCATTTCCCTCTCCTAGGGTTTTGAAGGCAATTTCTCTTGGATGGTCAAATCATCGGCAAAACTTGTATCCTGATGTTCATACACCTTCCCCTATCCTTCATGTACCTTATCAAATGCTTCCCATCACTGATATCCCCCAAATTCCTTATTTTGCACAAACCCTAGTTTCTAGCTACAACTTGGCAATTTTCTAGGTTTGGCCTGTGTTTTGCCCTTTTGGACCCCTTCCCCTCACTCAATCTCTGAGATTCCACTTTCCCCTACTTCCTAACATCCCTCCCCACTCCCAAAAATTTCCCCAAGAATTTAGAAGCCCCCCATCCCCTTCATTTCGCTCCATTTCGACAAAATTCCTTGTTTCACACATCGGGACAAGTCGCATTCAAATGATGTTCCAGAGCAATAAAAGATGAATTTTGGAAAACTGAGAGAGGTTTTTGTCCATAACATGCCAAATAAGAAAAAACTCCTTCACTTTTTTCACAGGTGTTATGGTTTTAGAGAAATGTCAAAATTACAATCGCAAGATCCAAGGAGGTTGGTCAAAGCACAAAAACGGAGAAAAAGGCCCGATCCCCTCCACATCTTGGCAGAGGCTTCCTTGAAGGAGCATGGAACTAAATATCTCAGCCCCAGCACAAATTCCAAGAAATTTTGAGCATTTTGGCTGATTTTTGGTTTTTAAGGCAAAAAACAGGTTTTTCCGCTTGACGGGTCTCACCCCCCGCGCGACCCTTTCACTTGGCAACTCTATTTTCAAAAAACTCAGCATTTCTGGATTTGGCATGAAAATTTACACATGCTCACCCATTGCCAAGAGATTTTATGAAGTTTTGGGCCTCCTGAAAGTAAAAAAACAAGCAAAAAATGACTTTCTGCCACATTTTTGACACACAGAAAGCAGTCTTGGGAGATTGCAATTTTGGAGGGGCAAATGACAACCAAATTCAGAAATTCCAGTTGGGTTGGAAAGTAGACTCACAGACCTTTCGAACAAGCCTACTCTTGACTCATTTTAACACCTAAAAGTGCCCCAAAAGTGCTCTCAAAGGCGCGCGACCCGTCAGGCAAATTGCTCAGGATTTCAGCCTACAGCTCAACAAAACGGAGTTTTGACTGTATTTGACTTTTTGGAGTTGATTTTTATCCTTCTTGTTGTAAATGATGTAAATTTATGACACTTTTACACTTATGTATCTCTTCTGGAAGATTCATTCATGAGATAGGTGAAAATTAAATGAATGAATTGGTTTCCTAGTTTATAGAGGCAAGTTGTTTTGACTGCCTAGTTTTCAGTGCTTAGTTTAGAATTGGTTGAAACAGCTCCTAGGATAGTGAGCTCGACCCCTAGAGGCAAGGAAAGATGTTAGATGATCTATATTATGTACTCTCTTGCTCATTTTCATGGTTGGACTCTTGAGGGAGAAGCTCTTATTGTATTATTCACTGTATCTCTGCAATTTTTGGCAAAGGAAGACCAGGGTTTTGCAGTCCTTTTTGGGATTCTTGTGGTAACATGTATTGATGGTGTGTTTCTCTTTGTACTTGTAAGTGTGTTATGCGAATCATTTCCTTACTTTTCCTTCTGCAAATTAGGCAAATGAAGTGTTAAAGTAGAACTCATGACTGTCATGCTCTGCTTTTAAGTTTGCTTAATATCAATGTTTTCAACTGTTTAAGGGGAATTCAAGGTTATTTCTTGCTCTCCTTAACTCCTCATCAGTCATTCTCATCCATCCATCTCTATCAAAGGCATCAATATTGTTTCCTACCTCGCCCCAAAGAACCCCCTGCGAAAACTGTGTCCAATCCCTGCACCCGGAATTGCCATTCCCCAAATTTCCACCAAAACTTTAAAAATCCCAAATTTAAACCTCTTGATCAGTTTACTAGCCTAAAATCAGTGTTTTCCTATTGGTCATCTCTCCCATTGAAGATCTTTACTGAGATAGACCAGAGAGAGCCCTCTCCTGCCCCGTAGGGCTAGCTACGAGGCTAAGTGGTTTGATGTTGCCTTGAAGTTTACCTTTCTCAGCCTGAGGTGAAATTTCAAGCGCTAACAATGCCAATGACAAATCATGACCAATAAACCACATGCATATGCCCTGCATGCCAAAACTAGTGAGGGAAACATACATGCAACTCCGTACCTACAAGAAAAACCTGTTGTAGTTGTTGATCTTGATGTGCTCTTGCACTTTCATGCTCTTCCTTTGCCTTATTGCTCCAAAACTCTACGTATTCCACACTCCTCCAAGAGTGCTCCAAGAAAACTCTAAGTGTCCAAGAGTATGAGAGAGAGAGAATAGATAGAGCTCCAAAACTGAAATGAAAAAAAGTATGTGTATTGATCCTAAGAAGCCTTTTTATTAATGAGGTCTCTATTTTCTTCATTTTTCATTATTTTCTTTCATTTTCATCCTCACATGCAACCTGCGACCTTTCACCTTCCTTTTCTCCTAATTTCCATTATTTTCATAAATAAATATGCCAAAATGCCATTTTTCCTTTCCAAAGCCTTTGTCATTCCCTTTGTCGATTCCTTAGCCATTAATGAATCACTAGTGATCCCCATCACTATGTTTTTTCCCAACATTCATCTTGGAATAAGTGTCCCATCAACTGTGATTATTATTTTTCCTTTATTAAATTTTATTACTTGGAATTTTCACCAGGGTTGTTACAGAACCCTCCCCCTTGGAGGAACACCATCCTCGGTGTTTAGAAACACCTACAACCAAAAAGGTTGTTGTAAGCAAAACATACTTCCCATCGAGCCTTATAACTCAACTCGTCGCAGTATTTACAATGAACATCTTGCTGAGAAGCAAACCAACATGACAACATAAGAAGTATAACATCGTATTGACATGACACCCATATCGCTTATTGGAGCTTTATAAAATAGCTCACGACGGTATTTACATCCATATACATATGTACATATACCAAACATCACCAAAACATGTACCAAAAACATATACCAAATACATATACCAAAACATCTACTCAACTAGCGAATAAGGAAGCATACATAGCCCGCATCTGATCTGCCATCTCCCGTGCAACTTCATTAGGCCCAAAGTGCTTCCATTGCACTTTAACGTGCTCGATTTCTCGGTTCCGTAGCATGAGCATTTTTCTCTATAAATTGCACCATCGTTCCAATTAGAACTCTCCTTCTGGCTCCACCTGCAATACATACCATTCAATCACATGATCAACATCTATAACATACTTCTTAAGAAATGACACGTGGAAAACATCATGGACTTTCTTTATCGAAGGTAGTGCAAGTTGATAGGCTATTGACCCAACCTCTCAATAATCCTGAAAGGTCAAAAAAACTGGGGTTCCAGCTTGGCACATGATCCAATCCACAAGGAGCTCTTCTTGGTTTGATGCCCAAGTTCATCTATTCCCCAACCTAGAACTCCTTAAACAACCTATTCAGATCTGCATAACTTTTCTTCCTATCCTGTGCTGCTTTCAAATTATTCTTGATTACCTGCATTTCCCACCTCCATGTTTTCCAACATGTCTGGTCCAATCAACACTTTGTTAATTGGATCACTCTAACTGATGGGAGTATTACAGCTCTGCCCATACAATGCCTCAAACAGACTCATTCTTAGTGAGTCTTGGTACCCATTGTTGTAAGCGAAATCTACCAGTGGAAGACAATCTTCCCACTTTCATTGCTGATGCATCATGTACATCCTTAGCATGCCCTCCAATATCTTGTTGGCCCTCTCCATCTGTCCATATGTCTGCATGTGATAAGTTGTACTGAAGGCCAACTTTGTGCCCAAACTTGGAAATAACTCCCAAAACTTGGAAGTGAACTTCGCATCATTGTTTGACACAATATTCTTCGAAACTCCATGCAATCTGACCACGTCCCTAATGAATACATGTGCTATATCATTCGCTGAGAATGTAGAATTCACTAGAATGAAGTTTGCTACCTTTTTCAATCTGTCCACCACTACCATGATGGAATCATGTTGTATCGCTATCCTAAGAAAACCTTTGATAATGTCCATGGAAGTGACCTCCCATTTCCACACTGGAATCAAAATCGGCTGTAGCAATTCACCTAGATGCTTACACTCTCCCTTCACCTATTGAAAATCCAATAACCTAGCCAAAAACTTTGCTACGTCTCTCTTCAAATTCGGCCAATAGTAAAACTTCTTGATTGTTGTCATTGTATTTTGATAGCCTGGATGACCTGAATATGGTTTCACATGAAACTCCCTCAACATCACCTTATTGATCTCACTGCTATCTGACACATATATCCTATCCCTAAATCTAACCAATCCATATGTCATGAGATGATATTCCACATCCTGTGCACCCGCATCTGCACCTATAACTGTACCACTACATTTACCTATACCTATACCTACACATGTACTTATACCTATACCACTACCTGTACCTATAGTTGTACTCTACTCCAACTTGTGCATGATCTCCATATATCTGTCATCCTACTGACTTGCCTGCAAGATCCTATCCTATAATTTTGTCCCATATAAGCTCATAACTGCTATGTGATTTACCTGTATCCACTTGCTAAGAGCATATGCCACCCTATTCTCTTTACCTTTGATATACCTGATCTCAAAGTTGAACTCACTAATCGTAGCCAACCACTGAGCCTGCCTTGCATTTAGATTCAGTTGGTCAAATAGATACCGCAAACCACTGTGATCACTCATCAATACAAACCTCTTTCCCAGAAGATAGTGCCTCCACATATTTAATGCATGTATTATTGTTGCCAACTCAAGATCATGTGTTGGGTATTTCTGCTTGTGCTCATTCAGTTTTCGTGACTCATAACATACCACCTGTCCATCCTGCATAAGGAGTCCACCAAGTCCTCTCTTGCAAGAATATGTACATACTACAAACTCTTTTTTTGGATTTGCAATCTTTAACACTGGTGCATGTGTCAACAACTGCTTAAGCTGCTCAAAATTGGCCACACACTCCTCTGTCCATTAAAAATTCTTACCTTTCCTCTCCAATGATGTGATTGGATAAGCAATCTACGAGAAGTTCTTGATGAACCTCTTGTAATAACTTTCTAACCCCATGAAATATCACACCTCATCCACATTCTTGGGAGCTGCCCACTCCATGATAACTCGTACCTTTTCTGGGTCCACTGTTATGCCATCCTTGGAAACCACATGTCCCGAGTAGTGTTCCTCAATATAAAAGAAACTTCACTTGTTGAGCTTAGCATACGACTGGTGCTCTCCCAACAATCTCAACACTGCTGCTAAATGCTTGACATGCTCTTATTCATTTTTAGAATATACTAATATTTCATCAATGAACATAATAACAAAATTGTCCAAATACGGACGCAACACACTATTCATTAAGCACATAAAGGTAGTTGGAGAATTAGTTAAACCAAATGGAATTACAAAAAAATCATAATTCCTATACCTGGTCTTGAAAGATGTCTTGTATATATCCTCTTCTTTAAGGCATACTTGATTATATATGGATCTCATATCAATCTTCGATAACATTGTTTCTCCCTTCAACTGATCAAATAAGTCATCTATCCGCAGTAACAAATACCTGTTCTTGATGGTCACTTTGTTTAACTACCTGTATTCAATGCATAGCCTGAGAGTACCATCCTTCTTCTTCACAAACAATATTGATGCACCCCATGGTGATACACTTTGCCTAATGCATCCTTTGTCCAACATTTCCTTCAACTGCAGCTTCAACTCTACCAACTTAGGTGTACTCATCCTATAAGGTGCCTTTAATACTAGAGCTACCCCTAGCACCAACTCAATGGAAAAGTATATTTCCCCATGAGGTGGAAACTATGAAATCTTTGCAAGAAATGCATCCTGAAACTATTTTAGAAATAGGCACCTTCTCAAAACATATGCATCCCCAACTTCCTTACCTTTTTCACTAGAAATGTGCACTACAAATAACACACACCCTTTCTTGTGACTATGCTTGGCCTGCATAACTGTCACCATTCTAATTGATGTTGCTTTCTTCCTACCTCGCAAGACTCTTTGTTCTGCATTGTCATCCAAGCATTCAATGGCTTTGTCATAAAAATCCACCTTGGTTCTATGAAGGTAAAACCAATCCATTCCCAACAACATATTGTATGATCCCAACGATAATACATTCAATTATGTCGAGGTAGGCATACCATTCAAATCAAATGCACAAGCTATTACCCAATGATGAACTCTCTTCTTGGTACCTATAACCAACTACACTAACCAAGACTCTACATGCACTTGTTTATTCAAACCACACTTATCCACCAAGTCATGAGTTTACTGTCCATCTCAATTATAGATGCCTGATGGTCTACCTGTTTGTTTTCCAACACTGCATAGATCCAAGGAATACTCTGCCCAACATCTCCCATTGTTTGTGCCTCCTAAGCACTATAGATTTTTGGTCTACCACCCTGATGTTGTGGAAAATCTCTTGTGATGATCTTTTCCACAAATCCAACACTCTATAGCCTCCTTATTCTTCTCCTTAGACCAAAGTCCCTATACTTTGTCACATGCATTTAAATTCTTAGAAGACGCTTCATTCTCTTTATTACTTGTACCCTGAGGTATTGTTCACTTCATATCCCACTTTCCTTTGTTCTTATCGTTGCCCTTCCATTCTTTGTTAGTCTCAAATATGTGCTTCGATTTCACATAACAATGTTTTAGCTTTCAGATGGCCTCCTCCAATGATCTAGGCTCATCGAACTCAATCATGTCTTTGAATGAAATCGATAATCCATTGATGAATATTTGAATGTTGTCTTTGAATGCAATTGGTAATCCATTGATGAATCTCTGAATCTTGGCCTTCTCCTCCTTGAGGTAAGGCACATACCTTAGTAGCTCCAAGAATCTTCTAGTGTACTCCTCATTTGTCATTTATCCCATCTTTAGCTCATAGAATTATTTTTCCCTATCATCAAAGTATATCTTTGATAGATACATCTTTCGAATAGCCTCTCAAACTCACTCCAAGTCAAATCCTCCTCATGAATACCTCTCACATTCTTCACATCTTCCCACCAAATATTTGCTTTACCTTTGAGGCTGAATGTAGCTATAAGGGATTTAATGTTCTCTAATAATCATGCAACCTGAAGGAATTCCTCATACCAAGCAACCATGCTTCTACATCTTGTGATTTATTCATCTCTCCATCAAATGTATGTGGTTTTTCTTTCTTAAACTCATCCGAAAAATATCCCCTATTACTCCTCCTATAAGGATGATAATGATGATGACCATAATGCCTATCAAAACCAGAACTAGAGTAGTACATGTGTCCATCACCTCTCCTATCTAGAGTGTCCAACAATCTTCCATCTCTCACTGTGTCATCTCTATCCAACTTGTGACCACCATGACACCTACTTCCATATGCCCCATTAGTTATTTCCTCCTACTCATGGCTGATCCAAAGTGGTCCCTATCATTGCAATTCTGAAAAACTTTGAAGTATCATTGCATTTACCTCTGCTTGTTTCTCTTGTGCCAATATGATATTGTCATTGCATGCCTTACAACTCCTTATTTATACCTTTAATCTTCTTAGTGTGACGGTCAAATCAAAAGAGTGCCCACACCATGCTACTCATCTGATCCATAGGGAGAGTCTCAGGAACTATATTCTACCATCTTGCTAGTAATCTTTGATATTCTTCCTGCAAGGTATATCATGTAAGATAAAACAAATCACAATAATCCAAAGCACGTAAGAATAATTCAGGGAGGATTCCTCGTCTAAAATATCAACAAATTAGTGTAATACATGTATAACATAATCACGACAACATATATAAATATAACACATAAGAATATAAGCATATACCCATCATTCTAGCTAGAGTCCAGTCGTCACTGCATGACCATATCGACTATATAGACCATGACCTCATGCATGACAACAACCACCACATCAATATACACTTGACCACATGTGCATACTAACGTGCATTAAAAATTCATAATCAACCATACACTCATGATAACACACTCCATAATGACACCATCAACTTCCCATGGTGAAACCACTACAACCATAACCCATGCCATACAAATGCAATAAGAACATGGTATCACAACACACGAAACATATATGCAACCGACATGAATGCATTACCAACACACAAGCCATCCAATCCGAGTGGTGAACCATGCTCTCATACCACTATTTAGTATCAAATATGACCCAAAGAGAGTGCAACCTACTTTGATAACACTTTGTAACACCCTCCTCCCACATCTACCCAAGTAACTAGCCAACCGAGGTAAACATGTGACGAGAAGTTACTATGATATGATTCGACTCCCTATGTGTCAGTTAAGGAAGTGGAACCGATGGAAACACACCATACAAACCTTCCACATCAGCAACAAAACTCCTAGGAGCCATCCCAACCACTTAGGTAACTAGCCCCTCATACCAACTTATTTTTTAGATCATTAAACCCTCAGACACTCACTTGGCATCGGCAAGCATGTGTCCAGGAGGCTCCAGACACTCCTAGAGCATCAGTATGTGTGCGTCTAGGGACTTTTTTGCATAGTGTTACGCCTGCGTCTCTGGGATTTGAGCTACTTTTTCAAGCTCAAATCCCAAGTCACTGCCCATAACTCAATGACACTTTTAGAATTTCAAGATAACAATAAAATAATGATACACACAATCGACACTTGAACAAGGACTTGACTATACCCCTACTAGCCATGACACACATTTCATCAAACATGTCAAAAATATGTCATCGACAGGTTTAAACAACATATCTGAGCATAGGGATCTCATACTCATCTGAGAATCGCTAAGAAGCATTGATGCCTCAACACATTAGTTGCAGTTTCATCCATTAGGCCATTGATACATTTTCCATTCATTTACAAGTTAAAAACATGATGAGAGCCATACATAGCCACTGTCGTCACACATGTGCATAACGAGCGTAATAACAACAGAAATATCAAGGAAACAACAACCATATAATCCACATATAAACCAGTATAATACTCATGAAATTACAAGAAGAAGTAACCTCATATTAATGATGCAAAGGAAAACCAATTGTGGGACTTCTACAAACCGCCTGACCGTAGGCATGACTGAGCCAAATATCTCTTCAGCTAGTCACCCCTATGTCGTATTCCTAGAATGAATGTGGGATCTTATAAAACACATCAATCAAAAGCATTTAGGGCTTCCAGAGGCCAATCCACCTCAACCCATGAAATAATGATTCCATCTCACAGTCGGACATCACAAAACCATCTTATTGATGGTGTCTGACCCACCAACATTCAAGGGATCACCCCAGTATGAAGTACCAACTAGACCTCACACTGTTTGGTGTGGAAGTCCCATCCGATATGATGGCCAGGTTGCCATTGTCTTAATGATTTTCCTCAACTCTTGCTTGTCAGCATAGAAGAGTGTTTTGCTTTGTCTTCGAGAAGTGAGGTTCACGTGCCTAGTGAGTGTAAGTGTCACATGTCAATGGTTTTTTCACTGTCGAGGGAGTCAGTTCCAGGTCAATTGGGAGTAGTCCCAATACTACTAAGAACACACAACACAACAAGACATGCACAGCTTCTGGCGGAGCAATCCACACAAATGCGGCAATCACGACATACAACGTAAGATAACACGTACAACACTCACGGATCAGTATGAACGAGTGCAATGGTTGTTACAACAAAAGTCATGTGAAAGGTCTGTCTGATGTCCGAGAGAGCAATTTACACGGGTGAGACAATGCTAATAACATATACAACACATTTCCATTAATAGATTATGCATTACAACAAATGAAGCAGTTTAGATGTAGAACACAAGTTAAATCAACATGGATTATAGGTGTTAAAGATCAGTCTTACAATAGATACAATAAATGTGTGAAAACGTGATGGCATGTTAGCAGGCTTTTGAATTAAGTGAAAGTTCCAAGACACATCGTTACACCATACATCACTAACCCCAAGTGTGGCATTGGAGCCACTACTTACTCCTCAAAGAAAATATTATATACTCTCTTGGCTATGTGGGAGGAGCTGAGGTGAAAAGTCCTTTACATGTACAAATGAGGGGGTATTTATAGCCAAGGGTGAAACTGACCCTTGTGGCTGTTCAACTACCCTCATGACCATTTGACTTCCATGACATTTTGACTTACATGATTCTTTGTTCAACAAGTGGGTCTCTTGGACTTCCATGTTACATCACATTGATTGACAACAAGCCCATAGTGGAGATGTGGGCAACATCACTCATGACATGACTCGACATGACTTGACATGACAATGCTAGTACATTCATGCTGCTGCAGAGTGCATGTTGAGCTATAGTGCTATTGGGTGATGGATTTCTTCATGGTGTATCATAGCTTCACCACCACATGGCGAAGTGCGTGGAGTATTCTATGGTCCTTGGTTCACTTGATGAAGCTTTAGCATGTTGTTCCTTTCTTGCATGCTGGAAGGCTTGACAGGCTCATATGTTCACAAAGGTGCATGTTCGTCGCATTCGTCTGGTTCGCATGCTTTGTTCATTCGTCAGTTGGTGAACCTGTCCTTCTACATGTGATCCCTTCGTTCATCCTATTCGTTGTCTTGCCATGTTTGTTGGTGTACGTGTACCTGCAGTCACTCATGATGAGACAACATCAAATCCAAAACCTCTTAGTCTACCATGACACATGATCATTCAAATGCAAGTGATCGGGAGAGGCAACAAGGCTGTGATGCGTGATGATGGCTCTGGGCACTGCTGATGAAAAGTTCATAAGAGTCACTAAGTGATGGAGACGAGGAATCTGATTCGACAGTGACTGTCTGTGAGGTTTGGCTCGGATGGGAGGAAAAATTGCACAAATTTTGGGAGGAATAGTTCGGGCTACTGGAAGGCAAGGTAGGCATACTATGCACATTTTTCAGAACGAATGGGAAGTAGGGTTGGATAGCCAAATTTGAGCAATTTTCTAGAGGAATGAGCTGCGTTGCATGAAGGGTCGGTAGGCAGGGATTGCGCAGTTTTTTGGGGAATTGTCAGGGAGACTGGCAGCCAAAACTGCGCAATTTCCAGAGGGAACTGCCAGTTGGTTGTTGGGGTCATTGGCAGCCAAAACTACACAATTCCCGGAGGTAATTTCTAGTTGGTTCCTCGGACACTCACAACAGAAACTGCGCAATTCTCGGAGAGAATTAGCAGTCTGTTACTAGGGGCTGCTGGCTAGTAAAATTACACTGAGGTCGGGAGGCTGGCCTGTTCATCATCTTTGCAAAATTTCTGAACTGAGATGAATGATGGGTAGTGGAAGGCCTGGTCATGATCATTGTGCAATTTCTGAGATGAACAGTCGGTTGACTATTGAGGTGATTGACTTGTAAAATTGTGCAATTTTTTGAGGGAGACAGGCACAGGCACTTGGTTTCTGTCCGACCTATTTGCGCAATTTCCTTAGTCAGTTGAGTGGGTGAGGTCTATGGCCTCTATGCAATTTTTTAGGGGAGTCAGTCCCGGGGTGATTTCCGGGTCTGAATATCTGGGTGGCCAACATGAGAGTTGATTGGATTGCTTGCGGGCAGCGCAGATTGAAAAGACTAGCTTGGTGCTTCTGCTATGTTTTGGTTGAAATTCGATCGAGTCGATGACAGGGTGATGGTCCGGCTGTCAAAGGGGAGTCTGGTCGTTAGAAATTTCAGCAAAAATGGCTAAGTGTGTGAACAATCGAAAGATGCATAGGTGATCATACGAGCACACACTCGCATGAGTTGACGACAAAATGACCAAGCCATCTAGACACATATGTTCAACATGAGTGACCGACGGTGCAAGAGACAAGTGCAACACTCGTGATTGATTGTTCATTGAACAAGATGATGCTTACACAGAAGTGAATGTGACTCTGTGTGTGAGTGTGAGAGATGCTTTCATAGCGAACACAACAAGCACATACGAAGTGAAGACTTTTAGCATAACCAGAACATGGTCACAAGCATGACTTAGACATCAGCATGTAGAGACTTGAATGCAATGAACAAGAAAGGTGGATTTAAAGAGTCACACGAGCTCATGGAGTGAACCTGAGTGTGTACAGTCATCAAGCGAAACTCTTCATGGGAGGCTCCAAAATTAGTGCAGGCCAAAATTTTGGAGGGTGGTTGTTGCCGCTACAACACTTGGCGATACATTGGTAGAACTCCAACTTCTATATTTTGGTTCATTTCTAGCATAGGGCCTTGGTCTTTTAGGAAGTATGGAATCACTGTGTGGGTTACTTTGGTTTCCCCACTTACCCCATGGACGTACATAGTTCACCCTTTTCCACTTAGTCACACAATCAAAAGTTCAACTTAGATCTCAGTGTTTGGAATCCAGGAAGGGTAGTTTAGCTCGCAAGTTGAATATTTTTCAGAGTATAAGTTTTCATCTTTGGTGTTGCTATGTTGCCAGTAGGCTTGGACAGTACCCTGGCAGAGTCACGCAGGAACACATGCATTGCTCCACTGCCAGCAAGTCTGGTCGGTAGCCCAGTGGAGTTGCATGCTTCACCTCTCTACGCAAGAAGCCTTTCTCTTCTTTCTCCTTTGTATTTTTCAAGAGGATTGTGCATAGGCACTTATTTATTTTATGGTCGGAAGCAGGATCCCGACTTATTAATAGCAGAAGAGGTTGTTCCTTCAGAGAATCATGTAAAACCTCTGACATAGGTTTGCTTGTTTAGATTTTCCTCTTCTCCATTTCTACTAGTTGGATGAGCTTGAACACATAGAGCAGAAGGCTGAGTACAGGCATGGGGATTCCCAGTGTGGACACAAGTTCATGGTTGGACCAAAAATTCCCTTGTAGACAGTTCATATTTTCCATCAAGACTTCATCAGCTAAAGTTACAACCAAGCACAGAGAAGGTGGACACAAGATTGGCCAAGTGTTGTAGTGTCATGAGTTTCCTCAAATTTCAACCACATACTCTATTCAAAAGCCAGGACATAGTAGTTGGCAACACTTATTTCCGAAAACAAAAATAGTAATATACCAAAAAAAAAAATGTGAACAAAAATAGTAAGAAAAATCAAACAAAGAAAAAACAAATATAATAAGAAAAACAAACCAAATGAAACAACAAGTAGCAAGCAGACTATGTACATGGCACGGGCGCGGCCTAACGTATTGAAAATAATGCTTGAGATCTTGGCCATTGGGAGAAATATTGTCAATCCTCCTTTCTAGTGATTGCAAATGATATGTGTGTGGGCCAAGCCTGTCGTAGACCAGTGCAAGTCCACCAGGCTCCGCTACCGGAACCTGGTGGCATTCCAAAAGATCTTCAAGTGAAGACAACACCACTGTTTCAGGTACTGTGTTCAACATGGGTTCGGATGATGGCACGAGGTAGTTGTTTTTATTCCGGGAAGGATTCAAGTTTCTGAAGTCAATGCGTAAGTAGATTTTCCCAAATTTCTTACATGTAGGATTTAAATTAGAAAACCAAGTATGATGATGAACTTTGCAAGTAATCCAAACACTTAAACTATTAGTCAATATTTTCGGTGAAATGAGTGCAAACAACATGTATGCATTACCTGTTCCTTGCTGCAATAGCTTTTCTTCTCCTTTACTTGGAATCTCATGTTGGATTTCTCGTGTGTAGTGTGTACGCAGGTCATCATCCACTCGCGCAGACCCATCCTGATGTTGTTTGATCAAGTGGTCAACAATTTTTCACTGCTATAGTGTGTAGCTTGTACCAAGATTGGCCATCTTTGGATCGTGGTAGATTCCTAGGTTTCTTTATTCGTTTGTAGTGTTGGTCACTTGTGTGTTCAGCATGAGTGCTTCATACTCAACATCATTGTTTGTGCCTTGAAACTTCAAAAAGCTCAAAGTCATGCACTGTTCATTGTTTTGGATGCCTAAAATACACTCGATCCTTGAGCCATCACGTGTTACTGATTTGTCAAGACTCATGGCCCATAGCTTGTCTGTATATGGACTGCTTGGCATGCTGGTACTGCTACTACTACTATTGTTGCTACTACTGCTAATATTGGAAAAAAAAACTGTACGAGTTTAATTATCATTAGTTGGGCAAGGAAGGAGTCCCAACTGCTTGTCTGATGAGGTCGAGGCTAGCCATGCAAAATAACACTCCAATTTCTTTTCCAGGAGGCAGTTGCCAAACATGAGTTCTGTGAAGGCCAATGGTTCGTTCTCACTGTTAAGGGGAGTGACATTGTGTTTCATATACCTCTCGGATAACACCCAGATTTGGTTTCATCTGCCCTTGTATGGAAGCCACATGTGAGATCAGTCTATAACAAAATATCCATCTAGCTTGTTGGACCAGTCTCTACTAAGTAGCAGGCCATATGCTTCGGTATGTCCACAAAAAATATGTTGATGCATTGGTGTACTTGAACATCATGGGATATTCAGATGATCAAGTCTTGAAGTTCACTAATGGCTGGTACTAATGTTCTGTCAAGTTGGATGATTCTTGTGGATGTTTCGCTCCATCATGCATTGATCTTCTTAGTAATGGAGAGCAGCATGACGTTGGCTTCCGCGCTAGAATCAACCAAGCAATTGTGAACATTGTAGTTGAAAACTTTGAATGAAAGCAGGAATGGGGGCAACCTGAGTTTGCTTCTTCCATCTGAAGTGTATTGAGCACAGTAGATAGTGATCCGAGAGGTGTGCTTTCTCCCTTGCTGGTAGAGGTTGCGTTGTTTGATGTTGTTTGTCCCAATGCACGCAACAGGATATCTCGCTGACTCTGGACTTTCGCTAACTCGAACAAATTGATGTTCACCTGAGTTTTCTTCATGTCATCGACTATGTTGTAGTCCAGAGATGGTAGAATCACCGAGGTGTTCGGGGTGGAATGGGTGTTTGTGCTATTCAGAAAAGTGTTCTGCAACTTGCTGCTCATGGATGTATTCTTATATGCCACTGTCTTCCCAAACATGCTTTGTGTCTGTTGCTTCGAGGCAGTCGGTGGATCAACCTTCTTTATCAGGTACCTCACCTTCTCTTGCATTTCCCCAAGTGTAGGGGGAGCCCTTTTACTCTTAATATTGTAAAGATCATTTTTATTTTAGGGCTGCTTCTCAGTTTTAGTCTTCAAGATTACTTGCAAGCACTGATATGCATTCACCACATGCCTAGAACTTGGTTTTTCATTAGGCGCAACCTCTTATCATTAGTGTCTTCTGACTGCTCCTGCATATCACCTTCTGCATCGAGTGTATGACTGCAGACGGAGGTAACGACTTGCTTCCAATCTGAACAAGAGTTCTCGGGGTGGAACTCTTCATGGAAGGAACAAAAATTAGGATCAACGCACCGATCGAGTTGAAACACAGGCTTCTGCGCAAATTTGGAAGTGAGCCAGTTGTTGCTTGTTAAGCTGGTTGATGAACTATTTACATGTCTCTATCTGGGCGGATGACGGCTTGCGAATGATGTCCGTTTTTCGTTGCTTGAGTTCATACATTTCGGTGGTCAAGTTCTTGACAAGGCAAGTGAGGGTCTCAATATCAGTTGCTTCCTTGTCTCTACCCTTTCTCACCATTTCTTGGGGATTTTTGCTCGCATCCTTGGAGTCTTTCATTGATTCATCATCCTTGACGACTCCACTTGCGTGCAAGTCTTTTTAAACAGAAATAGCCTCTTCGCAGCTTTCTAAAAGTGTTGGCTTCGTATCTCGCTTGAAAAACTGCACAATGGTGGTCAGAAGTGCAGACGCGTAATAATCAACAATGATGGAGTAATGAGGTTTAGTGTCTGCTGCAAATTTGTTCAAAATACACATAAACCTCTAATTGAAGTCTTCCACTTTCTCCTTTCCCTCCATCCTAAGGCTTCCCAATTCCTTGAGCAGCATGGCTGGCATCTTGTCATTAGCAAACTTTTCAAGGAACATACGTTTGAAAGAACCCCAGTTCTGTATGTAGTTGGGTGGAAGGCTATGATACCATGCAACTGCAGGGCCGTCCAAGGTACATGGGAACAATCTACATGCTATTTCATCATAACGTACCTCACGTGTCTACAACTAAGATAGAAGTTGTCTAAGTGGTCTTATACCTTCACCGCATTGTCAGGGTTGAACTTGATGTTCATTCTCTTCGCTCGCTTCGGAATCTTGTGCAGAAAATCCGGGAGAGCCTATGGTCCCTGAGTCATCAATTCAAGATTTGGGTCAACCATCTCTTCATCTTCTTCGTCTTCTTCCTCTCCTTCGAAGTCTAATGGATCCAAATCTGAGTTTGTCGGTTCATCTCCACCTCCACCTCTTTCGTTGCCTTCCCCTATGCCTCCTATACCATATTTCGATCCCAAGATCACAAGAGTGCCTTGTTCGTCTTTAAGGAATATTGGAGGTTCCTCTCCGTCTTCAATAGCTTCCTCTAGACCTTCAAGCATGTCAAGCACTGCTTCTTCCACCGATGATACAACAACTCCCGTGGGAGTGGCTTTTGGCTTCCTAGTTGTGTGTGGAAGATTTTGTATGCTTGGGATCAGTATGACTACTTTTGTGAATTGGAAAGTGATGGGATAGACGGAGCAAAGGTGTTGATATGAAATATTGTGTTCAATTCTGGGAGGTGAGGAGTAACCAACTGCAGAGCCACGTGAGAGGGAATGCGACTTAATTCCTTGACCAGATGATTGATGATTGATGATTGAGTGTGAGGGGAATTTCAGCCATGTACAACTGGCTGCCCTCCTTCTGGTGCCAAAAATGTTGACAGTACTGAACCCACCAACATTCAGGGGATCACCTTGGTATGAAGTCCCAACTAGAACTCACATCATTTGGTGTGGGAGTCCCATCCAGTATGATGGCTTAGTTGCCATTGTCTTAAGGATTTGCCTCAACTCTTACTTGTCAGCACAGGAGAGTGGTTTTCTTTGTCTTCGAGAAGTGAGGTTCATGTGCCTGGTGAGTGTAAGTGTCACTTGTGTTAATGGTTCTTTCACTGTCGAGGGAGAGGGTGAGAGTGAGTTCCAGTTCGATTGGGTGTAGTCCCAAAACTGCTAGGAACACATAACACAACAGGACATGCACAGATTCCGATAGAGCAGTCTACACAGATGTGAAAGTCACAACATACAAGGTAAGATAACACGTATAACACTCACGGATCAGTCCGAATGAATGCAACGATTGTTACAGAAAGCTTTATGTGAAAGGTCTGTATGATGTCTGAGAGAGCAGTCTACACGGGCGAGACAACATTAACAACATATACAACACATTTCCATTAATAGATTATGCATTACAACAAATGAAGTAGTTTAGATGTAGAACATAGGTTAAAGAAACATGCATTACAAGTGTTAAAGATCAATCTTACAACATATACAATACATGTGTGAAAACATGTTGGTATGTTAGCAGGATTCTGAATTAAGTGAAAGTTCCAAGACACATCATTACACCATACATCACTAACCCCGAGTGTGGGGCATTGGAGCCACTACTTACTCCTAAAAGAAAATATTACAGACTCTCTTGGCTATGTGGGAGGAGATGAGGTGAAAAGTCCTTTACATGTACAAATGAGGGGGTCTTTATAGCCAAGGGTGAAACTAACCCTCATGGTTGTTCAACTACCCTCATGACCATTTGACTTCCATGAATTTTTGACTGACATGACTCTTTGTTCAACAAGTTGGTCTCTTGGACTTCCACGTTACATCACATTGATTAACAGCAAGCCCATAGTGGAGATGTGAGTGACACGACTCATGGTGTGACTCGACATGACTTGACATGGCAATGCCGCTACATTCATGCTGCTACTGGAGTGCATGTCAAGCTATAATGCTGCTAGGTGATGGATGTCTTCATGGGGTATCATACCTTCACCTCCGCATGGCGAAGTGCGCAGAGTCTTTGATGGTCCTTGGTTCGCTTGATGAAGCTTTAGCATTCTCTTTATTACCTGTACCTTGAGGTATTGCTTGCTTCTTTTCCCACTTTCCTTTGTTCTTATCGTTGCCCTTCCATTCTTTCTTAGTCTCAAATATGTGCTTCGATTTCACATAACAATGTTTGAGCTTTTGGATGGCCTCCTCCAATGGTCTAGGCTCATCAAACTCAATCATGTCTTTGAATGCGATCAATAATCCATTGATGAATATTTTAATCTTGTCTTTGAATGCAATCGATAATCCATTGATGAATCTCAAAATCTTGGCCTTCTCCTCCTTGAGGTAAGGTAGATACCTTAGTAGCTCCAAGAATCTGCTAGCGTACTCTTCATTTGTCATTGATCCCATCTTTAGCTCATAGAATTATTTTTCCTTGCCTTCAAAGTATCTCTTCAATAGATACATCTTTCGGATAGCCTCTCGAACTCACTCCAAGTCAAATCCTCCTCGTGAATACCTCTCACATTATTCACATCTTCCCACCAAATATCTACTTTACCTTTGAGGTTGAATGTAGCTACAAGGGACTTCATGTTCTCTGATAATCACGCAACCTGAAGGAATTCCTCATACCAAGCAACCATGCTTCTACATCCTGTGATTTATTCATCTCTCCATCAAATGTATGTGGTTTCTCTTTCTTAAACTCATCCGAAAAATATCCCCTATTACTCCTCCTGTAAGGATGATAATGATCATGACCATAATGCCTATCAAAACCATAACTAGAGTAGTACCTTTGTCCATCACCTCTCCTATCCAGAGTGTCCAACAACCTGCCATCTCTCACTGTCTCATATCTATCCAACCTATGACCAACATGACACCTACTTCCATATGCCCCATTAGTTCTTTCCTCCTGCTCATGGTTGATCCAAAGTGGTCCCCATTGATGCAATTTTGACAAACTTTGAAGTATCATTGCATTTACCTCTGCTTGTTTCTCTTGTGCCAGTATGATTTTGTCATTGTATGCCTTACAACTCATTATTTATACCTTTAGGCTTCTTAGTGTGTCTATCAAATCAAAAGAGTGCCCGACACCACGTTGCTCATCTAATCCATGGGGAGAGTCTCAGGAACTCTATTCTACCATCTTTCTAGTCATCTTTGATATTCTTCCTGCAAGGTATATCATGTAAGCTAAAATAAATCACAATAATCCAAAGTACGTAAGAATAATTCGGGGAGGATACCTCGTCTGCAATATCAACAAATCAGTATAATACATGTATAACATAATCATGACAGCATATATAAATATAACACATAATAATATAATCATATACCCATCATTCTAGCTAGAGTCCAATTGTCACTGCATGACCATATCAACTACACATACCATGACCTCATGCATGACAACAACCACCACATTAATATACACTTGACCACATGTGAATAATAACGCGCATGAAAAATGCATAATCAACGATACACTCATGACAACACACTCCACAATGACACCATCAACTTCCCATGGTGAAACCAATACAACCATAACCAATACCATACAAATGTAATAAGCACATGGTATCACAACAAAATAAACACATATGCAACAGACATGAATGCATGACCAACACATAACCCATCTAGTCCAAGGGGTGAACCATGCTTTGATACCACTATGTAGTATCAAATATGACCCAAAGAGAGTGCAACCCACTCTGATACCACTTTGTAACACCCTCCTCTCACATCTACCCAAGTAATCGGCCAACCGGGGTAAAAATGTGACAAGAAGTTACTATGATATGATTTGACTCCCTATGTGTCAGTTAAGGAAGTGGAACCGATGGAAACACACCATACAAACCTTCCACATCAGAAACAGAACTCCTAGGAGCCATCCCAACCACTTAGGTAAATAGCCCTTGATACCAACTAATTTTTTAGACCATTAAACCCTCAGACACTCCCTTGACATGGGCAAGCATGTGTCTAGGAGGCTCCAAATGCTCCCAGAGCATCGATATGCGTGCATATAGGGACTTTTTTGCTTAGTGTTATGCTCGTGTCTCTGGGATTTGAGCTAACTTTTCAAGCCCAAACCCCAAGTCACTGCCTAGAACTTAATGACACTTTTAGAATTGCAATATAAAAATAAAATAATGATACACACAATTAACACTTGAACAAGGACTTGACTAGACCCCTACTAGCCATGACAGGTATTTCGTCAAACATGTCACAAATATGTAATCAACATGTTTAAACAACAAATATGAGCATAGTGGTCTCATACTCATTTGAGAATCGCTAAGAAGAATTGATGCATCAACACATTAGCTACAGTTTCATCCATTAGGCTATTGATACATTGTCCATTCATTTACAAGTTAAAAACATCATGATAGCCATACATAGCCATTGTCATCACACATGTGTGTAACCACCGTAATAACAACATAAATACCAAGGAAACAACAACCATATAATCCACATATAAACCAGTATAATAGTCATGAAATTACAAGAAGAAATAACCTCATATTAATGATGCAAAGGCCAACCAATTGTGGGACTTCTACGAACCACTCGACCGTAGACATGGCTGAGCCAAATCTCTGTTTAGCTAGTCACCCCTGTGTCATATTCCAAGCATGAATGTGGGATCTTATAAAACACATCAAACAAAACCATCCATGGCTTCCAGAGGCCAAGCCACCTCAACCCATAAAAGAGTGATTCCATCTCATGGTTGGACATCACAAAACCATCTTGTTGACCGTGCTGGACCCGCCAACATTCAAGGGATCACCCCAGTATGAAGTCCCAACTAGACCTCACACCATTTGGAGTGGGAGTCCCATCCAGTATGATGGATGGGTTGCCATTGTCACAAAGATTTTCCTCAAATCTTGCTTGTCAGCACAGGAGAGTGGTTTTATTTGTCTTCGAGAAGTGAGGTTCGCGTGCTTGGTGAGTGTAAGTATCACTTGTGCCAGTGGTTATTTCACTATCGAGGGAGAGGGTGAGAGTGAGTTCCAGGTCTATTGGGAGTAGTCCCAAAACTGTTAGGAACACACAACACAATAGTACATGCACAACTTCTAGCGGAGCAGTCCACACGAATGCGACAGTCACAACATACAAGGTAAGATAACATGTACAACACTTACAGATTAGTCCAAACAAGTGCAACAGTTGTTACAACAAGCTTCATGTGAAAGGTTCGTCTGATGTCTGGGAGAGCAGTCTACATGGGCTAGACAACGATAACAGCATATACAACACATTTCCATTAATAGATTATGCATTACAACATATGAAGCAGTTCAGATGTAGAACACAGGTTAAAGCAACATTCATTACAAGTGTTAAAGATCAATATTACAACAAATACAATACATGCGTGAAAACATGCTAGCATATTAGCAGGCTTCTGAACTAAGTGAAAGTTCCAAGACACATCGTTACACTGTACATCACTAACCCTGAGTGTGGGGTTTTGGAGCCACTACTTACTCCTCAAAGAAAATATTATAGACTCTCTTGTCTATGAGGGAGAAGTTGAGGTGAAAAGTCCTTTGCATGTACAAATGAGAGGGTCTTTATAGCCAAGGGTGAAATTGACCCTTTTGGCTGTTCAACTACCCTCATGACCGTTTGACTTCCATGACTTTTCGACTTACATGACTCTTTTTTCAACAAGTGGGTCTCTTGGACTTCCACGTTACATCACATTGATTGACAACAAGCCCATAGTGGGTATGTGGGTGACATGACTCATGACATGACTTGACATGACTTGACATGACAATGCTGGTACATTCATGCTACTGTTGGAGTGCATGTCGAGCTATAGTGTTGCTGGGTGATGGATGTCTTCATGGTGTATCATAGCTTCACCTCCGCATGGCGAAGTGCACGGAGTATTCAATGGTCCTTGGTTCGCTTGATGAAGCTTTAGCATGTTGTTCCTTGCTTGCATGTTGGAAGGCTTGACAGGATCATATGTTTGCGAAAGTGCATGTTCGCTGTGTTCATACGGTTCACATGCTTCGTTCGTTCGTCCGTTTGTGAACCTGTCCTTCTACATGTGCTCCCTTCATTCATCCCATTTGTTGTCTTGCCATGTTTGTTGGTGTACCTATACCTACAGTCACTCATGACGAGATGACATCAAATCCAAAACCTCCTAGTCTACCATGACACATGATCATTCAGATGCAGGTGACTGGGAGAGGTAGCAAGGTTGTGATGCAGGATGATGGATCCTGGCACTACTGATGAAAACTGTGCAAGAGTCACTGAGTGATGGAGATGGGCAATCCGAGTCGATAGCGTCTGTCTGTGAGGTTTGGCTCAGTTGGGAGGAAAAATTGCCCAAATTTTGGGAGGAACATTCTGGGCTACTGGAAGGCAAGGCAGGCATGCTCTGCACAATTTTCAGAATGAACGAGCAGTGATGCTGGATAGCCAGATTTGCACAATTTTCTAGAGGAAAGGGTCGGGCTGCATGAAGGGTCAATAGGCAGGGATTGCACAGTTTTTTGGGGAACTGCCTGGGAGACTGGCAGCCAAAACTGCACAATTACCAGAGGGAACTTCCAGTTGGCTGCTGGGGTCACTGGTAGCCAAAACTGTGTAATTCCTAGAGGGAAATTCTAGTTGGATGCTGGGACACTAGCAGTAGAAACTGTGCAATTCCTGGAGGGAATTGGCAGTTTGTTGGTAGGGGATGCTGGCTAGGAAAAATGCACTGAGGCCGAGAGGCTGGCCTACTAATCATCTATGCACAATTTTTGAACTAAGATGAATGATGGGTAGTGGAAGGCCTACTCATGAGCACTGCACAATTTCTGAGATGAATAGTCGGTCGACTGTGGGGGTGACTTACTGGGAAAATTGCGCAATTTTCTGAGGGAGACATGGATGGGCACTTGGTGTCTTTCCGGTTTGTCTGCACAATTTCATTAGTTAGTTGAGAGGGTGAGTTCAATGGTCTCTGCACAATATATGAGGATAGTCAGTCCCGGGGTGACTGTCGGGTCCGACTGTCTGGGTGGCTAGCATGATAGTTGATTAGGTTTCTTGTGGGTAGGGCAGCTTGAAAAGAATAGCTTGGTGCTTCTGCATTGTTTTGGTTGACAATTGATTGAGTCGATGGCAGGGTGATGTTCCGGCTGTCAGAGGAGAGTCTAGTCTTCAGAACTTTCAACAAAAATGGCTAAGTGTGTGAACAATCGAAAGATGCATAGGTGATCATATGAACACACACTCACATGACTTGACGACGAAACGACCAAACCATCCAGACACATATGTTCAACATGATTGACCAACAGTGCAAGAGACAAGTACGATACTCGTGATTGATCGTTTGTTGATCGAGACGATGCTTGCACAGAAGTGAATGTGACTCTGTGTGTGAGTGCGACAGATGCTTTCATAGCAAACACAACAAGCACATACGAAGCGAAGACTTTGAGCATAACCAAAACATGGTCGCAAGCATGACTTAGACATCAGCATGCAGAGACTTGAATGCAATGAACAAGCAAGGCAGATGTAAAGACTCACATGAGCTCATGGAGTGAACCCGAGTGTGTACAGTCATCAAGTGAAACTTTTCAAGGGATGCTCTGAAATTGGTGCAAGCCAAAAGTTTGGAGGGTGGTTGTAGCCGCTACATCACATCTCTAGATTGGTCTCTACCCAAGCCTTCCAAGGCTCCAGAGTGTTTGTTCCAACCAAGGCTTCTAAGAACAGTAACTCAACCCACAACTATTGTTGAGATCTAGAGTGTTTGTCTAACCAAGGCTCGAAGACTAGTAACTTAACCCACCAAGGGCTCCATGACTAGTAACTCAACCCAAGTTGTACAGGGCTCCAGAGCGTTTGTCCAACCCACAACACCATGGCTATTTAGGAACTAGAAAGGCTAGGCAAATCCACTATCAATCCAGACAATTCTCCATGCCAATGATAGATCATGAAAAATAAACCACTTGCATATGCCATGCATGTCAAAACTAGTGAGAGAAACATACATGCAACTTGGTACCTACAAGAAAAATCTGTTGTAGTTTTTGATCTCGATGTCCTCTTGCACTTTCCTACTCTTCCTTTGCCTTGTTTCTCCAAAGTTCCACGTATGCCACACTCCTCCAAGATTTCTCCAAGAAAACTCTAAGTGTCCAAGAGTATGAGAGAGGGAGAGAATAGAAAGAGAGCTCCAAAACTGAACTGAAAAAAAAAAAAAAAAAAAAAAAAAAAAAAAAAAAAAAAATTGTGTATTGATCTTCAAAAGTCGTTCTATTAACGAGGCCTCTATTTCTTCATTTTCCTCCTCCCATGCAACTTGTGACCTTTCACCTTCCTTTTCTCCTAATTTCCATTATTTTCATAAATAAATGTGTTGATTTGCCATTTTTCCTTTCCAAAGCCTTTGCCAATTCCTTAGCAATTAATTAATCACCAATGACCCCCATCACTATGCTTTTGGCCAACCTTAAGATTGGAATAATTGTCCCATGAACTTTCGTTATTATTTCCTTGATTAACTTTTATTACATAGAATTTTCATGAGGGTTGTTAGAAGGTTAATGTGTAATTAAGAAAAATAACCCAACGCTATCAATATTTTCAATATCCTAAAGGGTAAACTCTCATTTGAGATATTATAGAGAATTGAACACAAGTAAATAAAAAAACATATATGGGTGTCAATTTTTTCATGAAGTACATATACCAAATCATTCCCCTAATTCTAAGGATGATACATAAAGTAAATTAGATTATTTGAGGCTTAAGGTAGATATAACAATATACTCAATAAGGACTCAACATTTCAATTGTTGGAAAAAAAATTAAGTGGGTAGGATAGCATTCCTCTTCTCAAGCAACCAATTTAAACCTAATTGAAAATATATAAATGTGTTATAATCCTTTTAGAATTCATTCATAACATATTAGTAAAAATATGTATAATACATTACAACAAACAAAATTTATATTTGGAATGAGATCAACATTAATTTCTGTTAATATTCCAACGATATTAAATGTGTGATTTGTATCAACATCTTAATATATCTCAAATCCCCTCCAAGGGTCTCCCTCTCTAACCCATCACATACATTCTTCCAAGTTCCAACCCAACACTCTTTGCATATTATATATTTATACTACTCTAGAATGGTTACAAGTCATTTCTATTTATAATATATTGGGGAAGAATGCATGGTACAATGTGAGGGATCCTATCACGTTGACTTAGAAGGGGTGCATTGGTCATCCAAGTAATATTTCCTACATGGTATTTACATTTACTAAATAGGTAGTTGTAGGCCCTAACAAGTATCATTTTTTCATCTTCAAATAATTCTTTTTTTAAAGTAAGATAAAATGTGAAAAACTTAATCTTTTTTGGCAAAAATATTCCCAAAATCCAATAATTTTTTTGTCAAAAGTTATAATATCACTTGATTGATTGGAAGTTTGACCATGGAACTTTACCCTTAAGAGTTTTAGTCCATTTAAAAAGAGAGAGTTCATTTGAATTTCCATAAAATGAGCAGATCAAGATAAAAACTAATTTTTTTCACTTCTTAATTTTGTATCATGTAACACAATAAGTACCAAAGAAGGGGTAGGCTTACTAACCAGAACATTGTTGCATTAGGGAAATTTTTATGTCTAAAGTGGGCCTCCTAAGGAAAATCATAAATTAAGATTTATCATTTTTTAAAGGAAAATAAAGAAAATTACCCTTTTTATTATATTTATGGCTTATCTCCTTATATGTTTACTTAAATGTCAAGTGTAGACACCCTTGTTAGAAACCAATAAAATATTGAGAGTGGAGGGTGATTTAATATTTTAATAATTTTAACAATTCCTTGCTCAAAGTAAAAATACTTAGCAACACAATAATAAATAACATCACACCAATCTCACAAAGTCTTGCATTAGGGAAATTTTAAGGTAAAGAGTGGCCTAAAAACAAAAATGTACAACAAAAATCAACTTTATAAGAACCAATATGATTCAATATGATAATGTCAACCATGGATGGTGATTCACCATTTTTGGAGTAAAAAGGTAAACATATAAAATAAAAATAAAAGAGCTACTTTTCCAACTTGTATTTTCAACTTATCTCCCTATGATTTTACTCAAATTTCTAGCAGGAGCACTCATTGGATGTGAAATTTAATTTTTCATCCAAGGAGTACCCATGTTGCATATTTCCGATGGACCCTACTACACGAAAAATGTGAAATACATGAAAAAACGTGATTGTAATAACATTTTTTCATGTATTTCACATTTTTCGTGTAATAGGGTCTATCAGAAGTATGAAACATGGGTATGCCTTGGATGCAAAATGAAATTCTGCATCCAACAAATTCTCCTACTCGAGATTTGAGTAAAATCATAGGGAGATAAGTTGAAAATGCGAGTTGAAAAAGTAGTTTTTTCTTTTCTTTTTTCCCTCCAAAACTTGATGATGTAATTTAACCTTATTTTATTATTTCCACTATTATTTTATAATATTCCTTATGAGGTCCATTTTAGACCTCAAAATTTATCTAATGACACAATATTTTAACATGGAAATCCAACTGAGGAAATCACAATCTCTTTTAGTTATGGTGCAAAATAAAGCTACAACTTCATCTTACCTCAAATTTTGTAGGCTACAACGTGCTGAAGGGTTCAACTTGAAGGATGCACAAACTCCTTGTTTATCAGAACCAACTAAAAGAAAGCACCAATTCCATGTTGTGCAAGCACCTACCAACACAACTATTCAGATCCCTCTTTCACAATTTTTCATACTTAGATCTTAAGGCTTCTCTTTTACAAAAAAAAATCTAAAATAATTCTTTGATCTGCTATCTAACCAATTTCCCTCACATATACCCAATCTGAGTTCCTATCAATTCTCCAACACCAATTCTTTGTAAGGCTACTTAATCCAAAGAAACACCCTCTATAATGTTGTTGTTGTTGTATATAAGGCTTCAAATATGATTTCTGATTTTCTATTTTTGAGTTCAACTATCAATTTGACTTCAATTTTGTTTTTGGAATTAACAATTATTTAATTTATTAAACACTCTGATTCTCTTCTTTGACTATTCTTCTATGTTTAAACTTCAAGATTCATTCTCTATTTTAACTATTTTGAATTGATGCTTCATTATATTCATATTGCATGTTGTTTTGTTTTGAAGTCTATAAACGTTTTTAATTTTTTTCTTTGAAAGACAAAATTTAAAACACAAAAATTAACAATGAAGAATGCCAAATTTCATTTGAATCACCAAATTTAAAACACCAAAACATGTTGATCGCCGAATTTTGTTTGAATTGTAGAATGCAAAATTTATAACTTATAACACATGAATTCTTTCAAAGCATAGAATGCCAAAAAAAATTCTCCATAGCCCCTCATGATTGGCTCATGTTTTTATGTGTTTGAAGGCCATAACCATGGTCTTAACGCATAAATCACTTAAATATATTTTATGCATAATAAAGTTTTAGGTACTTTTCTATAATGCATTTGTGTTGGATTCCTAGATTGATAAGCCTCATCATTGAGTAATTATATGGGCCTTAATTGACCTTAATTCACCTCCTAGCTTAGTCAAACCAATTGTTCTCACGACTTATTGCATACTTTTGATTATATTTTGCTTTGTGGTCTAATGTGCATTTAATATAGGAATAAAAGATAAAGGCAAGGAACTATGGTAAAAGACCTTGGTAAAAACTCGGACAGGACAAGGTAGAAGAATTACAGGAGGTAAATCCTCCTCATTTACTGCCCCTCCATTCGAATATCCCTCCATCAGCTGAAAGTACACACAGCCAAATTAGGAGTACTAGAAGGCAACCAAGCAAGTGAAGGTGCAAACAACCAAATCAGGTGTACTAGAAGACAACCAAGCAAGTGAAAGTACGAGTTTATCTTGAGTTGGGAGCCAAGCCTCCCTACTAGAAGGCAATCGAGCTAGTGAAAGTGAAAGCACAAGTTTATCATTAAGTTGGGAGTTGTACCTCCCTAATTTTGAGGGAAGTTGTTGGAGACTTCAGATGTATAAATAGAGAGGCTTAGGACCTCAGTTTTTTTAGTCACTAGTAGTCAGTTACCAAGAGTTAGCAAGAATTTGAACTTTTGACTGTAGAACTAGACCTGTAATACTTCTTGATGTAATACAATGTTTTTATAATGAAGATGAGTTTTGTTCTAAGCCAACACTAAGTTAACTTAGAGGCTGAAGCTCTTGGGTTAGGGCCCGACCTTAGCAGCCAAAGCTCCTCATTATTGTATTGTTAAGTAGGATATCTTTCTTTTCATCTGTTGAAGTAGTTCATTTCCATTGCAGTAGTAGCATAGATGCATGGTTTGATTGTTCATTTACTTTAGTAAGTTCATTCCCATTACAACATGATAGCATAGATTTCTGGTTTTGTTCATTTACTTAAGTAGTTTCCTGCTTTTCTGTTTATTTGTTTAAGTAGCTGCATTTCCATTACAACAGGGTAGAACAGATAAGTTGTGTTTCAGTCTACTTCATTTATTGTTTCGTTCAATTAGCATGGTAGAAAAGGAAAGATCCACAAGGTTTCCACAGGTGTCTTGACCTCACCTCCTCCCTTTAGGACCATGACGTGAGGAAGAAACCCTGCATCAACCCCAAAAACACAGGGTTTTGTTTTTTCACAGGGAGTTTGTTGTTTAACACAGTCACTGAACTCATTTCATTTCACTTCGTTCCTTTAATGGTCATCTTCTCCTTCACTCTCTTCCCGTCATTTGATCTCCCTCACATCCCTTTCATTCTCCTCCAGCATGAAAAGATGAGTGGAAGCTGTTAATCCATGTCCAAACAAATTTTAACCGTAGATCGCCTCATACAACAAAACTGACCAATCACCGCCTGAATTCACATTTAGCATTTGACTTTGTGCACTTTAAATCCCAACCATCGATTTGCCTTGTCAGATCCGACGACTATCGCGCACCTGCTCACCAACCAGCTCTGTCAAACCTTCACCATTGATCTACCTCCTTAGATCTGACAGCCATTGCGCGATATCGCTTGGATTTCTGTCCGATTGCTATCTGCTCAAGGGCATATGCAATGGGTGGTTTCCCCATGCTACCTGTCGACCGGGGAGGCTAATCGCATAAAATTTTAGGAAACCACTTACAACTTTGAAGGCTCGCAATATACTGCTGACTGCTCTCTAAACCTGTTCCCTCATTTCTGCACATTCCTTTAAGTGCTCCAATCTCCATCATTTATCTGTCTCCTGATCTGACAGCCATCGCATCACCCGATACCATTTCCGCACATTTCTTTTTCTGATGATCTAATCTCCACCATCCATCTGCCAATTAATCATGTCTGTCCATCTCTTGACTCCACCTGCGCGATATAATCTCAACCATCCATTTCTGGTTGTCCCCGTTTGTTCATCTATTCACTCCACTCGTGCGATATAATCTCAACTTTCATCCTATAGTTAACCCTGTTCGCCCATCTATCTATGTACCCTCCAACGATCTGATCTTAGCCATTCATTTGCCTTTCACTCGCCTGATCCAATGGTCCTCAGGTGTTGTTTCTCCCTCACGTCCTCTTTTCACCAATTTGACCTCCGACTCCTTCTTTCGCTTAGACATAGACTTAGTGTAGTTTCCATTGTTTACCCCTTAGTCTAGTTTCAATGCCTTTACTTTTTAAACTTAGATAATTAGCATTAGATTAGTGATTGATCTAGTAATTCAGCTTAGCATAGTTGTTTAATTGGTTAGCTAGGGTCTGGTGTGAGTTAAGCATTACATGATTCCTGTCATCATTTCTGCAGTAGAATAGCTCTCCCCTAGAATAGGTTTGCTCTCCTTCCATTAAAATCAAGCTTCTTCTAACCCTATAGAAGTATGGCTTGGAACCCTGGGGTCTCTTGCCAGACAAGCAGTGACAACAGGCAGTACCTTCACTTCTACTTGTGTATATAGCACAGTCACCTCCAAGTTTGTACGAACCTCGGGTTGATAAGTAAAGCAGGTAGCCCTGGGAGTTGTAGCATTCTTGCTGCAATAACTAGGCTCATCACTTTTTGGCGTCTTTGCCAGGGAGGTGTCAGAGTAGGAATGATTACTTCTCCTCCTTATATTTCTAGTCTCTAACTTTCTTTTCTTCTACTTATAGTCTTCAATTTTCTTCCATTAGTTTATTTCTACAAAGGTAATCTAGTTTCTTTCTTTCATTTGTCATTTGTAGGCTTTACTTTCCATTCTGCAAGTAGAATTTCAATTCAACAAGAAATTTCCTTCTTATTAGTAGTTTTTTATTCGATTAAACAATTTCATTCTGCAATTAGTTTTCTTTCTATCAGTAGTCTTTCATTCAACAATTTCAATTCAACAGGTAGTTTCCTTTTTTTTAGTGGTTGTCATTCAATCAATAATTTCCTTTCTGCAGAGTACTTTCCAGCTTTAAAGAAAAATCTTACAAAAAAGAAAAAACATGTCCTTTCATGCCTTGTAGGAATAGGGATAATTCAGGAAAATTATTGTCAAATACCCCCACTGCATCCAACAGTCTACCTTCTTTCTTCTTGAAAGTGAATTGGAAGCCCATTTAGGTGAGAAACCTCACTTATTTGAGGAACCTATAGGGGAAGAAGAAGAGGAAGAACCCATTCCTACTGAACCAATGGTTGAAAACCAAGATGAAAGAGGAAATAGAGAGAGAATTGAGAGTGCCTTCCCCATTAGGGAAACCAATGGGGACACTAAAATGAAGAATATAAGCCCCTCTTCTCTACCTCATTTCCATGGCTTGACCATAGAGGACCCTGACACTTTCCTGTTTGAGTTTTTTGTTATATGCCGAACCTATGACTATACAGAGGATGAGAAAAAGTTAAAACTGTTTCCATCTACCCTCAAGGATGCAACATTGTGCTGGTTCATGGGTTTACTTGGAGATAGCATCATAACTTGGACTCAGATGCAACAGGCCTTCAACAACAAATATAGGGACTACTGTAGGTCAAAAGACACTAAAGAAGAGATTTTCAAGATGACCATAGGCCAGGATGAATCCTTAGAAGACTATGAAGAAAGATTCTAGCTCAGTTACAAAAGGGCCAGGTGCACACTTAACCCTGAGCCACTGAAGCTAGTCCTGCTTAGAGGAGTAAGGGAGGATATCCTAGATACCTTGCATTTGTTAGCAGGAGGAGATATCTACCAACTACCCTATGAGGATATCAAGACTATCTTTAGAAACCATTCTATGGAAACTAGGAAAAAGGGTAGGAGTAGTCAACCTATGGTCAGTACATCATCTTACAACTCATCCATCAAGGGTGAAATTGGAAATATGTTAGAAGACTTCAAAAGTGAGATGTTGCAAACCCTTGCCTTGCAATTGGATTCCATGAATATCAAAAGGAAGCAAGAGGAAGCAGAGAGAGCCTTGGCCATATTTTGTCCTAGATGCACTAGGAGGCATCCTAGGAATGAATGCCCATTGAACTGTATTGAGATTTGCTTAGTCTGTGAAGAAAACCACTCCACAGACAAGTGCCCTTATTTACTTGGACTCAAAGTTGTATATCAAGGAGCTGAAGGGGTCACTGAGAAGCTTTATTACATCAACCAAAGGAGACTTCCTGGGCATAGAACATACCAACAGGGTATGTAAGGGTCATCCATGCATATTACACACCCAACCAAACCACAACTATACCATCTTGGGGGGTCCCTGCTCATCCTTCCTGGTCTACACCCCCTCCTTGGTCGTATGCACCTCAGTATCATTCCCAACCAACCAGCCAGTCATTTCAACCTTACATATAGCCATAACACCAGTGGAATACCCCACCCCAGGGGTGGAGTCCCCAAGTCAACAATGTTCCAGCCCTATTGCCTCCACCACCTACCCAATCACAACTCCTGCACTTTGCTCCACCTAGGAAACCCCAGATGCCTGTCCAGCCAAATCCAAACCCAAACAATAGGTAGGCTCAACAAGGATACGGTGGAGAGACATCATACCCAACTTATGCTGTAGAAATCCAAGAGACCAACCTAAGATCTGTGAGAATTTTCCCAGATAACCAACCTCCTTCTCCACATAGGGAGGTTGAGGAGGAAAGAGAGGAAAGCAAACTTAAAGAAAATCCACCCTTTCCTGAAATATTAGCCCAACCACTCCAGCCTACCCTAGAAGAATTGAACTTCTAGGAGAATTTAAAAACCTATGTGTAAATATCCCCCTTCTCCAGGCAATCAAAGATGTTCCCATTTACAATAAATTGATTAAGGAGAAGTGCTTTAAGCATCCAGGAAGAACGAAAATGGATTCCCCTACCATTAATTTCATTGGGCAGTTATCTGACTTAATGCTGTGGCAGGTAATATGCCCAAAATACTTAGACCATGGAATACTAGTAGTTGATGTGCACATAAATGGCACCATTGTCCCACACACTCTAATTTATCTTGGGGCTACCATTAATGTGATGACCAAGGGCACCATGCTCAAGCTTAACCTCCAAGGGTCATTAAGGAAGACAACAACAGTACTGCAGCTCGTAGAACATTCCACAGTCACCCCTAAGGGAATTGTGGAGGATGTGATGGTCTCCATTGATTCCTCAGAGTACCCTGCATATTTCCTAATTCTCCAGCCTAAGGCTAACCTTACTGGTTACCCTCTCATCCTTGGGAGGCCATGGTTGGACACAACTAATGTCTACATTGGTTGTAGAGCTAGGAATATGACCATCAAGAATGGGCATATGTCCAAACAGTTAGTCTTATACCCTCCTGCTCAACCCTCCCTAGAATATGATTTACCTTTGTGGTTGGAGGGGGAGGAAGAAGATGAGCTTTATTCTACCCAACTTTATTCTATGGAAGCAATCATAGGAGGAGGAAAACAAGAGGAGGATGACTTAACTGAACACCTGCTCCAAATTCCAACTCCTAGTTCATTACCCTTAGAAGAAGAAGGCAACACTGGACAATCATCAAATTGACTTATGCTTGGTTGATTCCAACCCACTTCGAGTCAAAACCATAGAATTTGGCCTAGAGAAAACCTTGAAGATTAATCCATCTCTTTCTACTTTAGAAGAGGAACAACTATGCAAATTGTTGAAAGAGAACCTATAAGCCTTCGCTTGGAGCTATAAGGAAATGAAGGGAGTACACCCTTCAGTCTGTACTCCCCACATATACATCAAGGAAGGTTACAAGCTAGTCAGGCAACCACAAAGGAGAATGAATCCAACCCTTAAAGACATCGTCAAAGAAGAACTGCAACAACTGTTAGATGCAGGGTTCATTTACCCTATCTCTAACAGTGAGTGGGTCTTTCCTTTAGTGTTAGTTCCCAAGAAGAATGGTAAGTGGAGGATTTGTGTTGATTATAGGGAGTTGAATAAAGCAACAAAGAAGGATCATTTTCCCCTACCCTTCATTGACGAAGTGCTAGATGGCTTGGCTGGGAAGAAGTTCTTTTCTTTCCTATATGGATTCAGTGGGTACAACCAAATCCAAATCTTCCCAGAAGACTAGGATAAAAGCACATTTTCCCTTCCTTGGGGTACTTTTTCCTATAGCGTCCTTCCTTTTGGCTTATGTAATGCTCCTGCCACTTTCCAGAGAGAAATCTTGAGTATTTTTGCTGAATTAGTGCATGACGCTGTGGAAATATATATGGATGATTTTACACCTTATGGTTGTGATTTCCAGGAAGCCTTGACTAACCTAGGCAAAGGAACCTGTCTCTCAGTCCAGAAAAATGTGAATTCTTAATGAATGAAGGGATTGTGCTAGGTCATTCCATATCTTAGCAAGGACTGCAGGTGGACCCAAACAAAATAGCCATCATCCAAAGGGTCCCACCTCCACAAAAGTAGAGAGATGTTAGGAGTTTCTTGGGGTTAGCTGGATACTACAAAAGGTTCATAAAGGACTTCAGCAAGTTAGCCTCTCCTTTGTTTGGATTATTGGCCAAATATTCTAAATTTATATGGTCAAAGAGCTGTCAAGAGGCCCTAGACATTCTAAAGGGTAAGTTAACCACTGCACCAATCCTTAGAGGCCCAAACTGGGCCCTCCCTTTTCATATTCATGCTGATGCCTCACATAAAGCCATAGGAGCAACCTTAGGTCAGGTAGAAGAGAAATTGCCTTACGCCATCTATTTTACCAGCAAAAACCTGTCAAAGGCTGAGCTAAACTATACCATGACAGAAAAGGAACTCCTGGCTGTTGTGCATTCATTGAACAAGTTTAGGCATTACATTACAGGCTATCAAACATTTGTGCATACTGATAATGCTGCAATTAAATATTTAATGAACAAACTAGATGTAAACGCTAGAATCATAAGATGGTTACTTTTATTACAATAGTTTGATCTAACTATCATTGATAAGCTTGGTAAGGAAAATGTTGTTGCTGAATTTATATCTAGAATGAATCTGCCTGCAGGTGAAGAAGGAATGGTGGATGATCAGTTACCACATGAGCATTTTTTTGCCATTTCAGTGCTCTCTCCATGGTTTTCTGATATAGAAAACTATCTGGTGTCAGCACAGTTCCCACCAAACCTGCCCTCCAGTGAAAAGAATAAGATAATCAGGAAAAGTTCCCCCTTCACTTGGATCGGGGGAAATTTCTTCAAACTTGGCCCAGATCAAATATTGAGAATGTGTTTAAGGGAAGAGGAGGTCTTTGACATCCTTATAACCTATCATGATGGCCTTGTGGAGGTCACTTTCAAGAAAAGACGACAACATTCAAAGTGCTGCAAGTAGGTTATTATTGGCCTACTCTTCATCAGGATGTGAAGAAGTATGTTAGTAAGTGTGATCGGTGCCAGAGGATGGGAAAGCCGATTCCAAGAGATGAAATGCCCTTAAAATCTCAAGTGAATTTTGAACCATTTGACAAGTGGGGCATGGAATTCATTGGGCCTATCAACCCTCCTTCAAAGAAAAAACAACACATCATCGTGTGCACTGATTATCTGACTAAGTGGGTTGAAACCAAAAAAATCAAGGCAACAACAAGAGAAAAGGTGGCTGAGTTCCTAAGGGAGAATATATTCTACAAATTTGGTTACCCTAGAGAACTAGTCATAGACCAAGGTAGCCAGTTTACCTCCAGCATGATTGAAGAACTGCTCAAGCATCACAAAATCAAGCATAGGACCTCCACTCCTTATCATCCACAAGCTAATGGGCAAGTGGAGGTGACCAATAGAGCACTGGAGAACATCCTAACTAAGGTAGTGAACAACAACAGAAAGGATTGGGCAGAAAGACTAGTTGAGGCCACCTGGGCCTATAATACAACATGGAAGACCACCACTGGATTTACACCCTATGAGCTCGTCTATGGGAAAAAGGCTTTTCTGTAGGTTTTAACCTTGTACAAAAATTACCTGCATACGAATTCTAAGGCACAGAAAATAAACAATGTGAGAGCATAACACATAAAACACATATACACAGAGATTTTCCCCTGAATCCCAAAACTGGGACTACCAGCTTGATTTTTCATTATTTTGCTTTCAATGTTACAATACATATTTATACATGTCGAAGCATCCAATACCATGGACCTAAAATCATTACGTCCAAAACCATGGACCGAAAACCATCACGTCCAAAACCATGTGCGAAAATTATGCACAAAACCATAGGTAGGTCCGCCAAACCTAACATAGGGACCCCATAGAGTGGGGTTACCTGCACCCCTCAAAACCCGTGTGACTCCCCTCGCTACGCAATCGGCGCAACGAAACGGGGGCTCCGCCCCCCGTCTAACCCCCCGGTTAACTATGTGGGCTAGTCGTGGAAAGAATATAACAAAACCCAACATTCTCCCACTTGTTGTTTTCCTTCCACAGGAGGCCACAACAGAGCTTAGTCATTTATCCAACCTTGCAACGCCGATTGTTTCTCTACACCAAGAGAACTTCTTAAAGCTCATAGATTTTGTTAATGCATATGCAGTATTCTTCAAAGCTCCCTGTACTAACCCCATATTGGAACACAATCTCTGCAACCAAACTGCTTCCTTGCTTGCATGAGTGGCTGCCATGTATTGTGCCTCTGTAGTTGATAGTGCCACTACAGATTGTTTCTTACTCATCCAATTTACTGCACCTCCAAATAGGTTAAAAAAATACCCACTTGTAGATTTTCTCTGATCCAGATCTCTAGCCCAGTCTGAATCAACAAAGCCACAGATATCCAAAACTTTGTCCAATCTTGGTCTTCTTTGGTAGCACAAACCATAATCACTGGTGCCACGCAAATACCTGAAAACCCGCTTCACTATTGTCCAATTCTCCTTCCCTGGTTTTGACATAAACCTGCTCAATACTTCCACTACATGTGCAATGTTTGGTCTAGTACAAACCATCGCATACATCAGGCTACCGACTGCACTTGCATATGGAACACGGGACATATCCTCTTCCCCTTCTTGTGTCTTGGGACACTGTTCAATAGATAGCTTTACACCTACAAGAATAGGAAGCTTCACCGGTTTACTATCTTGCATGTTAAACCTCTACAATATTTTCTTGACATACTTCCTCTGGTTTAACCAGAGCTTCCTCTTTGGTTGATCTCTTTTAATTTCCATGCCCAAAATATAGTTTGGAGCACCAAGATCTTTCATGTTGAATTTGGAGGATAATTGGGTCTTCAAATCCTGGATAATTTCTTTGTCATTTCCAACCAGCAACATATCATCCACATATAAGACCAGATAAATAACACGGTCACCAATTAATTTAAAATACACATAGTGATCTGCTTTGCTTCTGGTGAAGCCAAGTCCCCATATAAATGTATCAAAATTTTGATACCACATCCTTGGTGACTATTTTAACCCATACATAGACTTCCTTAACTTGCATACCGGTTCTTTCTTACCCTTCACTACAAATCCTTGAGGTTGTGTCATGTAGATCTCCTCTTCCAGATCCCTGTGAAAAAATGTTGTCTTCACATCCATTTGTTCTACCTCAAAATCAAAAGAAACAACAACAGATAAAAGTAATCTAATAGAAGTTACCTTGGCAACAGGAGAAAAAATATCACCAAAATCAATTCTCGACACCTGGGAATAACCTTTTGCTACCAACCGAGGTTTATATTTCTCCACCTTTCCTTCTGCATTTGTCTTCTTCTTGAACACCCATTTGCTGCCAATGGGTTTCCTTCCAGCTGGCAACTCCACCAGATCCCAAGCCTCATTTTTGTGCAAAGATGCCATTTCATCAACCATGGCCTCTTTCCAGAGTTTTCCATCCTCTGAATCTATTACGTCCTTCACAGTTCTGGGATCATCATCAGTAATAGATAAAGTAAAATTTGAACAGAAAGCAAATGGACTATACCTTTCTGGCTGCCTTCTTTCTCGAACTGATCTTCTCACACCCAGAGTTTGTGGCTCTTCATATTTTGATTCTTCCTCCTTTAGCTCAAACTCTATCTTCTCAGGTTCCTTTGGTTGGACTTCATGTTTAATAACATCTTTCACCTCTATGAATACCACATCTCGGTTGTACACAACCTTCCTTGTTATTGGGTTCCAAATCTTGTAACCCTTTAAACCATCCTTATACCCAATAGAGATGCACTTTTCAGATTTACTATCCAACTTGGTTCGTTTCTCCTTTGGAACATGTACATATGCATCACAACCAAATACCCTCAAGTGTGAAAGAGAGGGTTTCTTACCAGTCCATACCTCTTGTGGAGTCTTATCCTCCAATGCTAATGAAGGTGATATCTTAACTAGGTAACATGTTATCTCCACTGCCTCTGGCCAGAATTCGTGTCCTAACCCAACACCACTGAGCATGCTTCTTGCCCTTTCCATTAACGTCTTGTTTATTCTTTCTGCAACTCCATTTTGCTAAGGTGTATATGGAGTAGTCTTCTGCCGTGTTATACCACACTTCTTACAAAATTCTTCAAATTCCTTACTGCAAAACTCTCCATTGTTATCTGTCCTTAGCACCTTTATCTTCCTCTGTATCTGGTTTTCCACCAGAGCCTTAAATTCTTTAAACCTATCAAAGACTTTAGATTTATTCATAAGGAAATATATCTATGTATTCCTTGAGAAGTCATCTATAAATGACACACAGTACACATATTTACCAAGTGATGGAACCTTCACAGGTCCAAACACATCACTGTGCACAAGTTTTAATTTATGTTTCGCCCTCTTACCACCAAAGGGGAAACTCACCCGATTCTGCTTCCCATATACACAATTTTCACATAAATCAAAATCCAGAGAGATATTACTTATACCTTCTACCATACCTTTATGATGAAGTATAAGAAGGCCCTTCTCTCCAATATGTCCAAGCCTTTGATGCCATAGCATTGTCTTCTCTCCAGAGACCACTATATTTTCTGCTCCACTTTTAGGAACCATAGAATTGTTGCACCCATCAACAACAGTGCTACCTTGTAGCTTGTACAGAGTTCCAATCCAAACTCCCTGCATCAATACCATTTCTACCCAAACCATCATGCAGGTATCCTTCTTGAACATTGTCTTTACACCTGCATCATCTAGCTTGCTCACAGAAATCAAATTTCTGGCCAATGCAGGAATATGTAGAACACCCGAAAGTGTTCTAACCCTTCCACCTTGCCACTTCAACTTTCCTTTTCTACGACCAATGATTCTAGCCTTCCTATCATCCCCTAAGAAGACATCACCACCTGTGTATTTCTCATACTCGCAAAACCACTCTCTATGGGGAGTGAAGTGAAAGGATGCACTTGAGTCAATCAACCATGCCTTATGATCTACATATGTACTTGAAGAAGCCAAGTACACATCCCCACCTTCATCTGAGGTGGTTTTTGCCTCTGAAGAAGGAGCATCATCAGATCCCTTTCCTTTGTCAAGAGCTTTAGATTTACAGTCCCTTTTGTAGTGCCCTTCCTTTTCGCATTTCCAGCACACCACCTTTACAAGTTTTCTTGGAGATTTAGATCTCCCTCTAGATTTAGATCTCCCACTCGATGACTTATTTTTGTTTCTTTTCTGGGACCATCCTCGTACAAATAAGGCATCACCATTCTAGCTCTCCATATTTTTCCATCTCATCTCCTCCATTAGCAAGGATGAGATTATTTCATCAAACTACAAGGCAGTTTCATTGCTACCTATTGCAATAACCAGACTATCCCACAAATCTGGTAGAGAACATAACAAACTAATTCACTTATCTTCATTTGAAATTTTGATATCAATAGATGATAACTGACTTACCACAGTATTAAATGCTTTCAAATGCTCTGTCACCAAGTCTCCATCTTTCATCCTCAGGTTTACAACGTTTTTCGTAGGAACAGTTTATTCACTAGAGACTTAGATTGGTACAAAGTCCCTAACTTGACCCACAAAGCCTTCGTCGTAGCTTCCCCTGATACATTCAAGAATACTAAATCTGAGACACACAATCGTATTGTGCTCTTTTCCTTCCGATCCAACTTCTTCCATTCTTCATCAGACACTCTCGTTGGTTTAGTACCTGGATCTACCGTGATCCACTGATCATTATCCACCAACAGATCCTCCATCTTGAGTTTCCACAACTCAAAACTTTGACCATTAAATTTCTCGATCTCTATCTTTCCACTGCTCGACATCTTCTTTCACCACCAAAATCGATCTCACAGACCTCCCACTGAAAAGGGTCTACCACAGGCCCGAGCGAAACCCCTCAATAATAAATGCGTCCCTTTGAAGCCAAAACAACTCTGAAACCAAATGTAGATTTTAACCCTGTACAGAAATTACCTGCAAACGAATTCTAAAACACATAAAATAAACAATGTGAGAGCATAACTCATAAAACACATATACACATAGATTTTCCCCTCGATCCCAAAACCGGGACTACCAGCTTAATTTTTCATTATTTTAGTTTCAATGTTACAATACATATTTACACATGCCGAATTATCCAATACCATGGACCGAAAACCATCACGTCCAAAACCATGGATAGAAAACCATTGCATCCAAAACCATGTGTGAAAATCATGCACAAAACCATAGGTAGGTCCACCTAACCTAACATAGGCTCCCCATAGAGTGGGGTTACCTACACCCCTCGAACCCCCTATGACTCCCCCCACTACGCCATCAATGCAATAAGGGGGGGCTTCGCCCCCCTTCTAACCCCCTAGTTAACTACGTGGGCTAGTCGTGGAAAGAATATAACACAACCCAATATTTGTTGTCCATTGAATTCAAATATAATACATTGAGGATGGAAACCCAACTAGATTTGGATCTCAGTCTGGCATAGTAAGAAAGATTGTTCAATTTGAATAGCTTAGATGAATTCAGAATGAAGGCCCTCCTCCATACAGAGATAGTTCATCTTCACAAGAAAATCTGGCATGACAAGCATGTTAAGGTGAAGCAATTTCAAGAAGGATACCAAGCATTGTTATATGACTCCAAGTATAAAGACTTCAAGGGCAAGCTAAGGACAAGATGGCTAAGACCTTATGTGGTGCAAAGATGCCATGACAATGATTAAGTGCAGATCAGAACTATAGATGAAGAATCCATTCCATTACTAGTTAATGGAAACATACTAAAAATGTATAAGAGGCCTTTATCTAAACAAGAGTTCATTGATAGTATCAATAAGATAGTGATGATGGTGGAGAAAGTTTCAGCTCCTCCCTCATCAGGTCGCTGAAAAAAGAAAAAAAACTGAATAAGGACTCAGGTGAAAACCTTCATGAGGCGCCTGAGTCCCATGTTTGGGTTGAAAACCTCCATGAGGCGGCCCAAGGATGAGAAAAATGGAAAGAAAAAGAAGATCCCTGGGTGAAAACCTTCCTTGAGGCACCTAGGGCAAATATCTAGGGTGAAAACCTCTCTGAGGTAGCCTAGGTGTTTTTAACATACATACATACATATATATATATATATATATATATATATATATATATATATATATATATATATATATATATATATATAGATATATATATATATCTATATATATATAGATAGATATATATATATATATATATATATATATATATATATATATCTATATATCTAGAGAGAGAGAGAGAGAGAGAGAGAGAGAGAAAAAACATAATTGTTATTTGCAGGAGGATGAGAAAGACAATCAGGGAGAAAAGAGAAGATCCAAAGGGGGCCCTGCCTCACATATGTTCATCTCCTCCACTCCTTACCATGCATCCCTCCATAAATTCCATTGTTTTTCACTTCATTGCTCCAATTCAGGTGAAAATTGTGTTTTCTACAAGGACCCCTCACCTCATCCATTACCATCATCCCTGCCTTCACACACACTCCTACTCCCTCTGTCCATTCAGTAGCATCAGATCTGCAGTCACAAACACCATCAACAGACAACAGAAGAGGAAGAAAGATGACCATACAACAACAACAACAACATCAGATCTGCAGTCAAGAAACTATCAGCAGATAGCAGAGGAGGAAGAAGAATGACCATCAACAACACCTCTAATATTTTACAAATGCAATGTGGCATTAAGGCTAGAGGTAAGTATCCTGCTCACTCACTCATATGCATCATTTGATCAAAAGTTGTAAGGGTTAAGAGGTAGTTGGTTTGTAAGTAAAAAGGTGGCCAGATTCCTCTAAAAAGCTAGTGGATTACATGCACAAGAAACTCTGTTTTCTTAATATTTTGCTCATTTCCTCTTCAAGCCTCACAAGCAATATGCTCATCAAGTATATCTCATGTGAGGGTAGATATAGTGTGTTTATGACTACCACTTTAGAATGCTTGAAGAGTTAAGATTTGGGGTAGAAACACCAGTTCATCAAAGCCTCAGCATACCCTATTTTCTGATGTAATCACTCATGGACTCCAGTAGAAAAGAAAGGAAAGGAAATTCCCAATAGTTAGTTCATGGTGGGTTGATTAGAATCCTCATTGAGGATGCCTTCCAAAACCTCAGGATCCCTATAACATAGACAGTCTTCAATGACTTACCAACAGAGGATGACATCAAAACCTTCATCTATGGTGTTAGTCCTTCTGTTAGTGAGGAGGAGGAAAAGCAAGAAGAAGAAGATACAGAGCTAGATAGGGATGAGGTGGATAAGGAAGAAACTAATACATAGGGACATGATGAACAAGACACTCATACAAAGGAACATGATACTGAAACATAAGAGGAAGAAGGCATTGAAACAAAAGATAAAAGAAAGAAAGAGAAGCAAGAAACAACAGATCTAAGTGGCTTTAGGGACAAAGAAGTAGCTGAACAATCAAATCCCATGGCCCTAATCCACACCAATAATCTAATTGCAAATGATCCTCAGTTGGCACTTAGATATCTTACTTTCCAAAAGCAAGAAATTTCACATTTTTAGGACATGTTTAGGCTGCTAAGAAATGATAATATACATGCTTACATAAGGAGATGGAAAACACTGCCACATAGCTTGAAGATTAGAGAAAATCAGTGGGAAGAAGTAGAAATGAAAGCAGGCTTCTATGAACAACAAGAAGAGACCACAACAGAGGCATGAGATGTCATAGAGGCTACCAAAGCCACTAAGTTTCTTAGAGGATCAACAACACTTTTAGTAGGGGGTGATGATGAGCATCATCATTGAGTAATTATATGGGCCTTAATTGACCTTAATTCACCTCCTAGCTTAGTCAAACCAACTATTCTCACAACTTATGGCATACTTTTGCTTATATTTTGCTTATGAGATGAGTTAGAGTTGGATGTTTTGCTTTATGGTATAATGTGCATGTGATGCAGGAATAAAAGATAAACGCAAGGAGCTATGGTAAAATACCTTGGTAAAAACTCGGATCGGACAAGGGAGAGGAATTACAGGAGGTAAATCCTCCTCATTTACTACCCCTCCATTTGAATATCCCTCCATCAATTGAAAGTACACACAACAAAATCAGGAGTACTAGAAGGCAGCCAAGCAAGTGAAGGTGAAAACAACCAAATAAGGTGTACTAGAAGATAGCCAAACAAGTGAAAGTATGAGTTTATCTTGAGTTGGGAGCCAAGCCTCCCTACTAGAAGGTAGCGGAGCTAGTGAAAGTGAAAGCACAAGTTTATCATTAAGCTGGGAGTTGTACCTCCCTGATTTTGAGGGATGTCATTGGAGACTTTAGATGTATAAATAGAGAGGCTTAGGACCTTAGATTTTTTAGTCACCAGTTCTCAGATACCAAGAGTTAGAAATAATTCAAACTTTTGACTATAGAAATAGACCTGTAATAGTTCCTGATGTAATACAATGTTTTTATAATGAAGATGAGTTTTGTTCTGAGCCAACACTGAGTTAACTTAGAGGGCTAAAGCTCTAAGGTTAGGGCCCAACCCTAGCAGCCAAAGCTCCCCTTTATTGTATTGTTAAGTAGCATAGCTTTCTATTCATCTGTTGAAGTAGTTCATTTCCATTACAGCGGTAGCATAAATGCATGGTTTGATTGCTCATTTGCTTCAGTAAGTTCATTCCCATTACAACATGATAGCATATATTTTTGGTTCTGTTCATTTACTTAAGTAGTTTCCTGCTTTTCTATTTTTTTGTTTAAGTAGCTGCATTTCCATTACTACAGGGTAGAATGGATTAGTTGTGTTTTAGTCTGCTTCATTTATGCTTTCGTTCAATTAGCATGGTAGCAAAGGAAAGATGCACAAGGTTGCCCATAGGTGTCTTGGCCTCACCTCTTCCCTCTAGGACCATGATGTGAGGAAGAAACCCTGCAGCAACCCAAAAACACAGGATTTTGGTTTTTAACAGGGAGTTTGTTGTTTAACACATTCACTGAGCTCATTTCATATCACTCTGTTCCTTTAATGATCATCTTCTGCTTCTCTCTCTTCCCGTCATTTGATCTCGCTCACATCCCTTTCATTCTCCTTCAGCATGAAAATCTAAGCGGAAGCTATTAATCCATGTCCAAACAGTCTTTAACCATAGATCACCTCACATAGCAAAACTAACCAATCACCGCCCGAATTCACTTTTAGCATTTGAATTTGTGCACTTAAATCCCAACTGTTGATTTGCCTTGCCAGATCCGATGGCTATCGTGCACCTGCTCACCAACCAGCTTGGTCAAACCTTCACCGTTTATCTACCTTGCTAGATCTAATGGCCATTGCGCGATATCACGTGGATGTTGTCTGATTGTTATCTGCCCGAGGGAACACAAAATGGGTGGCTTCCCCATGCTACGTGTCGGTTGGGGAGGCTAATTGCGTAAAATTTTAGGAAACCACTTACAACTTTGAGGGCATATGATATACTACTTACCGCTCTCTAAACCTACTCCCTCATTTCTGCAAGTTCCTTTAAGCGCTCCAATCCCCATTGTCGATCTATCTCCTGATCTAACGACCATCACATCACCTGATACCATTTCCACACGTTTCTTTTCCCTGCGATATAATCTTTGCCATCCACCTGCCGATTAATCCTTTCTGTCCATCTCTTGACTCCACCCGCGTGATATAATCTCAATTGTCCATGTCTGGTTGTCCCCATTCGTTCATTTATTCACTCCACCCGCGCGATATAATCTCAACCGTCCATGTTCGGTTGTCCCTGTTCGTTCATCTATTCACTCTACTCGCGCGATATAATCTTAGTCGTTCATCCTGTAGTTAACCTTGTTCGGCCATCTACCTACGTACCCTCTATGGATTTGATCTTAGCCATTCGTTTTCCTTTCACCCACCTAATCTGATGGTCCTCATGTGCTATTGCTCCATCATGTCCTCTTTTCACCAATTTGACCTCCGACTACTTCTTCCGCTTAGACACTGAATTAGTGTAGTTTCCATTGTTTACCCCTTAGTCTAGTTTTGATGCTTTTACTTTTGCAACTTGGATAATTAGCATTAGATTAGTGATTGATTTAGTAATTCTTCTTAGCATAGTTGTTTAATTTTTTAGCTAGGGTCTGGTGTGAGTTTAGCATTACATGATTGCTTTCTTCATTTCTGCAGTAGAATAGCTCTCCCCTAGAATAGTTTTTCTCTCCTTCCATCAAAATCAAGCTTCTTCTAACCCTATAGAAGTCTGGATTGGAACCCCTGGGGTCTCTTGCCAGATGAGCAGTGACAACAAGTAGTACCTTCACTTCTACTTGTGTATATACCAAAGTCACCTCCAAGTTTGTACGAACCCCGGGTTGATAAGTAAAGTTGGCAGCCCTGGGAGTTGCAACATTCTTGCTACAATACCTAGGCTCATCATAGACCACTAGATATTGTGGATATCATTAAAGGTGATTTAAACCCTTTGTTTCATTTTTTTTGTAACATACCCAAGGCTTGTGTCCTCATCTTACTCACAGGCGCTAGACTTGAAATCTAGATTCGACTCCTTTTATTTTTGTCATGTATGCATGATGTCCTAGATCGTTAAATAACAAGATGCACCTTTTATCAAAGAACCATGAACAAATGAAGCCTTGAACTTTGATCATTGTCCATTTCTTCCTGAAATCCAATATCTGGGCATTTTTTAGTTTTTCAAAAGTCTCATGCCCATTATCTCCTAGATCCTTGGATGTTTTGGATGTCCAAATACCCCTAACGAACCTAAGTCATTTTTTGGTCCCATTGCCCAGTCATCAACCCTTTTCAAAATAATATTAACATAGTAAAACATTACAAAAATGACCCCTGGGTGTGAATCCCAATTATTTGCCACATCATCTGCTGACATCATCAAGCCACATGGCATCTTGTGAATGGTGCCATGTGTCACCCAGAAATAGGCCACTTTACCCAATCAAGCCAAAAACACTTGCCACATGTCATGTGTACATACCCACCACATCATTAAATTAGCCATGTCGTGGCCACCGATCTACCACATGTCACTTTATCATTGGGCCATGTTGTCTGTTTATTGCGTGATTGCCACGTATCTCTAGCATGAAAAATGGGTTTGAGTTCTATGATTTTCACAATTTTTCTGTGTTGTTTGAAAATGCTTTGGGAACGAATTTCACATTTATTAACCATGATAGGCACCTTTTTTATTTATTTCCTTTCGTCTCCTGCCATATGATGAGCCTCATAAATGGGTAATTATATGGGCTCATTTTATCTCCTAACCTAGTCAAATCAACCATTCTCTTAGATTATTGTATGATTTTCTGATTATATTTATGCTTATAGAGTGAGTTGAGTTAGTTATGATGCCATGTGGTCTAACATGTATTTAATGCAGATTATTGATGGATTTCGAGGTCAAAGTCAAGGATCCAGTGGTCAAATGGTAGCAATAACTCGAAGTAGACAGAGGAGAGGACTTATAGGAGGGAATCCCCCTCATTTATTACTCCTCACTTCGAATTCCCCTTCATTCAGCTCGGAGTACAAGCAGCTGAATCATGCACTAGAAGGCAGCCGAGCAAGTGGAGGATGACTGATAGTTATCTTGAGTTTTGGGAGCCAAGCCTCCCTAATTTTAAGGAAGTTGTTGGTAGCTTCAGATGTATAAGTAGAGAGGCCTAGGGCCTCACTAGGGTCAGATTTTTTCTTATGTAAACTCTGCTCAAATTTCGAGCTTACTATTTTGTGATAGTTTTATGTAATCTTGCTATTTTTTTGATAATGAAGATGGAATCCTTTTTGAGATAGCACTAAGTTACCTCAGAGGGTTGAAGCTCTTGGGTTAGGGCCCAATCCAAGCATCCAAGCTTCTCTTTACTTGTATTTGTATGCTTTACTTCAGTTTGTAGATTAATTTGATGTTAGATGTATTTCTTTTATGGTTAAGAATATGTTGCTTTTGATGATTTAGTAGTTTGCTTCCATTTGTGCTTTCTGTGCCTTGGCCTCTCTTCCTCCCTCTAGGACCATGATTTAAGGTAAAGACTCTCATGCTGCCCCAAAAACACAAATTTTCCTCATTCATAGGATTTCTAGTGTTTGCAGCTCTTTAGTAGGTTAATAGTCTAGTTTTACTTTGCTCCAAATCTCCTTTATCATGTTAATTTCCTAATTTTCAATAGTACTCTTTAATGCTTTCCTTTCCTACAACATTTCTCAGCATTTCCTTTCATAGATCATATTTTAGACCATTTTAATGCAAAACTCTGTTTTTCTTAAATCCACTCATTTCATTTGTTGCTTGATTTTCTTGATTGACTATCAGTTCCTTTGCAGCAGATCTATTCCAGGAGTAGGCTAGCTTATCAACAATCATATCCTCCATCTGATCCATGCCCTACAGGTCTCCTAAACTCCACCTCAATTTTGCCTTAGTTTCCTTCATTTTTTCATAGAACTTCTCCCTCTCTCCTTGAGCAAACCCAATCATATTTATCTCTCCTAGTGATTCATGGTAGACCTTAGGCACCCTAACACCTCATTCCAAGCTTAATCCAACTTTTCCACCCACTCTCACACCCTCAAAATAGCATAAATTGCTCTCGGCCTCCTCCTGTAGGCCTCTTGTAGTTTCCTTGTTTTCCTCCTATAGTTTCCCTGTGTCCTCCTGTAGTTTTTCCTGTAGGCTCCCTCTTGAAGGTTGAGTGTGGGAAAAGCCGCCAGAAGGCCACCTAAGACCTCCTAGGACCCATCCACACCATATTCCATCCTCCCAAGCTCCAAAACCACCCTCCAAATCCACCTTTTCGCTACCACACTCACACAGAATAAATTAGATGCATGCCAAATTCACATAAAAACACATAAAAATCGAAAATTATGTTTTTTGCTTATTTACTTCCAGAAATAACATGGTTAGATGTTGTTTACTTTCTTGAGTAGGTAATGGAATTTATTTCATTTTTTCCATAATGTTTTTGGCAAAAGTAGAATTAGCTTGTTAATTAGGGTTTACTAGGTCTTGCTTTACATTACAGTCTTTGTCCTTTCTGCAATTAAAATAGCTTATGTAGGGTAATATTTATTTCTTTCATTACACATAGAGCAACGTCTAAGATCTATAGAAGTTGGCTTGAGCTCCTAGTGATCTTGCGCCGGTTGACCAAGTGACAACCTGCAGTGAGAACTAGTACTTGTTCATATAGCACCGACACTTCCAAGTTTGTTACGAACTACCGGGTTGATAAAAGTAAAGTTGGCAGCCTGGGAGTTGCAGCATTCTTGCTGCAATACTGGTGCTCACCACTTTTTGGCACCATTGCTAGGGAAGCATCAGAGTATTCTGTGATCACTGTTTTCTTCTATTTCTTCTTGCAAAATTCTGCTAATAGTTTATTTCAGCAAAAGTAGACTAGTCATTTCTTTTCTTTCAGTTTTGCATTTCCTTGCTTTCCCTTCCAATTCTACAAATCTCATTTCGGCAAGAGTAGACTAGTAATTTCCTTTCTTTTAGTTCTACATTTCCTTGCTTTCCTTTTCAATTCTGCAAATTCCCATTTAGCAAGTTAATTTTAGCTAGTTGCAAATTTTTTTTGTTCAATCACAATCTCAGTTTCTGCAGGTACTATTAGTGTGGGAAAAAGAAACAAAAAACCAACCAAAAATATTTCCTTTCATTCCTTGTAGGAATAGAGATAACTCAAGAAAATTTCTGCCCAACACCCCCACTACTCCACACAGCCAACCTTCTCTCTTCTTCGGTGGTTGTGATCAAGAAGAACCCTTAGGTGAACGGCTAGAGATATTTGAAGAACCTATAGGGGAAGAAGAAGAAGAAAACATTCCTCTGGAGCCAATGGCTGAAAACATAAATGCTAGGGGAAATGGAGAGAGAATAGAGGGTACCTTTCCCATTCAGAAGACCAATGGGGACACCAAAATGAAAAATAAAAGTCCTTCAGCCCTACCTCACTTCCATGGCCTAACTACAGAAGATCCTGACGCCTTCTTGTTTGAGTTCACTGTCATCTGTCGAACTTATGACTATGCAGAAGACGAGAAAAAATTGAAATTGTTTCCTTCTACTCTCAAGGATGTAGCATTGCATTGGTTCATGGGATTACCTGGCAATAGCAGCACAACTTGGCTCAGATGCAGCAAACCTTTAACAACAAGTATTGAGACTATTGTAGGTCAAAAGATACTAAATAAGAAATCTTTCGAATGACCATGGGAAGTGATGAGTCCTTGGAAGACTACGAAGAGAGGTTCCAGCTCAATTACAAAAGGGTCGGGTGTACACTTGACCCTAAGTATCTGAAGTTGGTCCTGCTCAGGGGAATCCGGGAAGACCTTTTAGACACCCTCCATCTACTGGCCGGGGGATACATTTACCAACTATCCTATGAGGACATAAAGGTTGTTTTTAGAAACCATTCTAGAGCAGCCAGAAAGAAAGGTAGGGGGAGTCAACCCATAGCCAGTACCTCTTCTTCTAATTCATCCATTAAACGGAAAATTAGAAGCATGCTGGAAGACTTCAAGAGTGAGATGTTGCAGACTCTTGCCATGCAAATGGATACCTTACATATCAAAAGAAAACAGGAGGAAGCAGAGAGGGCTTTGGCCATTTTTTTCCCCAGATGCACCAGGAGGCATCCTAGGAATGAATGCACATTGAACTCTATAGAGGTTTGTTCAGTCTGCGAAGAAAATCATTCTACAGACAAGTGCCCTTCCTTGCTTGGACTTAAAGATATATACCAAGGGACTGAAGGAGTCACTGAACAGATCTATTACATAAACCAAAGGAGGCCGCATGGACCTAGACCATACCAGCAGGGGTTGCAAGGGACATCTCAAGCATACTACAAACCCAACCAAGTCACCTCCATACCTTCTTGGGCCCCCCCCGCTCATCCTTCCTGGTCCATGCCTCCTCCTTGGTCCTTCACATCTCAATATCATGCCCAACGAACCACCCATTCATTTCAATCCTATGCTCAGCTGCAACCTCAGTGGAATGCACCTCATCAGGGGTGGAGGCCCCAATACAACTCTCGTCCCACTTTTCTGCCTCCACCACCTACCTAACCACAACTGTTACCTTCTGCTCCACCAAGGCAACCCCAAATGCTTGCCCAGCCAAATCCGAACCTGAACAATAGACAAGCTCAGCAAGTGTATAGTGGGGAGCCATCATGCCCAACTTATGCTGTGGAGATTCAAGAAATTAACTTGCGATATAGGAAAGTTCTCCCAGATAGCCAACCTCCACCCAGGGAGGTTGAGGAAGATAAAGAGGAAATCGAACCTAAAGCAAATCCACCCTTTCCTGAGAGACTATCCATGACAATCCAGCCTACCCCAGAAGAGACTGAACTCCTCGGAGAATTGAAACATTATGTGTAAAGATACCACTTCTCCAAGCCATAAAAGATGTGCCTATCTACAATAGGTTGATCAAAGAGAAGTTCTTTAGGAATCTAGGAACGCAAAAGAGAGATGCCACGACCATCAATGTCATAGGACAACTGTCCAACTTGATGTTGGGGCAGAGAATCTGTCCAAAATATCTGGATCCTGGAAGCCCAGTAGTTGATGTCCACATCAATGGCACAATGGTCCCACATACCTTGATTGATCTGGGAGCTTCCGTTAATGTGATGACAAAGGACACAATGCTCAAACTTAACCTCCAGGGCTCCTTGAGGAAGACCACGACAGTGCTGCAGTTAGCAGACCACTCCACCGTGACCCCTGAGGGGATTGTGGAAGATGTGATGGTCTCCATTGATTCTTGGGAGTACCCTGCAGATTTCTTAGTTCTCCAGCCAAAGGCAAAGCTCACTGGGTATCCTCTCATTCTGGGAAGACAACACATATTTCATTAAAATTGGAATTTTGTTATTACAAAGACATCAATAGAATTGAGAATTTTGGTTATTTTGAAATTCTAGATTCACTGTCTAATTCCAAATTTAATGAAATATGTGTTAGACCCTTGTTGGCTACAACCGATGCCTACATCAGTTGCCGAGCTCGGAACATGACCATAAAGAGTGGGAACATGTCCAAGAAGTTAACCCTATATCCTCCTACCCAACTCCTGCTAGAACATGATCTACCTCTCTGGTTGGAGGAGGAGCATGAGGATGAAGTTTATTCTACACCGCTTTGTGCATTAGAAATCGCAATGGTGGAAAAACCAAAAGATGAGGATGATATGATTGAGAATTTGATTAAGAATCCACCTCCCAGTGTATCACCATTAGAAGACATAGTAAGAGAAACCCAAAACAACCCCTCAACTGATCTTTGTGTGGCCAACCCTACTTCTCCTTGTGTCAAAAATATAGAGTTTAGCCCATAAAGAACATTAAAAATCAATCCATCCCTATCTACTTCCAAAGAGAAGGAGCTATGCAACCTACTGAGAAAACATCTAGATGCATTCGTTTGGAGTTATAAGGAGATGAAGGGAGTGCACCCTTCAGTATGTACTCATCATATATACATCAAGGAAGATTGCATGCCAGTTAGGCAGCCTCAAAGGAGGATGAACCCAACACTTAAAGAGATTGTTAAGGAAGAACTGCAGAAATTGCTGGATGCAGGATTCATCTATCCCATTTCTGACAGTTAATGGGTCTCTCCTTTGGTGCTAGTGCCAAAGAAAAATGGTAAGTGAAGAATCTATGTCGACTATTGAGAATTGAACAAAGCCACTAAAAAGGACCACTTTCCTTTACCTTTCATAGATCAAGTGTTAGACGGTCTGGCGAAGAAAAAGTTTTTCTCCTTCCTAGATGTGTTTAGCAGGTACAATCAGATTCAAATTAGCCTGGAAGACCAAGATAAGACCACTTTCACTTGTCCTTGGAGTACCTTTGCATACTGGGTCCTTCCTTTTGGTTTGTGCAACACTCCAGCCACTTTCCAAAGAGAGGTATTGAGTATATTTTATGAACTGGTTCATGATGCAGTAGAAATATACATGGATGATTTTACTCCTTATGGCTCTGACTTTCAGGATGCTTTATCTAACCTAGGAAAAGTTCTAAATAAGTGTATTGAGATGAACCTGTCCCTCAGTCCGAAAAAATGTGAATTCTTGATGACTGAAGGGATCATGCTAGGTAATGCAATATCTCAACAACGACTGCAGATGGACCCCAACAAAATTTCCATCATGAGAGATGTCAGAAGTTTCCTACGCTTAGCCAGATATTACAGGAGATTCATTAAAGACTTCAAGAAGATAGCCTCTCATTTTTTTGGCCTCCTAGGCAAAGATGTTGAGTTCATATGGTCAGAAAACTATCAAGAAGCCCTAGATACCTTGAAGGGCAAGCTAGTGACTGCCCCAATTCTCAGAGGCCCAAACTGGGCCCTACCTTTTCACATTCACACAGATGCTTTAAACAAAGCAATAGGAGCAGCCTTAGGACAAATTTATGAAAAGTTACCTTATGCCATATACTTTATAAGCAAAAACTTGTCAAAGGCAGAGTTAAACTACACAGTGACTGAGAAGGAACTCCTAGTTGTCGTGCATTCCTTAAACAAATTCAGACATTATATCACAGGCTATCAAACCTTTGTGCACACTGATCATGTTGCAATTATATATTTAATGAACAAACCAGATGTAAATGCTCGCATTATTAGATGGTTGCTTTTATTTCAGTAGTTTGATTTGACCATTATTGATAAGCCTAGTAAAGAGAATGTTGTTGCTGACTTTTTGTCTAGAGTAAATTTGCCTACATGTGAAGAAGGAATGGTGGATGACAAAATTCCAGATGAAAACCTATTTGCTATATCAGTACTCTCTCCATGGTTTGCTAATATAGCAAACTACTTGGTTTCAGCACAATTTCCACCACACTTGTCCTCAAAAGAGAAGAGAAAGATAGTAAGGAAAAGCGCCCCTTTCACCTGGATTGGAGGAAATCTCTTCAAACTGGGCCTAGATCAGATCTTGAGAAGATGTGTCAAGGAGGAGGAAGTATTTGACATCTTCCTGACCTATCATGATGGGCCTTATGGAGGCATTTTGCAGCAAAAAGAACCACCTTCAAGATATTGCAAGCATGCTACTACTAGCCTACTCTTCATTAGGATGTGAGGAGATACATGAGCCAGTGTGATTGGTGCCAGAGGATGGGGAAACCCACTCCAAAGGATGAAATTCCCATGCAACCTCAAGTGACCATTGATCCATTTGAGAAGTGGGGCATGGACTTTGTGGGGCCTATCAACCCCCCTTCAAAGCAGAAGCAGTACATCATTGTGTGCACTGACTACCTAACAAAGTGGGCAGAGACAAAAGCAATCAAAGCAGTGGCAGAGGAAAAAGTAGCTGAGTTTTTGAGAGAAAATATATTCTACAAGTTCGGGTATCCGAGAGAGTTGGTCACAGACCAAAGCAGTCAGTTCACTTCTAGCCTGATTGAATACCTGCTCACATATCATAAGATCAAGAATAGGACTTCCACCCCTTACCATCCACAAGCCAACAGGAAAGTGGAGGTCACTAACAGAGCATTTGAAGGCATCCTAACCAAGGTAGTGAGCAGCAACAAAAAAGACTAGGCAAATAGATTCTTTGAGGCCACTTGGGCCTACAACACAACATGGAAGACCACCACCGGGTTCACACCCTATGAACTGGTCTATGGGAAGAAGGCTTAGCTGGACCTAGACCTCAGCCATGCACAAAAGGAGAGATTACTTCAGCTCAATGGATTGGATGAACACAGATTACAAGCCCTTCTCCATACAGAGATAGTTCAACTTCAGAGAAATATATGGCATGACAAAAATATCAAGGAGAAGAAATTCCAAGAGGTAGATTGGGCACTACTCTATGATTCAAGATACAAAGATTTCAAAGGCAAGCTGAGGAAAATATGGTTGGGACCCTACACTGTGGAGAAATGCAATGACAATGGTTCAGTTCTGATCAGAACCATTGATGATGAAGCCATCCCCATGCTTGTCAATGGACATCGGTTGAAAGTTTACAAGAACCCCTCTCCAAGCGAGATTTTACTGAAGATTTGAATAAAATAGTGATGGTAGTGGAGCATGTATTAGCTTCCACTTCACCCACTCATTAAGGAAAAGGAAAATAAAAAAATAAGGACTCAAGTGAAAACCTCCATTTGGCACTTGAGTCCCATCATTGGGTTGAAAACCTCTTCTAACATGACCCAGTGATGTCAAAAAAAAGGGGGAAAATAATAAGATCCATGGGTGAAAACCTCCCTTGGAGGCACCTAGGGCAGGCAATTAAGGTGAAAAAATCTATATGGCACCCTAGTTGTTTTCAAAAAAAAAAAAAAATGATCTTTTATTGCATTGTAGGTTTGCAGGAGGACTACAAGGATTAGAAGAAGGTGCCAAGGGGACCCTGACATTCACACTAGCATCCTTCTCATCTTCTCCACACCTTCCTCCATCATTTTTGGCATCTCTTTCACCCCACTATACCTTTTTCTTCCAAAACTGTGTTTTCTATAGGAGGCTCCTATAGGAATTACAGAGAGCCAAAAGTGTCGACAAAAGGTAGTTTGAGGGACACAAATGCTTCATGAGGAACCTATAATCCCTCCTACCATCTTCAAACCTCCTTGCCATCATTTTCAAGATTGCATCACACCCCAAACATCATTATTTTTTTTTCTTTTCTTCCTGTCCAAGAAAACACACAGAAAAACGATTTTTAGGTTTTGAAAAAAACAAAAATAAAAAGAGGAAAAGGCACCAATCACCTTACCTAAAGCTTACCTACCATCCCTCCATCATTCATGACACCTCTGGCATTATTCTCGAGCTCCAAGCATAGGGAAAAGCTGAAGTTTCCAGGGGAGAAGCAACTATAGGAGCTCCTGTAGGAATTCTTGTAGCAGCTGATCCCATAGAAGTCCAGCACCAAAAGCAAAAGAGTGCACATCTGCAGGTTGAAAAGGCACATGCAGCTCAGCTCCAACAAAAGAAGAACCTACAAAAGTACACAACCACACATTAGCTAGTACAAACAGCATGCATGAAGGAAAGTGTAGGCATGCAGTAGAGAAAGCCACAACACCTCATAGAAAATACACTCGGATCACAGGTAAGTAACTAAATCACTCCTCTATTTGAATTTGTGTAATTAGGAGTCATACGAAAGGCAACGAGATGGTTGAGATTGAATGAGGGAAAGGTGGCCAGTTAACTTGGCCACCTTCATTTAGTTGACTCCACTTATCCAAGATGTCACCCACATGTGTGCACAGTCAACTCAAGCACAAGATGCCAAGGACAGGTAGTGGGAGGAAGTGTGAACTCCGATGCAATAATGAGGGATGATTACGAGGAGGGGCCATGATGACCAAGAAGGTGGGGACCAACGGTCTGAATATGGCCAACGTACACCTTGCTAGCTCAGGACTCATAATCGAGAATAGCCATAAAAAGCAATGAGCACTCCTCCCCGCACATTCTCACCACCTTTTCTTCATTTTCTCCTCGTAACTCAGCCACAGTAGTCTTCTTGTGTCCCCATGGCCTCATAACCACCATTCTCCATCGATTTCCTCCCTATCTTTGTTCTCAGCATTTTCTACAGGAGCACCTACAAGAAATCTATAGGAGCACCTACAGGAAATCTACAGGAGGGACAACAGGCTTCTACAGGAGGGGCAATGAGTCATTTTGAAGGGAGAAACCACGATTTTGGCATGAATGTCAGTTTGGAGAGGTAGGATTCAAACATGCCCCCTGTTCAATATCAATACATGAAAGAAGTGATCTCAATTTGAGGATGAAATAAGTCTTTAGGAGGGCAGAAAATGCATAATTTTTTTTTTGTTTATTTAAAAAAAAACACAGTGTCCTCTGCTTCTCTGCTTTTCTCAAAATTCTTTGTCTCCACCTCCATATTTGGTTTTCCAAAAGAGTACAGATAGTATGGCAGGAGGGTTATGAGAAGGGAACCCACTAACTCCACTAGGCTCCATGCACATCCTCAGGTGGTGGACATATTCACAAGGGAAAACTAGAAGAATTTCTTTGAGAAATTTAGAGGGTTTGATGATGAAATTGCCCAAGAATTTGCTCTCTTTCTAGTCCTTCACACAAGAACACATGCCAATGTAACCATTAGAGGCCTCTCCATTGAAATAACCCCTAAATTCATCAGTAGGGTCACTACCCTTCCTCTTGGTTTGCCTTGGAGTAAAGATGAGAAACCAATTGGCCAGGCTGCCAAGAAGAAATTTTTCCAAAATAATGAAACCCCTGTCGAAGATAAAAATGGAATTAGAAGGGCTAGTATACCATATCCCTAGGATGAGGATAGCTACCAAGTCATCAATTACATTTCCTGTGAAGGGAGGCACAACATTGTCTATGGATATCATTTCAGAACCCTCCATGACTTGAGATATGGCATGGATACCTCAGCACCTCAAAAGATCAATATCCCTTATTTTCTCCTTCAGTCCCTCATTGACTCCAACACCAAGGTACAAGCAGTAAATTCAGGGCAGGTAGCTCACCATGGCTTAATCAAAATCCTAGTAAAGGAAACCATCCATACCTTTACACTCCCTATAGCATGGTAAGTTTTCCGAAATATGATAGCTGAGGATGACATAAAGGAATTAACCTATGATGTCAGTCCTACTGGCAGTGAGGAGGAAGAATAGAAAGGAGGAGAAGATGAAGCCAGTGGTGACACAACAGAGCAAGAAAGGAAGGAGGAAGGAAAAGAAACAGAGGAGGGAAAAGTTGAAGAGACAAAAAAAGAGACAGAAGAGGGAGAAAAGGAGGCAGAGAAGGCAGAGCAAGGAGAAGAGTCCCCTGAGACTTTGGAAAGAGAAGCAGCAATTGCCCTCACTGCCCTCAGTACACTAGTCAAGCCAAAGCAGAAGAGGAAAAGAAAGACCTCCATGTATTTCAGTGCAAGGAAAAGCACAAGAATTAAAACAGGCAAACCTCAATCCTCTTCAAAAGTTCCCATTACCATTGAAGATTCACCATCTGCCAAGGTGAAAGAATATCCTTCCAAGACACCCATAACCTATGAAAGGGGGACTCCAAGATCTTCTACATGGAAGGGAAAGGCAGTACTACAAGACCCAAAACCAAACCTACAAGAGGCTAAGACAGTCCTACAAGAGACACTGTCCAAACTACAGGAGACCCAAAAGCTTGAGGACAAGATAGGGGAACAGCCAGAGGTGAAGGGGTAAGCACAAGAGCTACAAGAACCTGAACCCTAGCCTAGTCTTGCTTCCTATTACAATCTACTTGAGGGAGGCAGGATAATCCCACAGAAATTTGCAATTCCACTATTTTTTGAAGTGGAGAAAGAAAAAGTGAGAACACATAGGTGGATGCAGATAGCCAAATCCAAAGGAATTGAGGATGTTGGCCATATGGAAAACAAACTCAGGGAAATGGGTAGAGAATTGAGTGCTCTCAGAGACAGAGAGGCCATTACAAGAAGCCACCTTTGAAATGAGAAGGAACTACTAAGGAGGTAGCTTCAAGAGAAAGAGACTCAGTTGGCATACATGGCCAACTTATCCATGGAAGCATTACAATGCAGAACACCAGCCAAATCTTATGGCCTCTATCTGAAGGACCAATGGTTTCACTTCCAAATAAAGACTATGGCATAAAGAGGCACAATGCCTTTCCAAGACTACAAGTAGTTCATGGATTTGTGTGACCAAAGCACCTCAGAGGATAAAGCGAAGACGGCAGAGTTCTACTTACACAACATGGCCCTCACAAACATGAATGTGTGGGACCCCAATGCAAAGCTAAGGGACTTGCAATTAATGGCCATGGCCTCATGGATGAACCATGAAGAATTGAGGGCAGCGGAAATGAAAAGATTGATGATAAAAGAGTAGAATGATCCATTAATGATAAGAGCTAGGCCATCAGATCCTATGGCACTCATCATCACATGCAACCTACTTGCCAATGACCCTCAAATTGCCCCTAAATATCTATCCAATCAGGCACAAGCAATTGCACACTTTGAAGATATGCTTAAGCTACTTGGGGATGATTGTGTGCATGCATGCATGAGAAGATGGAACACCCTACCCCACAGCTTGCAGGTAAGAGAATACCATTCTCCCATGAGGCTAAGGGAGACAGTGAAAAGAGTGCCGATGTACAAGCACTCCATGCAAAGGCTGAAGGTCAACTGTATTGGCCTCAAACTAAGTCCTCCACTCGTATTAGGCATGTTGGAAGGCAGAAGAGAAGAAGAGGAGGAGGAGCAGTGGAAGGACATAGACAAAAAGGCATGGTTTTATGACCAACATGAGCAGACCACATCAAATCCTGGGATGCTAGGGAGGCCACCAGGGCCATAAAATATGAGGAGATTGACTAAGTTGCTCAGAGGATGAGCAACACCTTCAATACAGGGGTGATGATGAGCCTCATAAATGGGTAATTATATGGGCTCATTTTACCTCCTAACCTAGTCAAATCAACCATTCTCTTAGCTTATTATATGATTTTCTGATTATATTTATGCTTATGGAGTGAGTTGAGTTAGTTATGATGCCATGTGGTCTAACATGAATTTAATCCAGATTATTGATGGATTTCGAGGTCAAAGTGAAGGATCCAGTGGTCAAATGGCAGCAATAACTTGAAATAGACAGAGGAGAGGACTTATAGGAGGGAATCCCCCTCATTTATTACTCCTCACTTCGAATTCCCCTTTATTTAGCTCAGAGTACAAGCAACTGAATCATGCACTAGAAGGCAGTTGAGCAAGTGGAGGATGAATGATAGTTATCTCGAGTTTTGGGAGCCAAGCGTCCCTAATTTTAAGGAAGTTGTTAGTAGCTTTAGATGTCACTAGGGTCATATTTTTGCTTATGTAAACTTTGCTCAAATTTCGAGCTTACAATTTTGTGACAGTTTTATGTAATCTTGTTATTTTTTTTATAATAAAGACGAAATCATTTTTGAGCTAGCACTGAGTTACCTCAGAGGGCTGAAGCTCTTGGGTTAGGGCCCAATCCAAGAAACCAAGCTTCTGTTTACTTGTATTTGTATCCTTTACTTCAGTTTTTAGATTAATTCGCTGTTAGATGTATTTCTTTTAGGGTTAAGAATATGTTGCTTTTGATGATTTAGTAGTTTGCTTCCATTTGTGCTTTCTGTAGTAGGTTAAGAAGCGATCAAAAAAGATTCAAAAGGCTAGCAATAGTACCTTGGCCTCTTCCTTCCTCTGGGACCATGATTTGAGGCAAAGACTCTCTTGCTGCCCCAAAAACACAAATTTTCCTCATTCATAGGACTTCTAGTGTTTGCAACTCTTTAGTAGGTTAATAGTCCAGTTTTGCTTTGCTTCAGATCTCCTTTATCATGTTCATTTCCTAATTTTCAATAGTCCTCTTTCATGCTTTCCTTTCCTACAACATTTCTTAGCATTTCCTTTCATAGATCATAGTTTAGACCATTTTAATGCAAAACTCTGTTTTTCTTAAATGCACTCATTTCATTTGTTGCTTGATTTTCTTGGTTGACTGTCAGTTCCTTTGTAGAAGATATCTTCTAGCAGTAGGCTAGCTTATCAGCAATCACATCCTCCATCTGATCCATCCCCTACAAGTCTCCTAAACCCCACCTCAATTCTACCCTAGTTTCCTTCATTTTTTTCATAGAACTTATTCCTCTCTCCTTGAGTAAACCCAATCATCTTTCTCTATCCTGGTGATTCATGGTAGACCTTAGGCACCCTAACACCTCATTCAAACCTTCATCCACCTTTTCCACCCACTCTCACACCCTAAAAATAGCAGAAATTGCTCTCGGCCTCCTCTTGTATACCTTCTGTAGTTCCCTTGTTTTCCTCTTGTAGTTTCCCTGTGTCCTGTTGTAGTTTTTCCCGTAGGCTCCCTCTTGAAGGCTAAGTGTGGGAAAATCCTCTAGAAGGCCACCTAAGACCTCTTAGGACCCATCCACACCATATTTCATCCTCCCAAGCTCCAAAACAACCCTCCAACGCCACCTGTTCACTGCCACACACACACAATAAATTAGATGCACGTCAAATTCAAATAAAAACACATAAAAATCCAAAAATATGTTTTTTACTTATTTACTTCCAAAAATAGCATGGTTAGATGTTGTTTACTTTCTTGAGTAGGTAATGGAATTTCTTTCATGGTTTCCATAGTGTTTTTGACAAAAGTAGAATTAGCTTGTTAATTAGGGTTTACTAGATCTTGCTTTACATTACAATATTTTTCCTTTTTGTAATTAGAATAGCTTCTGTACAGTAGTCTTTCTTTTTTTCATCACACATAGAGAAACTTTTGAGATCTATAGAAGTTGGCTTGAGCTCCTAGTGATCTTGCGCGGGATGACCAAGTGACAACCTGCAGTGAGAACTAGTACTTGTGCATATAGCACCGATGCTTCCAAGTTTGCTATGAACTACCAGGTTGATAAAAGTAAAGTTGGCAGCCCAGGAGTTGCAGCACTCTTGTTGCAATACTGGCACTCACCACCATGCTCCATTTCCAACTGGTCATCCTAACATATTTTCTAAACCTCCAAGGTACGAATGTGAATACGTCTATTTGTGTGACAAAGATATTCTCATATAGTGCCTTCATCAACTATGCCATAACATCATCATCCATCTCGTCTAGCACATGAATTAACACTTTGTTGCTTACTGTGAACTTGTATGTCATCTAACATAGTTATTTCCATCTCCCATATTCTGGCAACCCTACCATTGCACCATTGTGACATTCCTCTATAATTTATTCAACTTAAACCATCTACAACATGATGACATGTCACATTATGTCATCAACATTCCACACTCACCTTATGAGTGGTTCCATGTGTCACTCGGCAAAGGGGCATTTGGGTGTTGAAAATGCTGAATTTGCATGTCATGTGTCCCCCATCATATAATTCCACGTCAACATGTTGGTTGTGTCACTCTTCAATTTGAGTCCACATTGTCCATGCCATTGTGTTGTGTCAACATCATTGTGCTAGACTGCTTAACTCACATCTTCATCATTAGTTATTCATCGATCAATTGAACCCTCACTTAATCTACAATCCTAGTTAACTGTGGGGCCCCTACCTATGTGATGGTTAACAAGGGGGGTCCGCAATTTGTTGCTTCTGCGACTAACCCCCTTGCAACTTTGTTAGTGCGAAAAATGCATGGAATTCCCAATGCTTGGATCTTATGGTCCATATTTAGCGCATGCCCCCCACATATGACCGACATATAATGGAGGGGGGGTTTGAAATTTGGGTCTATGTGTTACCATGCACCTTGCAACCCTAAAACAATTTGAATTGAGATACTCCTAATCCCTTAGGTGTTTTTCCAAGTGTCATATTCCATTCAAAACATCTCTGAGAGGACTATCCAACTAACCACTTTACACATGTTTTTAACCAATTGGCCTGTGAGAAAAACTTCCTTGAAGAATATGATCTATCATAGATTTATCATACTAGTGACCATTGTCAACCTCTCAATAAAATCCCCTTGAAATTTTATTCACTTGACATCAATGAAAATACTTCTCTCAAAAATATCCCCTTTTGACATTGATGGAAATACCACCAAACATTGTATGTCATTAATGGAAATTAACAGATATGACATTAAATATGGAATTAACTAGTTGATCCAGATTTTCAAAATAACAAAAAAAAACAATTCTATTGATATCCTTGTAAAATTTATTTTCCAATTTTAATGAAATACATTTTAATTCCATCACTTGGTCATCAACACCACCAAACATTACTATTGTTTTTCTCACTCTATCTATTAATGTTTTGCTAACTCTCCCCATTTTCTTCTAAGAAGCTAATTGCATCCTCTCCTGTTGAATAGATTTGTATTAATAACCACAAGGCATCTCATAATGTTAATGTTTTCTCATTCCCCCCATTGAAATTAGTGGAAAAGAGTTTAAATACTCCTCTACAACTAATCTTCCCCTGTCATTATGTTGTGCTAAGGTGAGATTCCCGTGGACCTGTCTCCTCCTTGTAAACTCCATGGTTGATATTGAACTATCCTTGCCCTTATTTGGACAATTACCCTCTTGTGAAGAAGGTCTAGTTAAGAGAGGAGAGATAAATACTCCCAACTTCTACCTTAAATACTTAAAAGGTTATCTTGCAAAGGGTTTGGTGAAGATATCAACAACCTATTCTTTTGTGGAAATATACACTAGTCTCACCACTTTATTTGCAACATGTTCTCTAAGAAAGTAGTACTTTATCAGAATATGTTTGGTTTTTTAATGTAGAACAATATTTTTAGATATGTTGATAGCACTTATGCTATCACAGGTAATGGGAATAAGATATGCATAAGTTATCGTCATATCCTATAAGGTTTGCTTCATCCACAAAATATGAGTGCAACTAGATTCTACTGCAATCTACTCTACCTCAACAGTAGAAAGAGAGATAGATGTTCACTTCTTTCTCAACCAAGTTTTTGGGTGAATTAATTGTCCTTTAATTAGAACCAATTAATTACACACAAACACACCAATTATCAACCAAGGTAGGACTTTTTATTTCAAGGTTACTATGCAAAGTATATGTAGGTATCAATCACTAAACATTGTTTAATGCCAAATTCTCTACGAACATGACACACAATTAAACTCAAGTCATTGTAATTGTTCACTCTTAGCACACTGAAATCATCATTGTCACACTTCAAACATTCCAAGCACTTTTCACACATCTCTAAAATAAAAATCACTCTTGTACAATAAATCTCACTCAATCACTCAAGATCACACTTGAAAAAAAGAAAATAGCAGTCCTAGAAAGAATTGTAGAAAACATTCAAACAAAATGTCACTCAATCAATAAACTCTCTACAATCATCAAGTCATCAATATGTGAAACACACTATAACATATATAGTCAACAAAACCCAGAAAATGTAGTAAGAAAATAATAAATGACACACACACTGATAATGGATCGATCCAAGATTTATGTTATTACACAAATAATTAAGATCATCTACTCTGTAACCCAGCTAGTGAGTAACTGTAACACATTAATGAACACATGTAATAGTGACAATGAAATATAGTTGAGAGGAAATTAAACACAAAACTACAATACCCTATTGATACAACGATCCTTGCTAAATAGGAGGGCCCTTCCTCCTTATCAAGGAGTTGATAACGTACAACTCACATACTAAGAAAATGAGATATTCTTGAGCCACAAACCCACAAGATTTTGCATTAACCTTGAAAATGTTACAGATGCATAGTCTCTCCAAAAATAAAATAGTTCCACCAATCTGCACGAGGAAAAGGACTTCTCCTTTTATAAACTTACATTGTGTCTATTATTGAAAC